>CM055955.1:21421650-21952270 GCA_029490685.1 Schizonepeta tenuifolia | reverse complement strand
GAATTTTTTTTTGTTCAGTCACAATTTTTTTCTTTTTTTTTATCACTTCACAAAAAATTTGTGGCCGCCGGCGACTGTGGCGGCGGCGCCGGCGACTGTGGGGAAAGTGGTGGTGGTTTTTTTTTTTTCAGTCACAAATTTTTTTCTGTGTCTGCCGGCGGCCGGAAAGTGGTGGCACGGGGCGGCGGTGGCGGGGTTGTGGGTGGTGGAATGTTTTTTTTTGTTCAGTCACAATTTTTTTTTGTTAGTAGATAGGTGATGGAGGGGCAAAAATATCAAAAAGTGCTAAATTTATAAGTTTTTATAAAGTGTGTTAGATTTTAAAAAAACTATCTAAGAAGTGCTACTATGAAAATCCTCTCAATAGAGGAAATACAGTAAAACCTTTATAATTTAATACTTTATAAATTAATAAACTCTTTAATATAATAATTTTTTCCGATCTCGACTCGGTCCTTGTAAAATGTCATCAATTTTGATAAGATAATAATATAATTTTTTTTTAGAGATTCCCTTTACAAGTATATAGGTTCCATCAATTTTGTATATTAATAATTCTTGATCATAATTTGTTAAAATATACTCCCTCCGTGTATGAGATGGTTGCCACATTTTGAACGACACAGATTTTAAGAAAATGGTAGGTAGTAGTAAATTATAGTGAGTATTATTGTGAATGAAGTAAGGGTCCCACAATAAATGTGAGTGGAGTAGCAAAAGTGGCAATCATTTCGTGGACAAATTTAAATAGCAAAAGTGGCAACCATTTCGTGGACGGAGGGAGTACTATATAAATCTACTGTTATTTCTTTTTCTTGAAATTTAAATTTAAGTGAATTTATCTCTATCGTTTCTAATTACATTCAAAATAATGGGTGTCTAGTTTCTCCATTGAAATTTAAATATAATTGGATTACATCGCTAACTTTTCTAATTGTATCTGAAAATTTCGAAGTCGAGTTCTTCAACTGAAATAAAAAGTTAAGTATAATCCCCGTATTCAATGGTTTTGTTCGCATTAAAATGCATAATTACATTCAACTAAAAATACATAAATTTATTTATTTTAAATACTTTTGAAGAATTATGTACAATTTATTTCTATTCATGATCTTTATATAAAGTATATTAAGTGAAATTGAAAAAATCACTCTTTTAATGAATAAATTATTAAGTTACAAAATTATTAATTTATAGAGGTTTTACTGTATACGCATTTTAATGATTTTAGAAAGTTATCGGGGCACCGGAGAGTATTTTCGTTATTAATAATCCAATCCACAGTTATTATTATTATTATTCTATTTTTAGATTCATTAATCTTTTCAATGATTGTAATCTTTTTTCGTTTAACATTTAAATATCAAATATAGAATTTTTTTTTTGAATCAATCAAATATAGATTTGTATTCGTTTTGTTTTGTTTTTTTTTTTTGAAGAAATATATTTATGTTCGTTTTGACAGAATTTCGTTTGTGTTTGATTCAAGGCAGCCTTCGTGGCCCGGTCCACTTGGCAGAAGCAGCATATATTTGATATGGGTCGATTTTTTAGGCCCATATTCTAAACTGGACCTGACCTATTCATTCGAACAAAGATAGATTTTAATTCCTCAAATCAGACTTTTTAATATGCTAGTAGAACATTTCTTCTCAAAAAATTATATATATATATAAATGATATGCTAGTCACCCCTCGTGAGCACCGTTCGTGGGCACCACCATCGATTTGTCCATATTAACATTTATTTGATTTTTGCTATTGCATTTTAGTCTAATACCTTAAAAAATGTTATTGAAATCATTAAATTGAAAAATTACATTAAAATCAAAGTTCGATTTATTGTTTTCCCCTTTAACGTCAAAGAAATGAATAAATAAACAAATCGAGCATTGATTTTTATGTAATTTTTCAATTTAATGATTTCAATAACATTTTTTAAGGTATAAGATTAAAATACAATAGCAAAACTCAAATAAAATAATGTTAATATGGACAAATCGATGGTGGTGCTCACGAATGGTGTAAAACCTCCTTAGTGTAAGAAATAAGAAGAATCTTAGGCCACTGATAATTGTAGTGGGCAAAATCCGTCTATCTAGTATGAGCCCAATAAACATCTCTAATCGGCCCAATTAGCTAGACGGAATCAACCGTCTAGTCCGATAAGCCATATATTGATATTGAATAGCTAGGCGAATTCAATTGTCTAGCCGGACTAATCAGACAAACACCTTTACTCGACCCAATTAGCTAGGCGGTATCATTCGTCTAGTCCAATAAATCATAAATTAACATTGAACGACTAAGCGGAATCTATTTACTCGGCCCAAGCCCGACAAGCATCATAAGTTGGCTCAATTGACTAGGCGGATCCAAAAATCTAGTCCGATAGCCTACTCGGCCCAATAACAATTCACATTCTAGCCCGATAAGCTACTCGATAACCTAGCCCGACTCCGCGCTCAAGCTCAAGGGTGTCAACGGCTAGTCGAACGACCTGGTCAAACGGATATATCTCATCCGTAACAGACGGATCATATCGGTCGTCAACAACCCGTGTGTTTCACAATCGACTAAGATGGAATAAAGGCGAAACCCTAAATCCTAAGCGGCTACTAGCCGCCCATATATAACAAACGCCTAGGTCATTAGACGGAGGAGGAATGGACAAACATTGAACCATCTACTAATTCTCCTTCTTAACTCCGCTTACATCTAGCTACGTCAGCTTACATCCGGCTACGTTAACTTATACATCAACATCGGCCTAGCCGGCTACGGCCGCCTTCATCATCCTAGGTTGATCCGACTTACACTCATTCACACTAACCATCTGCCTACTTCCATCTAGCTTCGCGTTTGCCCCATTTGACATCCGACCACCCCTCCGACTACGACGTTTTCCCGGCTACGCCTTGTCCAACCGTAGTTGCTATTTGGCTACGGCATTAATCTGCCTACGTTGGTTTACTTCCGGCTACGCCTACTTATTTCCGACTCCGTATGTTTATATATCGACAACGGCCATCCGGCTATCCGACTACCATTCTCTGAAACTCTTTTGTTCGCCTACATCTGCTTACATTTGACATCCGGCTACGACCACTCCGGCTGCATTTGATATATCGGGCTAGGAACTCTATCTGACACATTCATCATCCATTTAAAACGGCCTAGTCCGTCCAGAATGTCCTAGAGCCGTCTTGCCTTCATCACTATCGTTCGCTATTAACGATATACGGTATTTCTATCCGTTTACTTATTGTAATTAGCATCCATTGATTTCCGGTCGATTACATCTATCATCTACTTGCTTGAGGCGTCAGGATGTCCTTCGGCCAACACCCCACGAGTGCTCTCCAAAGGGCTCTAACATGTTCTGTTGATTTCAGGTTGCTAGTGTCCGATCTATCCGGACGTGCTTGACGTCATCATCAATTGTAGATCTAGCCTCTACAATAATTATGATATGGACGGAACAATATTAGAAGTAGAGTTATACAAGGATCAACAACATAATTTCGATAGTTGGAAAATTTAATTTAATTAAGGGCAAAGAGGTACAAAACTTTACCATCATTTTCGGCCCATTATCTTTCTATTTTGAAGGAATCATTCCATATAATGCATTTGGGGAAAATATATATTCAAATCAATCTACAAATTGAAACGATTAACATTAAAAAGTTGCTAAGAAAAAAAAATCGTTGGTTTAGTTATTATAGTTTGTTTTTTCAATAAACTTAATTTTCCGGTGAACTCTGTTTTACATTATAATAATGCCTTTTAACATAATTTATGATTCATTACTTTGTATTTTGAGCAATGCATTACCAAAAACAATGAGAATAATAAAGTTCGATGTATGATGTATTACATGCATATGAATAATGTAGTACACGCGTATGTATAATGCATAATTTAAGCCAACAAATTTTTGGTTTTTATGCTTACTACATTAGATTAATACTAATCAATCAATTATTTGGTAAACTAATTTAATAAAAAAAAAACAAATTCAAACTATGAAAAGATTGTGCACACGTAACTAACTTATAGGAAAAAGAAAACTAATAAACTAATTTAAATCCATAAGCCCATAATTAGAGATATAACCATTCCATCCAAAATACAAGAATACCCCTTCAATAATTAAACAAAATAATAATATTATGATTTACAAATATAAAAAAAACGATAACTATTGATCATAAAATAGTGGATGCTCGGGATCACTTCTTATTTCTTAGGGGAAAAGTCTTTTACATATATATATATATATAAAAGTACTCTCCCCGTTCACGAAATGATATCCTGTTTTTATCTTTTATTTTGTGTTCACCAAATGATTGTCATGTTTCGTTATTTTTACAAACATATCCTTGTTAGCTTTATTAAAATCATTATTCCTTGTCATTGATGACCCCACCTTACATCAACTTTATTTCTATTATTTTTGTTAACCCAACAACTTTTATTTCTACTTTTTTGGTTAATACCCACCTTCTTTATTGTCATTACCAACTGTTTTTTTTTGTCATTATCTCACTACTCCTATTTCTAACTTTTACCTCATTCAAAGTAATTTTATCAATTTCTCTTAATATTCATGCCGAACACCAAAATATGGCAATCATTTCGTGAACCGAGAGTAGTACTCCGTACATTTTATTTTAAAAAAATATGCTACATTTAAATTTGGATTTTCTGCTAAAAAAAATATATATATATATATATATATATATAATATCTTGGAGTTCGGATTTTTGAAAAGAAAAGGCAACTCCTGGCGGAGGACAATTCGGTCCAATTCTTCTGAACGGAATAGTATATATATATATATATATATTGGATTTCGGATTTTTCGAAAAGAAAAGGCAACTCTGGCGGAGGGCAATTCGGTCCAATTCTTTCTGAACGGAATAATATCCCCTCGCGGCAATTAACGGACAAGCCCTCCGCTGAGATGATTGTGAGACTGCATGTTCCCACCCCGCCGAATTGGAAAATACCCAAATTACCCTCATTCCCACCTCCGCCGTGACCGCTGACTCCGGCTTGAAATTCCGGCAGAAGGCTCTCTACCTCAAGTCCCTGAAAGTGAATCCAGCAAAAGCTCTTCACAAAAACCCAAACCTCCGATGTGCCCCTCTCTCCACTCTCCTCTCCGTCACCCAATGCCTCTCGTCGATGGGCGTTGAGCGCTCCGCCGTCGGCCGCATTCTCGATATGCACCCGGAGCTCCTCACCGCCGATCCTTACTTGGACATATACCCAATTTTCGATTTTCTCATCAACATTGTTCAAACTCCCGTTCCCTGACATCAGGAAGGCGATAATTCGGTGCCCGAGGCTTCTTGTTACCGATCCGGAAACCCAATTAAAGGCCGCGTTTCAGTTCCTGACTGACTTGGGGTTTTCCGGCCCGAATAGAATAACCGCTCAGACCACCGTGCTGCTGGTTTCGAACGTTGAGTTCACGCTGATTCCAAAGATTGCATTTTTGATGGGGTTAGGCTTTAGCTGTGATGAAGTGAGGACTATGGTGTTGAGGTCGCCGGGCCTGTTGACATTTAGTGTGGAGAATAATTACGTGCCCAAGGTGGAGTATTTCTTAAAGGAAATGAATGGGAATTTGGAGGAGCTTAGAGAGGTTCCCGCAGTATTTTTCTTTGTAGTTTGGAGAGGAAAATTAAGCCGCGCCATAGGCTTTTGATGGAGCATGGATTCTCGATCCCATTGTCTCATATGTTGAAGGCTAGTGATGGGGAGTTCAATGCGCGCTTGCGGATATATAATATAGCTCATCGTAGCTTTATGTAAGTTGCTTCTGCTTTTTACATTTTGTATATTGTTGTTTGGCTTTAATATTCGCAGTTGCTTATAGATGGAGCTGAATAATCTAGCTTATTTCTGTAATGTGCTTGATTTATGGGAATGCACAGTTTTTGTCTCACACTGAGTTACCAATTGCACAAAGTTTGGATGTTTGTTTTCTCTGCCATTACGCAGTTTTTATTATGTATTGCTATGCATTGGTAGAGAGGTTAGAACTTTACATTTTCGTGTTGGTTTTGCATTCATCACAGAATTGTTGTCTCTAATGCAACAACTGTGACAAATTAGAAAGATTACCGGATGTAGTACAGCCTCAGGATGTTGAAGCTCTAAATAGAACGAGAGTTGTCTCTGGCAGAGATGCACATTATTATATATCTGGATCTTGGTTTCTCTTCCTTAATATCTCGTGTTTTTCTAACACAAATAACCCGATTCCTGGTATCTCCGATGTTAGAGGCTTAGCTCTATCAGGTATTTTTAGGAGGCGATCGGCTGATTTTATTCACACAAGAAATATCGTCTTCCCTTCACATTACCTCTTATATTAACAACTCTGATCAAAGAAAGTGGGGATGAGCAGATGCTATCGTGTGAACCCACTGCCAATACATAAATATGTAACACTACTAAAACTCCATTCTAAGAGCATTTACAGCGAAAGACGAGGGGTGGTGTCGAAGGGCGGTGTCGAGCCGCTCGACACACCCCCCCTCGACACACCCCTGCGTCGAAGCCGTTGTGGGGGGATCGACACCGCCCCGTGTCGATGGTGAGGCGAGCGCGATGTCGATCGCTCGATCCCCCCCCTCGGACTCCGCCACGTTGCAAAAATGGGACACTGTTGCGTGTCCCCATTGGTCCTTCAATATATTTTTTTTAATTTTCTGAATTAAAAATCAAAAATCAACGGTTCAAAAATAAATGTGTCCAACGTATACATTTTCATCCTCAACGGTTATATCCCATTTTTTCACTATATATATCCCTTCATCTCATTCATTCTACACACCAAAAAATTTCTTTCTTCATCCATTCTTCTCTACAAAAAAAATTACTCTTTCAATCATATTTGTGCAAAAAATGACCAACTACCAGTTTAATTCGTGGTACTCGCAATCTTTTGGTTCAATCCCACCGAACCAATCTCCAAATCCGGCGAATCCACCTCCCAATCCGGCGAATCCAAGCTCCCAATTCTCATATTCTCCCGGTTTCGGCCAATACTCGGCCCCTGCAGAGTTTGGTGGTTTTTCGCAGACGCCGGCTTTCTCCCAATTTTCCCCGTCGCCGGGTTTCTCTCCATTCCCTCCAGCCACTGGGTTCTCGCAATTCTCACAGCCGCAGGGGTACGGCCAATTCCCCCCGTCGGCTGGATTTTCGCAGACGCCGGGCTTCTCCCAAGTCCTTCCGTCCTATGGCTTTTCGCAGTCGCCGGGCTTTTTCGCCTGCGCCGGGCTTCTCGCTGTCGCCGGGCTTCTCTCAAGTACCCCCGACATCCGGGTACTCCCAATTCTCGCAGCCCCCCAGCGGGTACGGCTCGACTCAGACGTTTCAACCTCAACAACGACGACGACCATGTTGAGGTGGAGGACGAGGAAGAGGAAGAGGCGTACGGCGATTCCCACCAAGAGAAATCGGATGAACGCGAGCCAAACACCACCTCCCCCTGCCCCGCCGCAAGGGGAAAGCTGTCGGGACATCAAGCACAACCACTTCTCCGGCCAAGGGAAGGGCAAGGCACGCCGCAAGGGGAAAGCTGCCGCGGCCATCATCCGACGAGCACAATAAGCCAGCGCGAGGTCCTAACTACACGCCCGCTGAGATTGAATACCTCGCAAAGTGCTACGTTGACTTCGGGATGGACGCAATCACCAGCAATTACCAAACCTCAAGCGCGTTTTGGGAGAAAATAATGAACCGTTTCAACGAGTTCATAGCTCCCGCCTTCCCAAGAGAAAAGAGTGCGATGAAGAGCGCATGGGGCCGCGCCAAGAAACAGATCCATAACTTCGCCGGCATCTACATCCAAGAAGAAAACCAGCTCGGAAGCGGGGAGAACGACTTCGATCTATACACAAGGGCCCAAGATCTGTACGCCGAGAAGTTCAACAAACCGTTCCCGTATAGGGCTGCGTGGGAGCTCTTGAGGCATATCCCGACTTTCACCAACCCTCAGAAGCCAACAGCTCCAAAGCGGACGAAGATAAATGAATCCGGCGAGTATACTTCGTCTGCCAGCGGCAACGCATCCACCACATCCGCAAGCGTTGCAAACACTCTACAGGTTCGACCCGAAGGAGTGAAAGCGGCGAAAGCGGCGAAGAAGGGGAGGAAGGGCAAAAATGCGCTACGGGAGCAGGCGGCAGAAGAGTTGGTATCCCTCAACAAGCAATCGAGGGAGGAGTGGGCGTTCAATATCTATATTGCCGACACATCGAATATGAGTCCCGAGCAAAAGGCGAGGTACGAAAATGTTCGCTGCAAACTTGCAAGGGAATTCAATTGAGAGGAGTAGTTGTCCTTTTTTTTTTTAAATTATTGTAATGTTGTAGTTTTTAATTATTGTATTTTTTTTTTTAATTAGTGTATGTTGTAGTTTTTTTTAAATTCAATAAAATTGTCATTTATTAATTTCTGAATTTAATTAAGTTAGTTTTTATAATATTTATTACAAATAAAAAAACAACAACAAAATAAAATTTATTCAATCATTAAAATCACGTTTTCCAGTGCTTAGACCTAGGTTTTACTCAACTCCATTGTAGTGGAAAAATCAACCTATGCCTAACTCAATACCACCAATCATTAAAATCACGCTTCCCAATACTTAGACCTAGGTCTAACAAGACCCTTGTAGTACATGCTCTAATGTAATGGTGCAAATACCCGAGACAGGTTTAAAAGATAATGTGACTGAAGTCATAGGCAACAACTGAACTTTTAAACAGTCTAAATAAATTTAGAAGTGATCTCACCACCCAAGGTATATAATTCAGTTGCTAATGTTCGAATCTAGTTAAATTCCATCTGCCTTGATGTTGTTGTATTATGCGATATGAAGCATATTTTGCTCGACTATGGCATGTAATTACTAGTAGTAATATTTTTTAGTTAATTTGGTATTGATGTTGTGTTATGTGCTTACCTTTGACTCATATTCCATGATATACTTTCCTACAGAAGGATCTCATGGATATTGTTTTTAACCTTCGGTTAAAAGAACAAGTGCACAAAACGCATTAAAGCTCCCTTTGATACTAATATTCCCTTGATTTTATAAAAAAAGAAAGATTAATATTCCCTTTTCTCGTTTTCAATTCATTCAACAGCTAAGCCCCTACAAGCTGTGAAATTCCCGGTCTTGAAAAGATATTGAGCTTCAATAGTATAATTGGCAACTTTTACAATTCTGTTGTAAAAGCCTTTTTTTTTCCACATATATAAATATATTTATGTACTGTATATCTGTATCAGCTCCATAAATTATCATTGACAACAAGATGATTTAACTGAAATCAGAAGCTATTGCAACAGAAAACACAGGCTTTTTAATCACTACTGCTATGACTCAATTTCAGTTATAATTTCAGTTACTGTTCCTTTCTCTGCTAACCCAGAATTTTGATTTTAATACTCATTATCACATAATTATTTTCTTGATTATGCTAGCATACATTAGCTCAACTCGATATGCTGTGAAAGCACACAATGCTGAGCATGAATCTTTTTGTTGGACTTTTTTGTGCTCGACCTTACCTTACGTATCTCGCACAATATTTACAAAAATGGCTTTCAGGGTGTGTGAGGAGCTTCAATAATGGCAGTTTAGGTTGAGTGTTGCAGTTTTGATGAGATTGTATCTGTGCCAGCCTGTCATCCCTTTGCTGCAAACTAATAGTATTACCTTCTTCTAACTGCTACAGTAATATAATCTTTCTTTCCAGCTTTTATTAATTACTCTCTGATATCTGGTGGAAAATTATGTGTTGCTGAGATCATGAGGTATTTTATTGTATTTTTTTGATCTTTGGTTTTTATTTATGGATTTGGTGGGATAACCAAAAGTGTGAGGGGTGGTGGGAATTAAATGGAGAGGGAATGGTGGCAGAAGCCAAAATTGTCCTTCAATGAAGACTGGTATAAGGCCATTGTTTAAAGAAGCTGCTGACTGAAAAAACTCAGGATATCATTTACACATTGAGTCTCTCTCTCTCTCTCTCTCTCTCTCTCTCTCTCTCTCTCTTTATATATATATATATATATATATATATGCGTGCAGTATGCAGTTTGCACATCTGGGTTTATGAACAAGTTGCAGTCAAAGATGATTAAGATAGTGATAAATGAATGAGAGGGGGTAGTAGCTATAGGTGAGTAGGGTAGTAAGTAGCCTTTCTGTGAATTTGTAGTACAGCAGAAAACAGAAGGCTTAAATGGGAATGCTTAAAATCTGCTCCTCTTATTGCATCAATGGACAAACCCTTAACTTAGTTAGGCAAGAGGATTAAGAGATACTATCATATCCTCCTCATTCTGTCATGCAACGCTTTCTTGAAAACTGCCTATCTTTGCAGATGATTAAATAAATGTCTTTTCTTCTTGATTATTTTGATTTGCCTCTCTCTCTCTCTCTCTCTCTCTACACTGTATCTGCATGGTTGGTATAATAATGCATCTTAAGTTTTGATTTAGGATGCCATTGTAATGATTAGTCATGTTTAGGGTTGAGTTAATGAAGATGATGAAGGGAAGTGGGAATTCCCCAAAATAGCCCTGGGTTGATCACGAGAGTGGGAGTTGGATGGAAAAGAGAGAGAGAAATGAAAACAGGGGTGGGGTCACAGTACAATTAGAGTTTTCACTTTCTGAACAGCACCTGCCATGAAATAGGGCTTCATTTACATTTACCATCATTATCTTACTTCGCTCTCTTGTTAACATCTCTCTGCCATTTCATTGGAAACGCCAATTCCTTTTCTTGCTACTTTTAATATTATCCCTAACGTTGCTCTTCTTTACCCCTTGCTCTCACATTTATGATCTACTGTAATTGTTTACGCTCTTTCTGCTCTACTTCATTTTTAGGGTTAATTGAAGTTTATGGCATTAAATTTGTACACTTCACGGCATGTACTTCCATTACTTAAATAATTTCTACTTTGGATCCTTGTACACTTTACAGCAGCAAATATCCAGCCACAGAAAATTGATGGGGATTGTTGGAGTGTCGCCACAAAATACAAAATTAGTGGTAATTATATTTTGAGAGGATGTTTAACCCGTTGTTCGTATTATGACATTTAGTTCCCTAAAAGATAAACAAAATTGACATGATAGAACTAGTACATGCTATAAAATGTCAAAATTTAGGCAATATGCTATGATTAAGGTTTTTTTTTTTAATATTAAATTATGATGTTTGTGATTCTTTTATTACGATATCTAGAATTGGGGACATCATCTCCTTTCCTTTTCTTTTTACTATGAGAGTGGGTAGTCTGTAATATTGATTGATGTCACGTTTCAGTTCATCATCCAAATTTGGTGTGGCTTGGTTGTGTACACAGAGAGAGAGAGAGACTATTATTATTTCTACATTATGTCAGCTAGCTCTGCAGGCTATCCGTGGAGGGTTATGGCTATGTTAGTACTACGTCCGTTCCAATACATTCGTCTCATTGTTTTTAATTTTTGAAAAATAAATTGCTATTGAGACACTCTTAAAAGGTAAGTGAGACTTTGAAATTGGGACGAATTATGTACTACCATATTCACTTCCAACCTTTTATAACCGTAGTTTAAATTTTTTTTTTTTTTTTGTTTTCTTTTTCTTGTGTGTATTGTATTTACATATTTTTTATTAGTGTTGCACTGTTGAGTGTTGATAAAATATAAAAGTAAAGTGTATCGAGTAGCGAAAGTCAACATAACATTTAATTGGAAGAACCAGCTTTGATATTTTTTCGAGTTTATTAACTAGAAATCAGTCCATATATGAAAAACGGTACAAGATGGGCGGGATAAAGAAACATGACATGGTTTTTATGTTAATAGTAGGATTTCTTATGGGACGAAAAAGTTTGTATGCGCCGCTGTCCCAACGAGCGCGATATGCGAGCTCGTACCCTGTTGGCGAGCTCGGCGCGCGTGCGCGCATACTCTCTACGCTGAGCTCGTGCGCTAGCGTGCTCGCTAACGTGGGGTGACACTTGGCGATCGCTGATTGACGCGATCGCTAGCCGTTGCGATCGCCAACGATCATCTTTTTTTTAAATTCTCCCATTCTCACCTATAAATACATCATTTTTTCTCCATCATTTCATACACCAATCTCTTCAATTCTCTCTCAAATCTCCTCAACCCCTTCATATTTTTGTTTATTTCGTTCATTTAAAAAATCATGTCGGGCGACGATGATTATTACAACACTAGAATGGAAGAATTCTGACAGTTTAGTGCCCAAATTCCCGTCATGTTCGACAATCTCATAGCGAAGGCCGCCGATGCAATCGCCGAGGAAAAGGAGGGGGAGGCCGCTGCCGCCCAAAGTTCAAAGAGGAAAAGGACGGTGGTGCCTCGTGACCGCCTTGATGCCGAGATCTGTCTTAATGCGGATTACTTCTCTAAGTTTTCAACGTGGGGCGAAGACGTGTTCCGGCGCCGATTCGTATGAGCAAAAAACTATTCTACATAATCTTCAAGGCGGTTGAGGCTCGGGAACCTTATTTTCAGCACCGCGCGGATGCAACGGGGAAACTGAGGTTCACGTCACTCCAGAAATGTACTATAGCATTGCGGCAACTCGCAAATGGCGGATGCGGTGATCAATACGACGTGTATCTACGGATGAGAGACAGTACTGGTCGGCAATCTCTTGATTATTTTTTTCGAGCGATCAAATCTGCATTCAGCGCCGAGTATTTGTGGCCACCAAACACGACTGACTGCAACCGGCTTTTGCAAATACACGAATCGAAGCACGGCTTCTCTGGCATGCTTGGTAGCATCGACTCATGCATTGGCAGTGGAGGAACTACCCGAATGGGTGGAGAGGGGCGTACACGAATCAGAAGAAGGGGCACCCGACGGTCGTCCTTAAAGTTGTTGCTTCTCAAGATTTGTGGATTTGGCACTCGTTTTTTGGAGTTTTCGGCTCAAACAACGACATCAATGTGCTCAACCAGTCTGACGTGTTCGAAGATCTTCTGCAGGGAAAGAGCCCGGCGGTGACTTTTTTCATGAACAGCACTCAACATAAGATGGGCTACTATCTAGCTGACGGAATTTATCCATGTTGGCCGACCTTTGTGAAGATTCTCTCGTGCCCGACTAAGCCGAAGAGATGTTTATTTGCGAAGAAACAAGAAGCCGCACGCAAGGACGTAGAAAGAGCTTTCGGTGTTCTCAAAGCTCGTTGGCCAATAATTAGTAGGTCAACCCGTTCCTGGTTCCGAGAGACTTTATCAGACATCATGTATGCTTGCATTATTTTGCATAACATGATAGTTGAAGATGAGGGCGTTTCTGTAACTAATTGGAGCCCAGACGAAGAAACAACCTCTATAGCCCAAACGAGCTCGAGTACGAGACAAAGAGCCCCGGATAGCTTTCGAGACTACCTGAAGCGGAAAGAAAGCCTTCGAGATCAAAGAGCACATGCAAAACTCGAGGATGATTTGATCGAAGAAAATTGAAAATGCTTCGGAGATGACATGTAATTTTTTCCTTTTTTTTCAATGCATGTTTTTAATTTAAATTAATAAATTTTATTTATGCATTTAAAAAAAATAAAAAATTGGGCGAGCTCGAACATACTGCGAGCTCGCCACCTCATGACATATTAAGTGGACAGCGAGCTTACTCAAAAGCTTGCCGTTGCAGAAAGCCTTAAACTGTCAAAGAAACAGAGTAAAGTTGGATGCAATGGCACCAAAGCATCTGAAAGAGGTGGTCAGAATATGCGCGTTGATAAGGTGTTAGCAACTGCAAATTCTGTTAAGCTCCTATTTATCAATAATTGTACCATGTGCTACGTTTATTGTTCATATATGTTACATATGCAATTTATCATTGCACTGTCTAATTTATCAATCGGACATTTCTGATGAGTTTGTATTAGCACTACGTACGCTTATAAATGTTCTATTTAAGTAGGGGAAGCTCGCCACTCGCGCTCGCAAGCTCTCCACGTCACAGCGAGCGCGCGAGCTCGCTGTAGTGGCAACGACGAGCTCTTTTCTCCACCCATTTAATTAAATAAAATCAACATTTAATTAAATTAATTAACATAATTAAAATTAATTAATATTTAATTAAATTAAGAACTAAAAAAAATTAAAACCTAAGATCTAAAAATGCTGGGCACATCCTTGATGAGCGTCAAAACGGCCAAATGCTTGAACTGCTCTTCCTGAAGGAACGCCCATTCATTGAGCGTCGAGTTGAGCAGCATCTCGTCAGTGGTGCCAACCGGAGCTTGGCACCTTGTACACTCGTACATGGAGTGGAAGAAACTGCAGGAATTCGGGACCCGGGATCAGTGGTGATGCAACTAGGGGTGGGTTGGTACGGTATACCGTCGTTTTTGTGTCATACGTTATACCTTACCGTGAATTTCGGTAAGATAAATTTCATACCTTTATCATACCGTGCCTTACGGTATACCAGAGTTCGGTATACCGTAAATTCGGTATGAAATTTTTACATACCGTTGTCGTACCGCAATTTCGGTATACCTTATCAATATACGGTATATCGAAATTTCACGGTATATCGAACATTCACAGTATGCCAAACTTTCATGGTATACCGAACATTCGGTATACCTTATATTTTGTATTTCTATAATTAATTAAAATATTTATTTATTACTACTTAATTATATATATTATTATTAATTATTAACGGGTGCGTTACGATATACCGTATATATCATACTGCGGTATATAACGATACGACGATATATATTAGAAATAACGGTGTATACTTTGGTGCGGTATAACACAGTATACCGTGGTATTAGGGAATCACATACCCCGTTACCTTACCGTAATCTTCTGGTACGGTATCATACCTTATCGTAAGTGACAGTATACCGTAAGTTCGGTATTTTTCGGAACAGTAAGGACGGTATACTGGTTTTTCAGTATACCTACCCAACCCTAGATGCAATTGCGTCTCATTGCACTCCACCGAGTAATGGGGCCGATTCGCGTTGTAGCGAATCGCCACTTGTCTCCAAACGGCCCCGTTGCCGCTGGCGTTATTGACGTAGATCCAAGCCTGTGCGAATTCCAGAGTTTCGGCGTACGAATAGGCGTGAAGAGCCATAGAGGGATCGCTTGAGTTCGCCAGAGATTGCCGGAAAAAAAAAGAGATCGTCGAGAGGGAGAGAGAGTTGAAGGTGTGAATAATTTGAAGGTAGAGGGGGATTTTATAGGTGAAAAATGCAAAATAAAATTAAAAATAAATTGAATTTTGAACGTGATCGCCAACGGTCGTCTGCTGACCGCTGAGCGATTGCCACGTACCCCCTACGGTGTTAGCGATCGCTGAAGCGAGCTCACTCGCACACGCGCCGAACTTGACAATGGGCAGCTCGCTTGCTCGCACGCGCGCAATGTTGTTTTTTCTTCTTAATTTTAATCCATTATTTTTATAGTGTTTTTTCTTCTTAATTTTAATTGGAGCTTAAGAAATATATACTTATCGAGATTAATAACTTTCATAATTATACTACCCTAATTCTCTTGATAACTTTCTAATCTTCTAGTTTTGACAACCATACGGTGCAGTTGAATGTACCCAAATTTTAGCTCTTTTCTTTATATCGTGGGATCTCGCCGCCGTTACTTTTTGTGCACACTCAAATTAATTAGTTATGCCTTAAAATGATAACTTTCTTTTGTACTTAATCTCACGCATATGGTACATGCATACTCCCTCTGTTTTTTTATAAGTGTCCTCAGCCGTCAAAACACACAAACCAAGGAAATTAATATATTACTATTTCATCTATAATTATTGCCTAGGAAATTTAAAATGTAAAGAATTAGCATTTATTACTTAGGTAAAATAGAAAGTTTTGCATCATTTTTCTCAAAAGTTGCATCATTTTTTTCAAAATTTATGAAATATGACACTTATTAAAAAACAAATCAAATTTCATAATAGGACACTTAATAAAAAGTAGAAGGAGTATATTGGTAGTTTATTTGACCCTGAAGGAATTCAAATAAGAGCACTTACAGCGGGTGTCTAGTAAGACCTAGGTCTAAGCACTGGGAAGCGTGATTTTAATGATTGGTGGTGTTGAGTTAGACATAGGTTGATTTCTCCACATCAATGGGTTGAGTAAGACCTAGGTCTAAGCACTGGGAAACGTGATTTTAATGATTGAATAGATTTTATTTTGTTGTTTTTTTTATTTGTAATAAATTTTATAAAAATTAACTTAATTAAATTCAGAAATTAATAAATGACAATTTTATTGAATTTAAAAAATAACTAGAACATACACTAATTAAAAAAAAATACAATAACAAAAAACTACTTCATTACAATAATTTAAAAAAAATAAAAAAAGGACAACTACTCCTCCCAATTGAATTCCCTTGCAAGTTTGCGGCGAACATTTTCTTACCTCGCCTTTTGCTCGGGATTCATATGCGACGTGTCGGCAATATAGATATTGAACGCCCACTCCTCCCTCGATTGCTTGTTGAGGGATGCCAACTCTTCTGCCACCTGCTCCCGTAGCGCACTTTTGCCCTTCTTCCTCTTCTTCGCCGCTTTCGCCGCTTTCACTCCTTCGGGTCGAACCTGCAGAGTGTTTGCATCGCTCGCGGATGTGGTGGATGCGTTGCCGCTGGCAGACGAAGTGTACTCGCCGAATTCATTTATCTTCGTCCGCTTTGGAGCTGTTGGCTTCGCCGGGTTGGTAAAAGTCGGGATATGCCTCAAGAGCTCCCACGCAGCCCTATACGGGAACGGTTTGTTGAACTTCTCGGCGTACAAATATTGGGCCCTCGTGTATAGATCGAAGTCGTTCTCCCCGCTTCCGAGCTGGTTTTCTTCTTGGATGTAGATGGCGGCGAAGTTCTGGATCTGTTTCTTGGCGCGGCTCCATGCGCTTTTCATCGCACTCTTCTCTCTTGGGTGGGCGGGAGCTATGAACTCGTTGAAACGGATCATTATTTTCTCCCAAAACGCGCTTGAGGTTTGGTAATTGCTGGTGATCGCGTCCATCCCCTAGTCAACGTAGCACCTTGCGAGGTATTCAATCTCAGCGGGCGTGTAGTTAGGACCTCGTGCTGGCTTATTGTGCTCGTCGGATGAGGCCGCGGTCACTTTCCCCTTGCGGCGTGCCTTGCCCTTCCCCTTGGCCGGAGAAGTGGCCGTGCTTGATGTCGCGACAGCTTTCCCCTTGCGGCGGGGCGAGGGCGGTGGTGTTTGCTCGTGTTCGTCCGATTCCTCTTGGTGGGAGCCGTACGCCGCTTCCTCTTCCTCTTCCTCGTCCTCCACCTCAACATGGTCGTCGTCGTCGTTGAGGTTGAAACGTCAAAGTCGATCCGTACCTACTGGGGGCTGCGAGAATTGGGAGTACGGGATGTCGGGGGTACTTGAGAGAAGCTCGGCGACAGCGAGAAGCCCGGCGCAGGCGAGAAGCCCGGCGCAGGCGAGAAGCCCGACGCAGGTGAAAAGCCCGGCGACTGCGAAAAGCCATATGACGGAGGGACTTGGGAGAAGTCGGGCGACTGTGGAAATCCAGCCGAAGGGGGGAATTGGCCGTACCCCTGCGGCTGTGAGAACTGCGAGAACCCAGTGGCCGGAGGGAATGCAGAGAAACCCGGCGTCGGGGAAAAAGCACCAAACCGTGTAGGGGCCGAGTATTGGCCGAAACCTGGAATTGATGAGAATTGGGAGCTTGGATTCGCCGGATTGGGAGGTGGATTCGCCGGATTTGGAGATTGGTTCGGTGGGATTGAACCAAAAGTTTGCGAGTACTACGAATTGAATCCCTCTTCAGCCATTTTTTTGCACAAAATAAATTGAAAGAATGAAAATTTTTTGGGAGAAGAATGGATGGAGAAATTAGGTTGTGTGGAGAATGAATGAGATGAATGGGTATATATAGGGAAAAAATGAGATATAGACGTTGGAGATGGAAATGTATACGTTGGGAAATTGAAAAAATTAACGTTTTTTTTTTTTAATTTTTAACGAAAAAAAATAAGGGACCAATGGGAACACGACAAGTGCCCCCATATTGCGCTGGCTTGAGGTCGAGTGGAGTGTCGAAGTAACGACTCCACCATCGACACACCCCTCGACATAGGGGTGTGTCGAAGCCCCACAGTCGTTCGACATAGGGGTGAGTCGAGTGGGGGGGTGTGTCGATCCACTCAACATACCCTTCGACACCCCCCATCGACACCCGTTGTAATTGCTCTAATAGATAAAAAATCATTATATACAAGCTTTGATTTCGTGGAAATAAATGGAGGGAACAATGAATTTAATGACGGATTGATGGAATTCTTTCCAACATTTAATGTTCTCTTTCTCACACCGTCATTCTTTTGCACTGTGAGGCAACACAGTTTTTTTTTCTTTTTTCTTGAAGGTCAAACGTGAATACTGATCACAAAATGTTTGTCATTTAGGTCCTTCCAAGAAATATTGGTTGTCATTTTCATTTATTGTAGTAAGGTCCACATATACATTATATTTAATCTTATATTTTGTACTACTCCACTCATATTTATTATGGGATTCTTAATCTATTCAAAATAATATTCACTATTATCCACTACTACTTACTATTTTCTTAAAATCCGTGACATCTACAATTTGACAACCATTTTGTGGATGGAGAGAGTATATAGCTAATGAGTATAAGGGTACTCAAAAGTCAAAACCCAGAAAAATAGTACAATAAAACTTCTATTATACTCCGTCCGTCCCGCTCATTTTCTCCTCTTACTGTTGGCCACAGAGATTAAGAATAAAGATAAAAAGATAAGAAGTGGGTAGATCCCACAATTTTTAAAGGATTTTGAGGATAAATTCTTTCATTATTTGATATCTGACAAATTGAGTGGGACATCCATTTAAAGGAAGTGACACAAAATGAGCGTGATGAAATGGAGATTATTCTTAAATAGGTGTCAAAGATGAAATGTTTTTCTTTTGATTTTAAAGTGCATGCAAAATAGTAAAGGTTATACATGTGTACATAGGAGAATTTTAAAAACATACTATTGTACATACATATATTTATAACAAAAGGTTTAATGTGAAGAAGCTTTAAGCCAACTCCAACAAAGAGAATAAGGTGGTCATGTGGACAAATTATTGAGCACATACAAGTTATAAAGGTTGCTTAAAACACAAAAGATTAAATCATTGTTACAGATAACCTTACATCAACTTAAATATACTGCACGAAAATATATATATATATATATATATATATATATATATATATATATATATATAGGGATTGGTTAGATGAAAACAATTCTTATATAAAAACTAGAAATCAATCTAAGCCTTTCATCATAATTTAATCAACGGACAACATTATAATTTCATTTATTAATTTTGTTTAGTAATTATTTGCTGATTTGGCCATGGAGGGTATATTAGGCTTCTTGGGATTCTTAATTTCATCATTCCGAGATTTTCTCCATCCCATATCTTAACTTCAAGATTTAATATTTTTTAACATGCATAACAAAATCTTAATTATTCAACTTCACGTCAAAAACAACACTAAAAATCTTCTCTCACCATCGATCATAATTTAATCAATGACAACATTAATAGTTCATTATTTTATGTTATTTTTTACTTGATTAATACTAGTTCATTGATAAGACTCAATCAGTGTTTAAAAGCACTATATTAATAATATCAAAACATCATAATACTGAGTAAAAAACATTATATATATATATATATATGACTTTGGAGTATTATATCATTCATGAAAAATTCAAGCATAATTACTGGGTAAAAAAAAAACATTATATCTAGGAAATCAAAACATTATATTTCTGTGTAAAAAGGATAACATATAAAATTTTGAAGTATAATATTTTTCATAATAAATTCGAGGATTATTTTCTAAATAAATTTTAGACTTTGAAATATAATGTCATTCATGATAAATTCGAGTATAAATACTAGATTGAAAGCATTATATTTAGGATATCAAAGCACTATATTACGAGTTTAAAAACATTAAATTAATTATTTTGAAATAATATATTATTCATGATAAATTTGTGTATAATTAAAATGTTATAAGCTTCATATGTAGGATATAAATTTTAAATTACTAGAGTATAAACATTATATGTATATAAATAATCGTAACAACCGATATTCTTTGTACACCTACATGAATAAATAATCATTGTGATAATGGCCACCAAAAAATTAGGAAGTAGCAGTTACAAAATAAAGAAAAAGACGGTAGAATCCTTTACCTTATACACGTTGAACTAATTTAGCAAAACATACCAATCAATCTCGTCCATTAGTTAAATAAAATCTAAGGTTCAGATGTGGTTTCTAGTTTCTATACAGAGGATGATTTCTATTTGATCAATCCCATATATATATATAGGAGATAGATCATATGAGAATAAATATTATCCTAAGAAATGAGAATAGATCTCCACCATAGATTTATTGGTGATGGAGGGTCAAGATTTGGCCAAGTCAAAGCGGGTCAAACCCGAGTCAACTCGGGTCAACCCGGGTCAACCCGTTGACTTTTTTTCGATTTTTTTTTTTATTTTCGATTTTTTTTTAAACTGTCACCCAAGATGCACAACTTCACATATTCGGATGCACCACTCTACATAACTAGATGCACCACTAAGTGCATTTAGATGCACAAGATTTTCAAGTTTTTTTTTCAATTTTTTTTTTAATAAACTGTCACCCAAGATGCACAACTTCACATATTCGGATGCACCACTCTATATAACTAGATGCACCACTAAGTACATTTAGATGCACAAGATTTTCAGTTTTTTTTTTTCCAATTTTTTTTTTAAAACAGTCACCCAAGATGCACAATTTCACATATTCGGATGCACCACTATACATAATGAGATGCATCACTACGTGTAGTGAGATGCACCGAATTCGTAAAAAAAAAACTGAAAAAAAATTGGATGCACCACAATGCGTAACTAGATGCACCACACAGTGTAACTAGATGCACCACATAGTGTAACTAGATGCACAATGTTTTACGAAAATAAAAAAAACGAAAACAAAACTAGTGCATCTTAATGCACTTAGTGGTGCATCTCATTATATAGTGTGGTGCATATGAATACATGATGTGGTGCATATGACCTAACCTTAAAAAAAAAAACGAAAAAAAAACATAAAAAAAAACTTAAAATCTTGTGCATCTTAATACACTTAGTTGTGCATCCGAATATGTGAATTTGTGCATTTGAATATGTGAAATTGTGCATCTTGTATGACAGTTTAAAAAAAAAAAAAAAAAAAAAATCGAAAAAAATCGAAAAAAAAGTCAACGGGTTGACCCGGGTTGACTCGGGTTTGACCCGCTTTGACCAAGCTAAATCTTGACCCTTCATGTAGATAAGATCAATGGTGGAGATTAATTCCTATTTCTCACTTTAAGGGGAGTTTGCATGGGAATCACTCCCTATATATATATATAATATTTATTATTTTTTACTATAATTTATCCCTAAATGGGGGCGTGATTTCTTTGTGTAAGACCTGAAAAATATGAATTATGACAAACTAGAGTTTATTTTTATTTATTGGTCCCGGGTTGGGATCACGATTATTATTTCCAAATAAAGCTTATTTATAAATAGAGTATTTTTTTAGAGGTTTTACAGTACAACATGAAGTCACCGATCCAATATAGCGAAACAATACAACATATTCGGGATGCAATTTAAGGGTGCAAACTCCAATTGTTTAAATCAAAACAAAAGGAATGAGGAAAATGAGTTCAAATCCATTTTCACGAGCTTATTTTAATTTCTTCAATTACTTTCACCTACATTGGATTAGCATTCTTGAAAATCTAGTTATTCCATAACGTTCCAAATTTTATAAACCACACGTTGCGGAATCTAACAAATAATTTCTTTGCCACATTTCCCCTTTGAAGAAACTTAACCAAATGTTGAGGGTGAATTAGTAACCCCGCCTATATTTTTATACTAACCTCCGACTTAGAAATTGATTATGTTAAACAACGTTACGGTGACTTAAAAATTTAACAGTTTTTTATTCTATTTGACCTACATATGCATGAAAACCCAATACTAAAAATCTGTGAGAACAAGAACACTTAAACAAACACGTAGTCAGTAAATTTATACTATTCGGGAATAAATTTTAATTTCAACACTTTATATATTATTCGAAATATATTTAATTTCAAAATTGAACACTTATTCAAAAATTAAGATGAAGGCGGCCACTTGATGAGGCTGAGCGTGAAAGGTGACAACAACACTTGGCCACTTGTGCCTGCACCATTTGGACAAATTTAACTGATTTTCATGCTTCATATCTAATTTCACATATGTTGTTTGGATGCGCACCAGAATTTCATCATCATCATCATCATCATGATGCATTTCTCCCTCTCTCTCTTCTATCTCTCTCTTTCTTTCTCTCTCTGTGGGAGGGAGGGAGAGAGGAGAGGCCGGTTAGTTTGTTTAATAGTTTGTCCGGTAGTGAGGTCCTTGGAGGTGGAACCCTAGAGCGGAACAGGCAACAGTTAGCATCATTGAATTTATCTTTGCCACATACTTCCAAAGGAAACACACCCAACAGAATCTCATGCCATCACTCTTACTTATATATGGTGGGTCATCCAATTATATCTCATATCATCCTCCTACCTAGCCCCTTCTCTCTCTCTCTCTCTCTCTCTCTCTCTCTCTCTATTTAATTTCATGCTTCAGAATAAAGTAGTACTAGTATTTATGTTTCGGACACCTTCACCTCAATTAAATGTTGCACCCCACAAATAGTCTCGTCTCTTGAGGAATCAGAAATAGATGTAATGTACATGATGTATGTCATTATGTATGTGTGTTTTTAATTTTCTTGGTTTTGATCCAAATGTGTATGACCATATTCTCATTTTTGTGTACCTGCGCACTGCGTGTTTCCATCTTCTCGTGTAAGAATGGAATCATGTCTTATTAGCCACTATCGATAATTAATGACTACTTTGTTTTTGTTTCAGTATAGCTACTCGTCTTTTTTAATTTATTAAGTGTCATCAAATATTGCATGTGAAGTAACACCAATTAATGTTAAATCGTGTACAATGGGGACAAATGCGCAATCAAAAATATGTCAATAATAATTGAAGTTGAGCGGATCAAATTGATTGGGATCAGTTGGGAATTTTAGCGAAAGTACAATTATATTTTACCTAAAGTACTACTCTTACCAAATGTAAGAGAGTTTTGGTAGCATAATATAAGTATATAACAATTAATTATTTAATTTTAGTACTTTAATTCACATTTAAATACCATATTAACTAAAGAGTAATGATATTCGGACACACTGTGGCCAGCCACACGAGTGAAAAAAAGGAAAGTTAACTGTAAAAATGAAAATAATCGTATTTCCCCCCTAGGGTTTATGCTTCCCAATTAGGTATATTTCCATTTTCAAAATCTATATTACTATTTTTAGCGCGTGTGGTTGGCCATAGTATGCCCGAATATCATTACTCTTAACTAAGTTTGATTTGTGATGATATATATAGTTGTCACCACAAGAAACTTTAATTCTTGGTTGAATTGCGACTGAAAATTCTACCGTTAAAATTATAATAATTTCGCTATTTAAGATTAGCCACGAAATACCGCTTTAAAAAACACCGTTCCTAAAAAAATGCCTTGTTATTCAAGTTTAAAGGGTCAAAAATCAAATGAGATCCTCTATTGTATTTCCGTGTTTCATCTCTAATTGCATTAATTAATGAGAGGACGACATGTGACATAACTAAAATCTCAAGATTTAGGGTATATATTAAGAAAATATATTCTTTAAATTTGAACCATTAATTATAACACGTGTCATTAATGCAATAGGAGATAAAATATGGAAATGGAATAAAAGATCTCATCTGGTAAAAACTATGTGTGTGCGTGCATATATAAATATCTTCAATAATATGTATATATTTTCAATAATTCTATTCGGACATACTATGTCTAGACATGCATGCTTGAAATATGAAAAATATTGTCCGATTTTCTTCAAAATTTCTGTCCTACTCAGACTTCCTTCCGAAATATCGATCTCACGCACACTCGCTCCCAAATTTTACTCTCATCCACACCCAAGTTCTGAACTTGTGAATTTAAATTGGAATGAAACTTTATAATTAAAATTTCAAAAGTGTATGTTTATTAATAACAAACCTGTCGAAACTATAAAATTAAATTATTCGTTAAAAAATTCCGTCAAATCCGTAGTTTTACCATTATATGTCTGGATATAGTATGTCCAAATAGCACTACCCATATATTTTATAGTACAATAGATATACTACATTAATTAATTTTTTAGGTTCCCGTTCTAAATATATATCAATGGTTGAATTTGTGACTATAGAGTACTTATCATTGTTAGGAACCATCCAAATTGTGAAAAAATGAGAATCAATTTGGTCATTTGATTTTATCTAACTAGTATGTAACCCATCAAAAATCGATGGGAAATCATTATTAAATAAAATTATAAAAAAATATTGTTAGTTAATTATTCATCCAATTTTTGAAGAAAAATTATTTATGCAGTCTTATAAATAATTATATTTATATTTAATAATCCATTTTTATAGATAATTTCAAAGCTCTCTTTCTTACAAAATCAATATGGGATTGAAACCCCCTATTTCAATCGATAATTTTCAAAGCTCTCTTTTTTTCTCAAAATCGATATGGACAAAGTCATACTTGGCTTTCAAAAAGATTGTTTCACGTCGATTTTGTATGAGAATTGAAGTTGATCCTTTTGATAGTATATCTTTTTGTCCAACATTAAAAATAATAGTTGAACCGTCGGTTTGGAATCAGCCCGCCTAACCCCACAGTTCCGGGTCGGAACTAGCCCGTTGCCATAATTTTGATTTTTGTGGGCACCATTACTATAGATAACCTTTACAATTATTTGTCTTCTCCAAATCAATGTGGGATAAAGAAATGCTTTTACTATGAAAATGACTATTTATCTAAATTCTCTTATTTTCAATTTATTACATATAAATGATACTCTCTCCGTCCCCACTTAGTATGGTGCGGGGGTCGTGCACATGTTTTAAGGAAAAATAAATAAATATTTAATAGAGATATATTTGATTAGTAATATTTAAAATCTATTAGTTATGTGTAATAAAGTAAAAAATATGAGAAATTTAGATAAATAGTAATTTTCATAGCAACAACATCTCTTTATCGGGGGCTTCAATCTCATATCGATTTTGATAAGAAAAAGAGCTTTAAAATAATATATAAAAATGCATTATCAAATATAAATAAAATTACTTATAAAACTGCATAAATGATTTTCTTTCAAAAAATGAATGAATAATAAACTGACAATATTTTTCTTATAATTTTATTTAATAATGATTCCCCGTCGATTTTCGACAGGTTATACACTTATATCTGATATCTACATTTGGTATTGAGTATTCTGACAAGATATATCACATTGTTGGCTTAGATTTGTATAAAATAATTGACCAAATTTAAAGTTAAAAATTTAATAAAAAAACTCTTTTTGACCAACTAATAAATTAACCAAATTCAATTGAAGCATTGGCCAAATTTAAATGGTGCATGACACAAAGGATAAGCAAAATACATATCAATTTGAAGTATTTATAGGTTTTTCAATAGGTGGAGTTTCATTAAAAAACGATGTGCAACTGAAGATTTGAGGGGATTAATTATTATTTTGAAACGTACAATATGGAATAAGGAGTTGAAGAATTAATTAGAATAAATTATTTATTTGTTTGAGGTATACATGATGATTTATAATTAAAGTTAATCGATCAACTTTTTTAGATAATTTTATAGATAGATTTTAGTTGTATTATTTATAAAACTAACAAAATTTAAAATGAATTTTTTATTTCTTTAAGTAGGACCCGTTAAAAATTTAAATTTAATTCGCCCTTATCTTTGTAAATAATTTTTAAAGCTCTATTTCTTCTCAAACCCTTAATTTTGTATAAGAATTGAGGTGATTATTTTTTATCCCGAGCTCGAGCTTGATTGTTACCTGTTGAGCCGAGCTCGAGCTCAAAACACAAAGTTTGAATCGAGCTCGAGCCGAGCTCGAGCCTTATAATTTTTGAACAAGCCAAGCTCGAGCCTGCCAGTGTTCGGCACGGCTCGGCTCGTATACACCCCTACTGAGAGGTACAAGTTTTATCAGTCCGTCCCTTAGAAATTAAGGCAGGTTTTTTGAAATAAATTCAAACATCCTCTGACGTGTTAGTCACACATTAAAACGCCCTACAGTTGCATTCAATGCAAAGCTAGTTTCAATTCATAGACTATGCTTTTGAGACCTCGACTGGGCTAACATGGACGATGCTGCACTCTACACTCGCGTATGCTCGTTACCGTCGGACCTAAGTCCTGCGCACTTCGCTTTTAGCCGAACCGTCTCCCATCTCGGCCGTTGATTTCGAAAGAGCAGGAATGATTCCTGGCCATCGATTCCTATCTTCGTCTATCTATATAAGGGATTGTCAAAACCATGTTCCCCTTTACATACTCTTAATATCTAAAGCTCTCTGCAAGTTTTCCTGCCTTATTTGTGTTGTTCCTGCCTGTTTGTGCTCTGTTCTGTGTTTGTTTTCCATATCTCACATACTTAAATAAAAAAGATGCCTCCACGCACTGCTAAGTCGCTTGCCCCCAACGCAATGTCGATCTCCGCCGCCCTTCACGACTTCCGTTCAAGCTGGTGTTTAAGCCGGTCCTGTCCCTTGCTCAACAAAACCACACTGTTCTTTGTACCATGATTCTCAAACTATTTGACGCACAACTAAAGAAGTGGGTGACCTCAGAACCAAGTATATTCTTCCCTTTTGCGCCGCATTGTTCTTTATAAATTTGATGAAGAATGAAGATGGCCGCATCCACTCCCACATGCATATTCCGGTCACCATAGTAGGAGACTCATTCATGAAATAGCGAGTCGACATCGATGTGAACAAAGTTTTGGAAGAATTGTATGAGCTTCCCTGTGTGGGCGACAACCTCTCCTTATTCACCAATACAGAGGTGAATCAATCTATCAAGTCCATCTCCTTGAACAAAGAGAAGTTCAAAGGTGGAATACAGAGGACACAGTTAGAGCCAGCCATTCGACTGCTCTTCGACATCGTGGCAAACTGTGTACATCTCCTTGTTGGCTCCGAAGAAGATGTGAGTCATCCGAAGATGAGATCTGTGATGGCGATCCACAAGAGATTCAATATTAATTGGATGAGTCACTTTAAACATCATCTGCACACTAAAGCCATGAGGATAGTTCATGGGGACCAGTCCTTCTCCAACAAACACAAGCTGATGTATGGGACTAAAGTCAGTTCCATCATCACACACTTAATCAATGGATTGAAAGTGGACTGGGCCCACACCGACAAGGAGTCCATCTCCGACATGGGCAGACTGTTCTGCAAGGAGAGCAGAATCAACACAATCTTGGCCTTGCAGTTCAAGGGAGCCTCCCCAACCAAAGGTGAAAGAAGAGTAGCAGGGCCCTTCAGTCCAAACCGGCTACCTCAGTCCGAACTCAGCACTCTTCCTGACTCAGATGCTGAACGAAGTCCATCCCCTCCTCCTAAGAAACCCAAGCAGTCTAAGAAATCCAAGAAGAAGAGTCCAACTCCTTCTCCACAAAGAGAAGTTCAATAAGAAGA
The DNA here is from genome assembly GCA_029490685.1 of Schizonepeta tenuifolia. Lineage (NCBI taxonomy): Eukaryota > Viridiplantae > Streptophyta > Magnoliopsida > Lamiales > Lamiaceae > Schizonepeta > Schizonepeta tenuifolia. The sequence continues at coordinate 21,924,435 of CM055955.1, read as the reverse complement.
AGAACAGACACCCACTGTGGAGAAATTAGAAAAGTGCTCCGTCGATTGGTCAAGTCAGGAGACATTTTGCTAAAGAAAGCTCTATTCATTCAATACAGGACTCTCACAGTTAGTAAGATAGTCCAGGACGAGGCAATCAAAGCTTCTAGGGCCTCCCAAATGTCCTCTCATAAGACTCGTCTCCATCCCAGAAGTTCAAGAATGAACTGGAGGCAACCAACCAGAAGCCGACTGAAGAGCTCAGTCTGGAGTCAGTGTACGACAAGCTAGCTCTCTTAACAGTCCTGGCTCACAACCCTTTAACAGTTCAAGTACCATCCAATGATGGCACAGAGGCCACAAATGAAAATGTGGATCCTGTGACTAAGGAAGGTGAGATCGTGGAGCCTGCATCAATGGCTGAGGATGATGCGCCGGCTGATGCTCAAGCCGATATGACAGAGAAAGTTGTGACCATGGCTGAAGACGATGCTGAGACGACTGTTGCTAATGTCATCCAAGACATGGTTGAGGAAGAAGTTTTGGAGACTCAGGCCATGGAGTCGACTGACTTCCATGTCGCAGCTGCACAAGGATATCCTCTCTTTGACTTTGATGCTATTAAGGAGAGTGTACCAGAACTAACTCAAGAAAAACTCAAGCGAAAAGCTTTGGAACAGACATTTACCAGAGTCCAACTAGACTCAGTTCACCAAGCTCTCGTCCTCCACCCAGAACTTGCAGACATCCCTAACTCACTCTTTTTGGTATCTGATCTCTTAATGTATATTACAGTGAGCTTAGGCGATTTCTTCATTATGGAGGATTTTCTGAAGATGCATATGATGGAGGAGCTACAAACCTCCGAAGCTGTGCTGAAAGATACTTTCCACTTCTCCACGAAACTGGAACTTATTCAAAAGAAGGAGGAGCTGATTGCAGAATTTGTCTCCGTTTGAAAACTCATCGCCAAACAATTAAAGACTACGAGTGGGTGAAACCCGTTGTTAAAACGTCTCTAGTTATGGGCCAGTCTGTTGAGCCACAGACTGTCGAGATTGCCGAGGAAGGTCGCACATTGGTCGAGCCTGAGGCAACTACATCCAGTGCGAAGCATCATCAAGCTAACCACCACTCTCTGAGCCAATTGTTGTAGCTGCTCTCACCACAACTCATCTCGACATCGAGAATTTGATTCAAGAAATCACCAAACTGAAGACAACAGTCACATAGTTGTCTGATTAAAAGCATCATATTCTTAACGAGCTAAGGCAAGCTCTGATCTCCATGCGAGCTGACGTCCAGACGAGTTTTGAAAAGAAGTTTGCCACTCTTCAAAAGATAGAGACCATGTTGTACGAGATCAAGACTCAGCTTGATGCTAACGTCAAGAAGACAGCTGAGGAGATGACTGACGAACATGCAAAACGTCTCCAGGTGATTGCACAAACCTTCCAATCCTACAGAGGAACTTTCCCCACCACCAAAGACTTCGAAGGCCTCTCGTCCAACGTCTTTAAAATAAGAAAGCTCATCGATGACAGCGAGCCTCGTTTCCAGCTGTATGAAGGTCAAATTGCCAAGCTTCAAGAGGAAGTCAAGTCTCTCAAGACTGAGAACGAGTCTCTCAAGGCTGATCAACAGACTTATTAGCTCTTGATCGATGATCTTGTCAAGGCTAACTCCAGATGATCGATGATCTTGTCAAGGCCAACCCTGGACTTATCAGCTCTTGATCAATGATCTTATCAAGGCCAACTCCAGATGCGACGACGAAGTCTCATCCCTCAAGGATGCAGTTGCCTTCCTTCTTGATAATGCCAAAAAGAGGAAAGAGGGGGAGAAACTGACATAAGAGTTCCTGCATAAAGCATACTCCAAAGCTGCCACTTCCAAAGATCAATGGATGGAGAAGATCACAGAGGTCGAAGATGCTCTAATTGATCAGAGTGCGGAGCTCTTTACTCAAGAGTTAAATGATGAAGAAAAAGCTGAAAAAGATGCCCCTCCCTCGAATGAAGAAATTACTCAGCTGGCACGACTGACTGGTGCAACAACTTGCAAATTCCAAAGTGGTTGAAGATTTGGCAGCTGATGAATTTTGTATCTTTGCTTTTAGCTTCAATTATTCAGTTATAATGTAATCTCCCCAACTTGTTATCCTTAATAATAAGTTGTTGGTTTTTGAAAGAAAGTGAATCATAAACTCGACTTGATGACTACCATCCCGTAGTCCAAGTTCAGAGTTAATTTATATTGATTTCTTATACTAACCCTCTGATTCTTATAGACCATAACTCAGTTCGTCATAGAGTCTAGGTGGTATCAGTTCAGGTTTTGGCATCATCAAAAAGAGGAAAATTGTTGGGAAAATTAGTAAAGGTTTTGATTTATTCCAAAACCCAACTGATCCCAACTGAGTTGATGAGCTATTAGATTGATTAGAGCTAGAGCTCACTGTTTGAGCATGGAGATTTTATCTTTATAGGTTCAAACTGAAGAAGTCACCTCAAGACTGAAAGGCAATTCAAGTTCGAGTTTGGTCAGTCAGGCCATTCCTAAGTTGCCTCCAGGACTGAATCATGCAGTTCATGCATACCGATCAGTTATGTGGAAGTCACACGTCCAGAAGTCAGAAAGAGAAGACATGGAAGATGAAGTAAGAAGAAGAACTTGAATTTAAATTCAAATATGCTATGAAGTACGAGACAGCTTGTAAATTTCCTTTTATAGACCGATTGTTGAGACATGCAAAAAGCAAGACTTGCAGTTACCATTTCGGGAAAGTTTGCAGAAGAATAGGTGAAGTGTCATGCTTTATGGCGGAGGTCAAACAACTCTTTTCAATAGCTTTTTGATTTCTCTCTCTATAAATAGATGTCTTCACCATTGAGAGAAGACTACTGAAACCATTCAAGCGCACAAGCCTTCAAGCATTCAAGCATTATCTCTCGCAAATACAAGGAGGTTTTTAGTCAAAGAAATAGTTGTAGTTAAGTGTTCATACTTTCTCATGTTCTTCTTTCTAGTCTCTCAGAATATCTTTCTTGATCGAGTTTAGAATCCACACTCCTTGTATTTTGTAAGTAGATTCACTGTGATAGTTTCAGTCTATTTACTTTCAAGTATTTCAGTTTCTGTTTATTTGACTAACTGACTGACCGCATAAATAAGTCGTTATAAAATTTGCACTAAGTGTTGCGAACTTGACCTTTGCATAAAAAGGTTTTTCAGTAAGTAATGAGATATAAATTTACACCATATTCGGCATTGCATTCTTTTTCAAAACCTAAGTTAGGAGAACATAGTTGACCCTCAGTCAAAGAAGTCAACTGTATCGAACTGAGTGACAGCTCCAACTGAGTTTCATAGTTGTCTAGCATCACGAACTGAGAAGTTTGTTTTCGAAAAAAGTTTTAAGAAAAATCACTACTGGTGTATCCCCCATACATCAGTTAACTCGTTACCGGGACCATCTTTATTTATCGATAATTAATATTTTTTTATCCCACATCATTTTTCAATAAAACTCGATTCTTGAATAACCTTTATAAATATTGAAAATGAAAGTATATTTTCTTATCCCGCAATTGTTTGCACAATCAATTTAATTTAACCAATTCGGTCGACAAATAATTTTATTTTTATTAAAAAATTTAATTTAGCCAATTAACTTCTCAATATTAATTGGTTAATTTGACAGTGTTTTGAAAACTGGATCGGACCGGAAAACCGGTGAACCGGTCGGTCATCCGGTCCGATTTTGTCCAATTCCGGTTCTTTAATTGGCCCGAAGCGAACCGTTAAAAATCGGTCAAACCCGGCAATCCGAATGATCCAATGAACCGGTTTGGGTTTTAAAATTCAAATCTTATTTTATTTATCAAAATGTGATGAAGAAGATTTGAACCCAACCCAAGACCTCCTTGTTGTTAGGCTATAGCACAAACCATCTCACCAACAAGAGTTATTTTTCCTTAAAGTTTTGATTTATTAACTCAACTTGTTACTAAAAGATTATGGTAGAATTATAATTATTTCTTGCTTTATTTTTTTAAAACGTGGACCTTAATTTTAATTACCACATATAAGGAAACAAAAAGAGTTACGTCTCAAAAATTTATTTAAATCACATTATCACGAAATGAGGAGATTTACTAATGTCTCATACAATAAGAACATGGTTATTATAATATCATGAAATCATAAACTACAAATAATATAAATTTATCTTCATATACTTTGATTTATTTATGTGTTGAACCAAAATTAATGAAAATATTTATTTACTTTTGATTGATATAATGAATTGATTTTGTATAATTTAATTTATTTTTTGTCATTTAAATAAAATATTTAATTACTTATATATTTTAACTTATACATATAGTACATATATAAAAATGAAAATTAATGGGTCATCCAATTTTATCGAAACGGTTCAACTGGTTGAACAGTGAACCGATGAAGTGACCGGTTCGATGACCGGTCCGGTTTTAAAAACATTGAATTTGACAGATTATTAGTTGGCCTAAATAGAAGAAAGTATATAATTTTAATATTTTAAAAATATTTGAGCCTTTAAAAAAAATATTTGAGCAAGATAGTAGAAAATATTTGCCAAATTGTTTGCGGATTCGAGATCTCCTCTTAATTTTAGGTCCTACATAACGCAACCTCTATTGAGTATTCTTATTTATCTTAAATCCTCTTTTTAAGTATTTTTTATTTCAATAAAGCTATTCAGTCATACGGTGGCCAGTCACACCGTAAAAAAAGGAAAGTTGACTGTAAAAGTGGAAATAATCACATTTCTCCCTAGGATTTATGTTTTCCAACCATGGTATATTTCTTTTTTTCAAAACCTATATTACCATTTTTAACTTGTTCATGTGGCTGATCACTGTGTGTCAAAATAGCACTATCCTTCTTATTTATGTATTACTCCCTCCAACCCATTGATATTGTCATGTTAGTGTTCGGTACGGAGATTAAAAATAAGGGTAAAAAAATAGAAAGTGGGCAGGTCTCATCACTTTTGAAGGATTTTAAAGGGTTAAAACTTTCCTTATTTGGAAGATAACAATATGAGCGAGATACTTAAATAAAGAAAGAATGACAATATGAGTGGATCAGAGGGAGTATTATATATTTAATATTATTATACAAGATCCAATTAACTATGGTAATAATTTAAAATTCCAAAATCAACAATGAGATGAGAAATCAAATATGTCATTCATCATATAATCTCTCCTACTGTGGTGATTTATTCATGTTCTAGTTATAAGTATTTTTATGCATCTATTGTTATATTTAATAAAAAATAATTTCCTACAATCGTTTCTCCTCGTCGGTTTTTAACAAAATTTACTCATCAACAATTTATATAAATACTCAAAATTAATGTGCATTTTTCATCTCGGGAGTATTTTGCACTAACAATTTAATTTGATCAATTCATTTAGTTGACCAAATAAAAATTAATTTATTATTGAAAATAATCGAAATTAATTTTTCTCATGTTAAAGAAAATAACTTTCGTTTTTATCAATTATCCAAGAAGAACAATTTTTTTTTTACAAACACTATTAAGTGTATTTTACTTAACATGTACACTAGAATAGAATTCGATAGTCGTTCCCTGTATAATTCTCATGCACGTCTAAATAATTGTCGAATTAATTATTAATAGAACCTATTAATCTATTAGAATGCAATAATATATAATTAATCTATCTATTTAAATGATCTATCTATATTTAATATATTTTTTATTCCACATCGAATTTCAATAAAATTCGATTTTTGAAGAACCTTTGTAAATAATGGAATTAATGTGTATTTTCTTATTCCGCAATTGTTTGCACAATCAATTTCATTTGACCAATTGATATGTATTTGGTCAAATAAATAATTTTTTTTTATTAAATATTTTAATTTAGCCAATTAATTTCTCAATATTCATCAGTTAATTTGACTAGTTTTTAAGTTGGCCTAAATTGAAGAAAGTACATAACTGTATTTTTTTTAAAATATTTGAACAAGATAGTAGAAATATTTGCCAAATTGTTTTAAAATGTGTATGTATATTTAAAAATTTCAAACTCCATGGGCCCTACCAACGGGATGATCCTTCACAAGACACTTATTTGCAATGATTGTTTTTGCTCCAACTAGATGATTTAAATAACACTTATTTGCAATGATGTATAATATAACACCTCGAAATAAACCGTACTACAGTATTTTTTTAAATTTATATATACAAATTATAACGTAAAATGTCAAAACTCTTTTGGCCCCAACAACGAGATGATTCATGTAACACTTATTTGTAATAATTTATCAAAATATTTTATTTCAAAATAAAGTATTGAATTATTTTAAAATTAAAGTGTATAATACAACGTAAGGATATAGATGTCTGACCCATCAACAAGATGATCAATTCTATATATAACACTTATTTGTGATGATTTGTTGATATATATCTTTTCAAAATAATATATTTATTTAATTTTTAATTTTATTGGTAAATTGTAATATAAAATTAGTTCCTGTTAAATTTTAATAGGTCACACAGTAGTATAACTCTAATTACGAGTCCAAAACATCGATGACGGTACTTAGATCTACTCATATGACGAATTAAATTATAAGAGCATCTACAGCAGGAGTTCTAATCGGAGTTCTAAGCAAGAGGCGGAGGTCGAGCAGGAGTTCTAAGCTGTTGGAGAGGTGGAGTTCGAGCAGGAGGTCGAAATTTCGACTTCGGCTTCGAACTCCAAATTGGACACGCGTCGGCAGTTGAGTATTTTTGAGTTTTTTTTTTTGATTTTCAACTATTAAAAAAAAAATTATTCAATCATTGGATAGAACTCCATCTTAGAACTCCTCATTGTAGAATTTTGCTGGAGTTCTATCCAATGATTGAGACCCCACCATTTTTTACTAAAAATGAGGATAGAACTCCTTGTTGGAGATGCTCTAAGCATGTCCAATTCTTAAAACCCTAATTACGAGTCCAAAATCTCTACGTTCTAGCACCAATGACTGTCAGCCGGCTAAGAATGGATTTACACCCAACAAAAACCATCAAAGTAGTTTGCAAGAATTTGATCTATTTATTTAATATACACTTTTTTTTTTCTTCATCATGAAAATTAAAAAACAAAAGATAAAATTTCCCAAAATTCGTTTTCTTTTTCAAGTGAATCGTAGTCATTGTCAGTAAAAACTGGTGTAATTTAATTCTTTCTAACATGGCAATTAATTCCAACTGATGCTGCTACCTGTATCGGAATCAAAAATAGAAAGAAAATGGGGAAAAATGATTATGAGAAGCCGGATATATTAAGCATAGAGTTGAACGTCAAAAGGCGATCGACCTCAATGCCATCAATTATTCGTGTGGTGCAGTCAATCAAAGTTTCAAATGTGGGGCACTTTCCCACGTGCGGCTCAGTAAAAAAGCACACGTGTGACTGGGATTGAGTCGATTGACAAGGCCAAGCTGCAGGTAAAGAAAGCACTGCACTCGATTATTATTTTCTGTAAATTTCACACAAATAATTATCACATCACATCCTGATCTGAAATTTATGGTTGGAAATTACCAGAACCATGGCCTACCCAGGATTATAGTTTTGGAAAACAACGTAAAATTATTGAGATGAACCAACTTTACACAACTCACTCCCTCAGTCTCACTCATTACGTTTATGTAATATTAGGCTATGGGCAGTGGGTGTCTCGTCGGGGGGCTCGAGACACCCACGACGACGAGACACCTCGCTGCAAGGTCGGGTGTCTCGAGCCCGTTTCGTTCCGACGAGACAGTCTCGAACCATTAAAAAAAAAAAAAACGAAAAGTTAACTCTTTAAATAAATAAATGTGTGAAAGTATATAATTGGTGGGCTTTAGCATAGTGGTTAAGGCATTGTATTTCATGTTGACGGGGAGGAGTTCGACTCCCCTTGGCATCAATTTTTTTTTTTCCTTCGTTTTTTCATTCTTTTATTCAGTTTTTTTTTTTCACTTTTTGTTTTCTTTTTTGTTTCAGTTTTTTTTTTCTTTTTCACTTTTTCAATTTTTTTTTCTTTGCATTCTTTTCTTTTTTTTCTTCTTCTTCAGTTTTTTTTTTCATTTTTTAGTTTTCTTCTTCTTTGATTTTTTTTTTTGGTTTTCATTTTTTCTTCTTTGATTTTTCTTTTCTAGTAATGTAATTTATTTTTATTTCTAATAATGTATTTTTTTATGTCTAGTAATGTAATTTTTTAAACTATTAAAATTAATACAAAATACAAATTCAGAAATTCCTTAGAGACACCCCTTAGAGACAGTCCCACTGCAGCTCACTGTCTCTATCTCAAAAAAATCCTTAAAGACACTCCTTAGAGACACTACCACTGCAGACAATCTTAGGCATAAAGATTAAGAATAAAGAATAAAAAGATAAAAAAAAAATAGATAGATCCAATGACTATTCAGGATTTTAATTTTAGGAGTGCGCAATTCTAATAGTATGAAATCTAAAAACATGGATGGGAGGTTGTAGGCCTGAGCCAAATTTTTTGAGTTGTCACCTTTTAAGCCCAGACACATTTTCTAATGTGATTAAGATTATGGCTTAATTAATTGCAGTATATATACAGTGGCGGAGCCAGGCCCCTAACGATCGGAGGGGCAAACTTCTTTGTCCTGATTTTTTTGAATTTTTAGTGGGGCAAAACATAAGTAATTTGATTAATTTATGCATAATTTATATAATTATTTAACTAATTAAGGGTAATTGCAAAAGTTTGAGGGAGGGCAATTGCCCCACCAAGGTTATATGTGGCTCCGCCACTGTGTATATAGTTATTCTTCCATTGTAATTGTATCTGAAAAATATATGGTATAAAAACTCTAGTTTGACTTTGTAATTACTCATCGTAACGAATTGAGTAAATAATTTTATTGTTTTCAAAGTAGTAAAATTCGAAAAATCATTGTTCAATTATATATAGTTGTAGAACTAGGTAACGTTCTCACAATTACAAAATAATTATTTCTTCTCCTCTATATAATGTATTCACTTTTCCCCCATCTTTTCAATCTTATTCTTCTATAATTCTCAATTACTATTCTCATTCAAGAATTATAATTCACTTGAAATCATAAACACATTCATGGGAATCAGGAAATGGGGGTACAATTTTTTTTTTTTTTTCTCAATCACAGCTTAAACATAAATATAAGTATATACTAGTAAAAATACTTTTTTTAGGGGTGCAGCTGCACCCCCTTGTTCTATGGTGGATCCTCCACTGGATAAGTTCTATTACTTTTAAAGTATTTTGAAAGATTAATTTTTTCCTTACATATAAATAAAAAGTGAGACAATGAATGAGCGGGACCGAGAAAGTATATTTTTTGATTAAAAAAAAAAATTATAGTATATATTCTTTCGAATAATTGGCTTATTAATTTTTTTAACAACATTACAAGAAATTTAAAATATTGCGACGGTAGACTCGAACCCGTGACCTTTGGCCCGGGCATCAACCACTCTACTACTAAGCTAATACACGCTCACAATGACTTACTAATTTGAAAATATAACTTGTTCAAATAAGAGTCATATTTCAAAATTAAATAATAAAACATGTGATTAAATTTTTCATTTTGCATCACTAATCGTATTCTAGATCACCCAAATTCTTAAAGTTGGCTAAGTATTTAGTTAAATACTTCTTATATCAGAAAAATTGATCAAGGCTAGTACTTCTTTTTCCATAATATTGTTTTTAAATTGAATTTTAATTTTTCACTTAAATCATCAATTTGGCCAATAAATTAATAAACTTTATTTTTTTTATTGCCACTAAGTCGACTTCCGACTAAATTTAATCACACGTGGTGTCAAGAAAACATTTGTCATATATGAAAATAAAGAATAATTGCCAAAAATCAGATAGATAATTGAAGCTTTATTCAATAGATTGAACAATTTGATCATGTCTGCTTTTTCACACACCACCTTGGCCAGAAATTTGATTCGGAATTTTTTTTTTTAAGAAATACTCCCTCTATTCTTTTTTTTTTAATAACATTACAAGGAAATTTAAATACCGCGTGACGGAGGACTCGAACCCGTGACCTTTGGCCCGGGCATTAACCTCACTACCACTAGGCTAACACACGCACACACTCCCTCTATTCTTGAACAAGTTGTCTTGTCTTGTTTTCTTTATTAAGTTGTTCCAAGATAAGTGTTATATTTTCAAATATGAAAATTATTTTCTTTCACAAAAAGATGTGGGCTATCATCATCTTTTATGTTGTTATTTTTTTCTTAATTCTCGTATCGGAAAAAATAAGACACTTATAATTATCTCGGAATAAAAGTAATACTTATTTATGAATAAAGTTTAAGTGGTTTGGTTCAAATTCAAAATCCACTTTGTTAATTTAGGACAATTCACTTATTATATTTCACAAACATGATCAAGAATTTCAGTTTTGTTTGAAAACCAAAATAATTTTGGGCTAAAATAATTGCGTTGAAGAAAAATCCAACGAGTAGAGAGACGCGCGCGCACACACGTGTGCGCGAGTGCATGCGTGTAAAATGAATTTATTAATTCTCCAGGGACTGGACTCTTGCAAGTTTTAATTAAAAAATACTAAAAATTGTGGACTGTCAAAACACACAGACACTCAGTGATGAGAAATTTTAACCCTTTCTCTTCTGTGATAATAGTAGTATATCTTTATGGTCCGAAAAGTTGCAGACCAGATAGTAGATTGTCCTTGTCTGAAATCAAAACGTACTCAAATGAAATCACACACACACGCATGGCTACCCTATATACAACAATCTCTTCCTCCCCATTTCTTTTTTTTCTTTATTTTATTATTTTTGCCTTTTCAATTACTCCCTATAAACAGAATGCATAATTTTTCTTTTTTAGTTGTCCATAAAAAGAATGTATAGTTTATTTATGGAAATTATTCTCTCACTTACTATTCTTATAATGTAGGATCCTATCTCCACTAACATCTACTTTTTCTCCAGTCACATTTTACTTTCCAGAATTTTCTTAAAATCCGTGCCGTCACAAAATATGCATTCTCTTTGTGGTCGGAGGGAGTATTATTTATTGCTAAATCGTTAACATATACTCCCTCCACCGCCTAAAAAGTTTATTCCTTTTTAGTTTTTATATTTAGTTGTCTCACGATAAGTGTTTTGTACCTAATGTGCAAACCATATTCTCTCACGAAAAAGGTGTGAGTTCTACTATAATCTATCTTTTTAACTATTATTCATAATATTTGTGCCAAAAAATAACATGTTATTATGAGATGAAGAGAGTATAGTTTACTCGGCACATGTTAGTGGCAAAGAGAACGTGCGCCGATCTGCAACTATGGCGAATGGAGGAGGAAGAAGACGCGGAAGATCGAAGAAGGTGACAAAATTGATTGGGCAGCCACCGCCAATCTTACCAGTAGCTCAAAATACACAGAATTCAGGAATACTAGAGATTAGTGAAAGCTCGAAATCTGTGAAATCCAATGGAACAGTGGAAAATTATGAGAAGCAAGAGAAAGCAGTTGAGACCAGATCTGAGAAGGAAAACCCGTCACAACACAGAAAATCACCGGAGAGGAGGACGGAGAAGGAAGGAAAATCAATCGAAGGTGAGACAGCTCCACCTTTTCGAACTCGAGGAATGAAGCTAGGATTCGTAGCTCCTACTCTGAAACAAGGTATTCCTACTGCTTGTCTAGTAACTTTTGAGCTAGAAAATGAGGCCGTGAAATGGAAAAGAGCTATTATTCTATATGTGATTGGGGAATCCCCTCCATAACATACTTAGCTACTTTTCTGCAAAAGCAATGATAAATTGAAAACAAACCAGAATTTTTTTTATCATAATGAAGGATACTTTGTTGTGAGATTTACCACAATAGATGAGAGAGATCGAGTGTTTTTTAATGGGCCACATACAATAGCTAACAAGCCAGTAATTGTAAAGGAGTGGGTGATGAACTTTTGTTTGGAGAAGGAGATACTAATTAAGAGAAGTGCCACTGTGGGTGTAAATACTTAACCTACCTGTGAATTGTTGGAGTAGTGACTCACTTAGCAGGATTGGTAGTGTGTTGGGGAGGCCAATCTGTGTTGGGGAGGCCAATACTCAGCAAACAAGGATATCACATGCAAGGATGCTAGTAGAGATGGATGTAACACAACCAATTAAGTATTCAGTGAGTGTAGGAGATGAAAATGGTGCTCAGAGGGAGCAAAAGGTTTGCTATGAATGGATTCCACCTTATTGCAAAAAATGCCAGAGAGTTGGGCAAATATGCAAAGAATTTAAGAAGAAGAACTTTGCACCAGCAAATTGACCAAAACAAGAATGGCAAATCAAGCAAAAGGATGTAGAGAAAAACGAGGAAAACTCTCAAAATGGCAAAGAGGATACAAGAGATAGCAGAGAGTCAGAAAAGGAATTGGAAGATGAGGATGAAGAGTGGAATATTCCTAGAAAAACTACCACCAATGCCATGATCAAAGTAGGGAATATTCAAGTACCAACTGGGAATGGATATCAAGCTATATATGAGCTGGAGGATCAAGAGAATCATATAGAAGAGGGTGGGGACCTTATCCCCTCCAGTAGAAAATGAGGATGATGATATGGAATTTGAGAGGCTGCAACAAGCCTTTCAAACAGAAAGAGGTAAAACTCTTTCTAAAAACAAATAAAGTTGATGTTGCTATTCTACCGGAAATGAGAGTGAAGCTTGAAAATTATAAGAAGATATGTGGGAAAATATGTTAAGGATGGGAAAGTTTGCATAACTATGATTTTGCAAGTAACAAAAGAATTTGGTTCTGTTGGAATCCAAGGTATGTGGATGTAAAGTTACTGGGTGGGCATGAACAAGCTCTTCATTGTGAAGTTCTTGACATGAGTAGTGGAGAGGTGCAGCAAGTAGTAGCAATATATGCTTTGAATACAATTGAACAAAGAAAATCACTCTGGATGTTTCTGGGAAATATTTGTCAGAACTGTCAAAATCCAATATTGATTGGAGGAGATTTTAATGCATTATTATCTGCAGATGATAGGTTTCAAGGGAATACGGTCACAGATGCTGACACCAGAGACTTGCAAATTACATCGAGGCAAATGAACTACATGAGGTGAGAGCTATTGGGCCTTAGTTTACATGGTGCAATAACCAAGCTGGTGAGCAAAGAATATGCTCACTCATAGACAGATGCTTAGAAAATGTGCAGTGGATGAATAAGTTTCATCATGTAGTTGTGGAAAGACTGGAAAAGGGGAGTTTCAGACCATTGCCCTCAATTTCTGAGATTTGAGCAAGGTACAACGATTAGAAATGCCCCTTTCAAGTTTCTTAATGTAATTGCAGATCACAAGAACTTTGAGCAGATTCTGAAAGAAGAGTGGGAAAACAAATGCCACTCAAACAAGCTCCTTGACATTTGGTTTAAATGCAAGAGTCTGAAGCAACCTTTTAAGAAGCTTAATACTCAAGAGTTTCAGAGAACAACTGAAAGAGTGGAAAAATGTAGACAGAATCTCAGGGTAGTGCATCAACAACTCAGCTCTGATATTAATAACCTTACATTAATCAGTACAGAAAGAGAGCTATTAGATGATGTGGAGAAGTGGAGCAACATTGAAGAGAATATATGGAGACAGAAATCATGGATTGGCTAGCTCACATCAGGTGATGCAAATACTAAGTTCTTTCATGCATTTGTCAAAGCTAGAAATAGCTCAAATGCTATTAAAGTTCTGGTTAGAGAGGATGGGACCAGATGCATCACTCAAGAGCAAATTAAAGAGAAAATCAAGAACTTCTACATAATTTAATGGGAAGTTCAGCTACTGAACTTCTTATGGTTGATAAGAACATTGTGGCAAGAGAACCTACACTAAGACCTGAGAAACAACTCCATCTTTATAATGTACAGAAAAGGAAGTGAAAGAGACCCTCTTCACTATGAATTCCAATAAAGCTTCAGAAATTGATGGATACAATGTATATTTTTTCAAGAAATCTTGACACATTATTGGAAGAGATGTAGTGGAACCTGTACGACAATTCTTTACATGTGGATTCATGCCCAAGAAGATTAATAGAGCTCTCTTGACCTTGCTGCCTAAGACTGAGAATGCTCAATCAGTCAAGGAGTACAAGCCAATAGCATGCTGCACAGTGCTATACAAAATTATATCCAAGGTGCTAGCAAATCGACTACAAAGTGTGCTGAATGATATAATTTGTGAGAAGCAGACAACTTTTGTAAAAGGAAGGTTGATATTTGATAACATCATCTTGAGCCATGAATTGGTGAACGGATACAAAAGGAAGATGATCTCTCCCAGATGCATGATTAAAGTGGACTTACAGAAAGCATATGACTCTGTAGAGTGGTCATTTGTGAAGTATTTGCTTCTTGAAATGGGATTCCTTTATAGGTTTGTACAATGGATCATGACTTGTTAACCACTGTTTCTTACACTGGTAATGTTAATAGGGAATTAACTATACCATTTGAAGCCAAGAAGGGCTTGAGACAAGGAGATCCAATATCCCTGATTTGTTTGTAGTGTGTATGGAGTACTTAAATAGGTATCTGGAGGAGCTCAGAATGAATAAGGGATTTCATTTTCATCCAAGATGCAAGAAAATGGGGCTTGTACATGTGTGTTTTGCGGATGATTTGTTGTTATTTACAAAAGGGGATGTTTCTTCTATACAACAACTGCTTATAGCTTTTCAGAAATTCTCTGATATGTCTGGATTAAAGGCCAATCAACTGAAAAGTTGTATCTATTTTGGAGGAATTTCTGATAGAGTCAAGGAGAAAATGTTGCTTATATCTGGCATGACTGAAGGCCAACTACGGTTCAAGTATCTTGGGGTACGACTTTCATCTGCCAAACTGACAGTAATGCTGTGTATGCCACTTATAAAGAAGATTCTTGCTAGAGTAGACTGCTGGGCGGCAAAACTTCTTTCTTATGTAGGCAGACTTTAATTGATTAAGTGTTATTTGGAGTGCAAGTATACTGGAGCCAAATATTCATACTACCACAGAAAGTACTCAAAATCATGCAGACTACTAGTAGAACTTTTCTATGGACAGGGAAATTAGATGTATCAAGGAGAGCATTGGTGGCCTGGGATAAGATCTGTATGCCGAAGAATGCATGTGGACTAGACATTGTGAATATGAAACTATGGAATAGAGCTACCATATGTAAGATGTTATGGAACTTAGCAAAGAAGAAATATAAGATTTGGGTGAGATGGGCGCATGGGTACTATGTGAAAAATCAGAATATGAGGAAGATAGTCATTCCTGGACAGAGCTCTTGGATCATCAGGAAGATTATTGGTGGTAGAGAATATATTCAAAACATCAACGATGGTAAGGATTGGTTGAGTCAAACTGAGTTCTCCATCAAGAAACTATATAAAACAATGAGAGGTGAAGTCCAAAAGGTAGAATGGAACAAGTTTATTTGTCAAAATAAAGCTCCACCAAAGTGTGTGTTCTTGAGTTGGGTGGCAATGCATGACAACATGATAACTTGTGAGCATCTAGCAAAAATGGGAATCCAAGTCGACCATACATGCTGCTTAATTATGTAATAGTGGAACTGAGTAAATGGATCATTTAGTCTTTGGATGTGTGGTATCAAGTAGAATATGGAGAGAAGTAACAAAATGGTGTGGAGTTCATAGAGGTCAAACGCCTTGGAGAGAGGAGAAAGGGTTTCTGCTATCTCAATGCAAAACTAAAAGTGCAAAGCAAAGTATGTATAGATGTGTGCTTTCCATTGTTTTGTATTAAATCTCGAAGGAGACGAACATGAAAAGATTGCAAGGGAAGTAAAGAAGTTAAGATGATGTGATCTACCAATGCAAAATGCCAGTGGCTTGGAGCTGCAGCAGAGATGTGAGATTAGTTAGAATGCTGAGGAACTAGTGCTACTCGTAGTCTATCCTATGTGCATGGCAGCGCTGATGCAGTGTTTTGTTGTTTTTGAGGTTGTAATCTATTCTATAACGTTTACTTGGTGAATAAAATATTGCTATTTATAAAAAAAAAAGAGTATAGTTTAAGAATTTTATTAAATACTACTTTGTTTTTTTTGTAATTATCGGAGTTTGCAAAATCTTGATGACCATTGACTCGAACCAAATCTTGTTGCAGCCTAGTTGATTGTTTGACTTAAAAAAAACAAAAAAAAAAAAAAAAAACTAGCATTGTTTTAGTAATAAAAACATCCTTTGTAATATTAAAGGAATTTTTCCATGCGTGATTAATGACTACAACATTCGCATCCAAATAATAAAGAGCTAGCCTAAAAATGACTATTCTTGACTTGGTCTTCGGCTATATCATGTTCCTCTAAGAAAAAATAAAATTTAAAAAATTGTACGACTTAATTAATATATTATGCCTCCAGCAGTAAAATAGATGTGAATATATACTTTAAATATTAATTATTATAAAGGATGTCTTAACCAGTAGAATTGCAATTCATGGATATTTTTCCTCCTCACCAAACACACAGCCGCACTTAGGGCATGTACTACGGGATGTCGAAGGGGTGTGTCAAAGGGGTGTATCGAAGGTACTAGACACACCTCTGCTAGACACATCCTATGTCTAAGCCATAGTGGAGCTTAAACTCACCCTTGTGTCTAAGGGTGTGTCGAAGGGTGTGTCTAAATTTCAACACACCCTTCGACTCCGCCAGTTAGCAATATGGGGACACGTGGCGTGTTCCCATTGGTCCAATGTAATTTTTTTAAAATTTTCTGATTAATTTTTTTTTGAATTTAATTAAATTATTTTTTATAATATTTATTACAAATAAAAAAAATAACAATAAGATAAAATCTATTCAATCATTAAAATCACGCTTCCCAGTGCTTCAATTTAGGTATTACTCAACCCCATTGTAGTGGGAAAATCAACCTATGTCTAACTCAACACCACCAATCATTAAAATCGCGCTTTTCAGTGCTTCAACCTAGGTCTAACTCAACCCCTGTAGTACATGCTCTTAGGAAGTTGTCATTGTTCTAAGTTTTTTTTTTTTAGTAAAATTTATTCAATCACGCACGATGGGTGCTACTATATATCAAACTTAGGAAAGTAATTTTATTTTACGTATCTAAACTTATAATTGAGAATGACAGTGGATCGGGTATCGTTCATTGTATATTTTTCAACTATAAATTTATTTAGAATATTTTTACATGTTCTCGTCTTAATCTCTAAAATAGTGATTTCACTGTACATACCCATTTCAAATTCATTGTGTTTCGATAAAAAAATTGAACACTAAAAAGTTAATATTAATTAAATTTAGTAAAAATTCTAATTTTATATCTATTTGAGCCGTCATGTTGGTTTACACTAAATTGTCTATTTGTAATAATTAACTACAAAATATTTACTTAAATACGTGTATACAATTTAAAAATAATTTATATCTTATTTAACAGTTGTGATGTAGTAAACGTATAACTACGAATTGAATCAGGAACTCTCATTCATTAAATGTTTTCCAAATTTAAATTTGTTTATAAATTTTCTAAATATTCTCATCTTAATTTCGATTGAAATAGCGATTATATTGTAATACCCGTCTCAAACTCGTTGGCTAATGCTTGATAAATATCTGAACACTACAAATTAATTCGAACTAAAATTAGTAAAAATCTTTCTTGTTACGTCTATTTGAACTTTTCATTGGTTTATGCTAAATTGATATCTCTAATCTTAGGTCAAAATACAGAGAAATGAAGATTATAAATTTCATTGGTTTATATCTTCATTTGAACATTTCATTGGTTTATAAGTTTCTATTTGAACGGTTCATTGGTTTATATCTAAATATTTTTATTCCCTTTTTTTTAGCTATCTATCTATACATTTGATTCAATCTACAAATGAAGATTATAGAAAAAGAGGAATGAAACATGAAGATAATTCCATGTAGACAAGTAGACATGTTGATTATATATATTTATTTAGTTTTTGTAGGAATTTTTGTTTATAAACTTTTTATTGGAACAAAT
Source organism: Schizonepeta tenuifolia (assembly GCA_029490685.1). Classification (NCBI taxonomy): domain Eukaryota; kingdom Viridiplantae; phylum Streptophyta; class Magnoliopsida; order Lamiales; family Lamiaceae; genus Schizonepeta; species Schizonepeta tenuifolia. The sequence goes on along the minus strand of CM055955.1, from coordinate 21,906,317 downwards.
CGTGGACCGACCGAAATAACAAAAGTGACAACCATACCGTAAATGGATGAATATAAATACAACATACTTTAATTATAGATATTTCATTTTCAAGCAGCTGAGAAATTTTGTAATGTTGATGATAAATAATCTTGTCATGTTTTAAAAGATCCGACATGGGAATCAAACTGTAAATGAAAAGTTAATAAAATATGAATTAAGATATTGAATAGTGTTATATGACTTTCAAAATAAATAAACCGTTACATTTCTATAACTGGAAGATTTTTAAGATACTCACATAAAATGAATATGATTTTTAATTTATTGAAATATTGATAATTAATATATAAACAGGAATGTGTAATATAAAAATTTAATATAGATTAAAATATTTGAATTTAGAATACAAAAATTTAAAATAATTATGAATATATAAAATAGAACATATATAAAAGAAAACCGGAATAAACCACCAAGGAGTGAGAATCATTTATTTTTATATTATTAATTGATGGCATTTTATGCCTCAATTGACACCATGTTACATAAATTGTTCCGAATGTTGATTCATGTAAAATTAAAAAAAAAAAAAAAGAATTTGTAAGCAAAATTAATATACCTCCATCATGCTCACATTGTCATCCTTTCTCTATTAGGTGTCCCACTTATATTGTCATGTTTCAAACATTTAATATATTAACCCTTCAAAGTGATGAGACTTACTCATTTCATATCTTTTAACTCTTACTCTAAGTCTCTTTGTCGAACAATAATATGACAATATGAACATGACTGAGTAGTTTGAATACAAAACTAGAATCATAGTACATTTGTCACAGTCCCAAATCCCGAGGGACGGCAAAGCCGGGGTGCGACTAGGAGTTGGATTAAAGAAGCAGGGAAGAGGGGAGGGGGGGATAACTGAATAGATGCATTAACCAATAATAATAAATAAGATGATATCTATAAACTGATTCCATTAACAAAAGAGAGTCGATCTCGAAGGATCGCTCGACGAAGTTGTTTTCAGAGTAGCCTAGGTTTAAAGTACGAAACTTAAACCGAAAAGTTATACAACAAAAAGTGAAGTAGTTTGCAGCGGAAAAACGTAGAACTGATTACACTATTCTTCTTTCTTATATACAACTTCTACTCAACCTCCGCCGCCTTCGTCACTCAACCAGCACATTTATAAATACATGCAGGGCTAAGTATAATCATACTTAGTGGGCACGATGCCGAAAACATATCATAAGCTTATAGATTAATCAGGCATTCTCAAAGTAACACAACGGGGTTTTCCTTTCAAAGGTCCGTGCTTACTAAACGTTTTCTTTTCATAAACATAGCTTGTACAAGCATTTTACTGTTGTTACGTTTAACTTGCCCAACTTCTGTTTCAACGTCGGGGGAGAGTTAACTTCTCCCGCGCACGTTCCTCACCGTGGCTGGCTACCTCTCAACAGAGTACCACACCCAACGGCTACCGTGTACACTAACTCTGGAAAACCCTTCCGGTTAACTCAGAATCCGATAGATTAGTTGGCGAACCAACTCAGAATGGCACAAAAGAACTCACAAAAACAAATTCTTTTATGAAATGATAATCATTTAGAAAACACACTTAATAAGCAATAAGTAAACATTTTGAACAACGCTCACTTTATTTGTTATATAGAAAAGCCCACCTTAACTGGTTGTAGAACACTTCTGTCTTCGGTCTTCCTTCCTTTCTTCTAATTGCGACTTCCTTCTTCTATTGCAACAAACATGCTTTAGTAAATCGGTCGAGACGATTAAAGAAAAAGCAAAACGAATTCAGTTAAGTCTTTTAGGCGTTTGCACTTTAACTAATCTGTTTTGGTTTAAAAGAAACGAGATTCGGACATATCTCGTTTAGAACTAACTCGGTTCCTTACTCGGCATTTTAGATTAGTTAAAGACAGAAGTCGATAACTCTTAACGACTTAAAAAAATTCTTAAAGAATTAAGTTGAAAAGAATTCAACTTAAAAAAATGAGTTTTAGAAATTTTCTGCACAAGTCAGTAGGTTTGGAGCTTTTACAGAACAGAGCATTTCAAAACAGGGGATGTACCTTACGTCAAAAGAAAGACACGGAAGTCTACTTTACTGTCCAATTTACGGATCTCGATTTCGTTAAATGAGCAAAGAGTTATGGCCGTTTCCGTGAAGGGTGGCAAAACTGGACGAGAAACCCTAGACGTTTAAAAACTCGACGCACATTTCCCTAGGTTCGATCAATGCTATACAACCTTTATGTGCACGAAATTTTCCATCAATTTACAGTCAAGTCACACAATCATTTAATGTAAATACTTTCACGTTGCTCGATTAAAAATACGACGAGCAATTCTCGTCTTTTCAATTAACGAAAATACTTAGCAAATTTCGTTTCAATTTCAAATCACAACTAACTTCTAACTTCTATTTCATAACTTATATGAAATTATCATCAACTACACTCATGCTTATTAATCATCAATCAACTCAAATCAATCAACATATACTCATAATTATTTAATTACGTCGTTTTTATCGAGCAACGAACATCGTTGTCGATTTTTCCAAATATTTTTATAAAATCTAACAAAATCATACTAAATACATATCATCATGCTTATCCATAACATATAAACCATAACATCAATTGATAGCATATAAAGTCTCGTTTTCTCATTTCTTCTTTTACAAATTTACTTACTTTCTTCCATTTTTAAAGTTCTACTAATCCAATTCAAACCAAATTAGTTTCTATCATCTTTATACTTAACAAAGATCATATTAACATACTAACATCATTATAACTACTTAATCGATTCACGTCATTTTTTATCGGTTCAAGAACTCGATTTTTCAAAGTTGTTAGTTAATTCTCAATTAATTCAACAACAAACCTAACACATGTACAATCACTAATATTCGATTAGTTTTCTCGTTCTATTTTTCTATCGACAATTACCTTCGATTCTTCGTCTCTTACAAAAAGTTCGACGTTCTTAGATTTCATTCAAACTTTCCAATTATCATCATTAACTACTTAGATTAACTAATATGCAATCCAAAAGCTTATATCATAATCAAAACTAATTCTATCGACGATTCTTCGCCTCCAACGATTTCGTTTTTATTTTTAGAAAAATCTAATTTAATTATATGTTGAACCTCATGCTTCCTACTTCTCATAAATCATAACACATCATCAAAAACATAACAATCACTCAATCAAAATCCTACTTCTTCTTCTCTTACAAAATTGTTTTTATTTTTAGAAAATCCCCAAATAATTCATGTAATCAGATCTCAATGCATACAAACATATTCTACAAACCATATGTCTAAGTTCAAGCTCAATCTTCATCAAACCATTCATGAAATTTTCGAAAATTCCTCATTAAATTCTAACATGATTTATACTTGATTAAAATCATAGAAACTTAATCCTAAGCATAAATAATCATGTAATAAACTTAGAACATCAATCCTCTACCTCTTAAAATTTTCGAAATTTTCAAGAATTAAAGAATAGGATTTTTGTTCGGTTGGAATTAAAGAGGAAGCTCTCACCTTTACGAATATGCAATCGGAATTGACTTTAATCGAGAATCGAACAAGTTACGGAACTTAGAAGCTTGAAGAACTTGAAGAAAAACTTGAAGATGACTTGAAGAACTTGAAGAACAAGAGAGAGAAGAGAGAAAAGGGGAGTGGCGGTTTTGGAGAGAGAGAGAGGAGAGAGTTGTGTGATAATTGTGAGATATTAAGTGATAAAGTAGAAGAAAAAATCAAAATGACAACTAGAGAGAGAGAGGCGGTTAAGAGATGGATTTTAATCCAAAATATCTCATTTTACGGGTCTAATACTGCATACTAAAATCGATTAATTAATTTCTTAGACGGTTACATTTTCGGCAAAAACTAATTGGACCAATAGATTGGAAATAATTTACTTAGTCGGAAAGGACGATTCAATTTCCGAATTCCATCGAAAAGTCGAGACGTGACAGTCCAAATTTCGCCCGGAAAAATAAATAAAATTGACTTTTACCAATAGACTCGTATCACAAAATAAGTGAATGTAAAGTCAGACGCCTTTTCGATCTGAGTTCTCGAACGAAAATTTTATCGGGCGCGAAAACCCTAATACAGTAGTCGGTTGAACGACTTCTGTATTTTATTTTCAGAAACGGATTTCACCGTTAGTCTTAAAACTGAAATTCCTTAACTTAGGCGTGCAAAACCTTAATTAATTATCAAATTTTTATTTTAGTGACGGGAGAAAAAAGGCCGGGATATTACAACATTTTAGAATTTAGAGGCAATTTGACATAGTTTCTTTTAATTTTCTTTAGTAAAATCAGTTTTTTAGTTTTAAGAGTTAATTAAAAAAGATGAGTGTATCATATTGATTTGGATGGGTAAAGATAATTTTATTGATATTCTAAATACTATATATATGTATATATATATTTATTATTATTGATACTAATAAAAAAATGTGTTGCACTTAAGCAATTTGTAATATATTACCCCACAAAACATAAAAAATAAAATCGTTTGCTTTTATGCATTTATGTATTTTTATTCACAATGTATCTGTAATTAGGGCTGCTAATACGGATTTTGGATATTTGGGTAACTCGATTCCGACCCGGAACCCGACGGGTATCCGGATATCCAATACTCGGAATTAATGGGGTCAATGCGGGTTACGGTTTTTTTTAAGCTTTATAGGTACCGGGTATACCGGTTCCGTCCCGATATATCCGTCGTACTACTTGGATTTAAACATTTAAGAAGAAAATTCGTACATTGCTTGTTGTATAACTATTTTTTAAGCCTCCTCTTTAATTGTTTTCTAAAGAAACTTTTAGTTATGATATAATTATTTCTCAAGTGGTTGTCACGCTTATGCTTTTGTATTCTATTATCATTTGCAGTAATTAACGAATGAATTTGGCATGGATTTTTAATACTTATTCACAATTTACAATTTACATATCTATATCCACGTATTGTATACAATACATATATATAGATACTTAGATATCATGTGTTAATATTTGAACTTTACCTATTAATTGTATAAGTTTGTTTTAGTTTTTAATCAAGGTTATGGTTATTTTATTTTATTTTTTAAGCTGATTATCCGAGTACCCATTTACCCGACCCGCATACCCGGTCTGGATATTTGGGTACCCGATTAGCTTGGGTGGGACGAGACTGGATATCTTTTAGACACATTTTCGGAACCGGATATTCAGAAAAATTGGATAGGATACCTGACCTCGTTTGTATTTGCAGCCCTCTCTATAAACATTATATAGTTAAGTAGAAATAAAATTGATGAAGTAAAAAAAGTATTTAAGGATAGATATCATTATATTACTAAAAGGAAAACGATTCTTACTTTGAAAAAATCCTACGTGACACCCCTTATATTCCTCCATTCATATTTATCTAAATTCTCAAATTTTTAAATTTTTAAATATAAAATAATAAATTTTAAATATCTATACTAAAATCTTGTGTCCCACATCAATTTCTCGATGAAACTTCACCTATTGAAAAACCTATAGATATCTAGAATCAATGTGTATTTTCTCATCTTTTTCTCCACCAGTTTTATTTGATCAATTTATTTATTAATCGGCCGAATAAATAACTATATTTTATAGTTTAGTTTATTTAATTTGGTCAATTTATTAATTGACCGAATAGATAATTATTTTTTGTAGGAGTTTTATTTGGCCAATTTATTTATTAATCGGCCGAATAAATAACTGCTACATTTTTATAGTTTAATTTAATTTAATTTAGTCAATTTATTAATTGACCGAGCAGATAATTATTTTTATTAGTGAACCAATTTATTAGTTGACAGAATAAATGGTTCAAAATAATTTGTATAATTTATTGGTTGACCGAATTAAATTTGAAATTAGTCTAATATTTTTTTATTTAATTTGATAAAAAATAAGTAATTTCTAATTTGTCAATTAATTAGGTAGATGGGCTAATTCTCAACTGACGGGTACCTCAATTTGGGATCCCACGTGACACATTTTCATTCTTTTCTTATAAATTTTAAAATTTTCATTTTATTCATTTTTTTCATGTATTTTCTAAAATCTAGAATCGTCATAAATTGTGCATTTATAAATCAAAATCAATTTTTTCCCGAAAGGAAGATAAATGACTAATTTTTTAATCGGATTTTAAACAAGTACGAGTATATAAATTTCAAACAAGTTTGAATAATCCTAAACACTTCATCTCAAATTGTTTGATTAATCATCTCCATTGGAAAACGTAGAATATGTAGGAAAATTGACAGAAAAATTACTAACGATTTATCAACGAGTCAATTCCGACTAATAATCGTGCGCGTAGATGGGCCAATTCAGTACTTGCGGGACAACTTTATTTTAAAATATATTATATAATTTTGAACTCATAAAATTAAGAATATTTATGTCAACTTTTATCTTATATTATTGACTAAATAATTTTATGAATCACAATCATTCCACATAAAGTTTTGTAAAAAGGAAACTACCAAGTATACAGTGAAACAATTCTTGAAGTTCTATTCTCAATTAAAAAAGTTATTCTCGAAGCTGGTAAAAAAGAAAATGAATGTCATCATTTATTTTTCTATGAATATATTCGGAAGATGATTATTTATATAATACTAAAATTTATAATTAATTTTTTTTATTAAATATTCTGTGAATATTTTTGGAATATAGTTATGTATATAATTAAATATTAATTTCAGGTAAAAAGAAAACAAATGTCATCATTATTTTTTTTGTAAATATATTCGGAAGATGATTATTTATATAATTTAAAATTAATATTGTAGTCAGTAGGCCGGTTCCAGGTCGGAACCGTCGGGGTAGATGGGATGATTGTGAAGCGGTGATTTAACTTATTTTGTTTTTCTTAATCTTGTGTTGAATTCATAATGTGGGGTATTTAGGGTCACTTTCATCTTATAGACAATCTTAACATCTATAGTATTATTCGCTATCTATATATTTCTTTTCTCTCTCTTTCACTACCCGCTCCTTCCCTTGCCTCTTTTTCTTCATAAAAAGCTAAAAAAATCAGCTTAAAAGTCGCTTTTCTTTGAGAGAGAAATATATTTTTACCCACATCGGTTTTGTAAAAAAACAGAGTTTTAATAATTATCGAAAGTAATGAGAATATATTAGTTATAATTTTTAACAAACATAAATATGTGGGTTTGAGACGTAAATATGTGGTAAAATTACTTTTTAATTGAATTTGAGATGTGTTCAAGGGATATAAATTCTAATCGAGTTTAGTAGATTGCATAATCGAATTATTTAACACTAAAATAATTAACAAATAATATTTTTTTAATCTATCACATATTAATACTATTTAATAATTTTATTAATTTTTATAATTTCCCGTCGATTTTCGACGGGTTATACGCTAGTTTTTCTATATTAGGATAATATGCATGAACAAATATCAGTAGTTTTGATGCGGATTCCTTTGATATCATACGTTAAAAAAAAAATTATATACATTACCTAAAAGTTTTGGTGTAAATTTCTCATTATTATGATAATATAGTAGTTTCACCCTACGTAGCAGCCTCACATTTATGTGATGAAGAGGTCATAGTTTTAATAATGTAGTGATTTTTTTGATAGAATTTATATACTTAATTATAATTAAAAAAAAAATTACGTTCAGGTAGGACTAGAACTACAGTACTCTTTCAATTAATATAAAGGTTTCGCAGTTTCCGTCTAAAATAGTTTCTTTCTCAATGATAACGTCGTAAATTTACTGCCACCTCTGATTTTTTGGTTCGGCTTTTGGTTATAGCGACCGGTGAAATATCAGATTGTATTTTAACGTATTACCGCTTGCTTTCAGAGTTTCACCGTTCCTCAATGGCTCAATTAATGATTTACTGCCAGTTGTTTTATTGAGTAAAAAAGTTTCTACTGGTATTATTTATTTATTTATTTTATTATACTACACATACATATAGATAGCACTCTACATATAGACATGGACGGTGCGTTACATCTATATAAACTACCCGGGCTGCCAATTTTAGTAATTTTTCAATTTTTTGAAATAATTTTGGGTTGATTGTATAATTCTAATTATTTAATAATTTTCCATCAATAATTAATAATAGTCCTTACAAAAGCATAATTCATTATAAATTAATTTATTTCTTATTGTTATCATGTTTTAAGAATTATGTAGTCAAGAATACTCAGTAATATCCATCATTTTAAAGTTATTCTTTGTGCTCAATTTTGTGAAAGGTATTACTGCACCAAGATTATTGATGTCAAGATTTTAAAACATAACTCAAATGCACAAGCCCCAATGATGAAGTCGTAAATTTGCATGGAAAAGTTGTTAAATGAAATTTGTTCACCAACACTGTTGCCAATGTCCTTTTACTCTTCTTTTATTTTTGTAAATTCTATTTACATTGGAATGATAAGTGAAATGTGATAGATTATGGGATACATATGAATAAATCTTTCAATCACCGATAAAAAATCATTGCATTTGATGTATATTACAATATTCTCAAATCGTCGGAAGAGATGTACTGTTGGTGGCGTATCCAAAATTTTGAATTTGAGGGTATAAAATGTTAAAGAGTATGGGGGGTTGCAAGGGAAGACTCCCATGTTTGGGGGTTCGGGGGTGAAGCCCCCCAGCCAAATTTTTTTAGATGTCGTACTGCTGTTTTTTAGGTCTAGACATCTTTCTAATGTGACTAAGATTAGAGCTTAATTAATTGCTATATTCTTTCATTGTAATTAATATGTGTTTGAGATTTTAATTTTTTTTTATTAAAAGAACTTTGAGAATAAATTATTTGGATCACAGTTGTATTTTTGAGAATGGGCTAAAAAAATAATATAAACATATTATTATATATATATATATATATATATATATATATATATATATATATAAGAGATAGATCATATGAGAATAAATATTATCCTAAGAAATGAGAATAGATCTCCATCATAGATCTATTGGTGATGGAGGGTCAAGATTTGGTCAAGTCAAAGCGGGTCAAACCCGGTCAACCTGTTGACTTTTTTTTTTTTATAAACTGTCACCCAAGATGCACAACTTCACATATTCAGATGCACCGCTCTACATAACTAGATGCACCACTAAGTGCATTTAGATGCACAAGATTTTCAAGTTTTTTTTTTCAATTTTTTTTAATAAACTGTCACCCAAGATGCACAACTTCACATATTCGGATGCACCACTCTATATAACTAGATGCACCACTAAGTGCATTTAGATGCACAAGATTTTCAGTTTTTTTTTTTTTTCAATTTTTTTTTTAAAACAGTCACCCAAGATGCACCATTTCACATATTCGGATGCACCACTATACAAAATGAGATGCACCACTATATGTAGTGAGATGCACCGAATTTGTAAAAAAAAAAAAACTGAAAAAAAAATTGGATGCACCACAATGCGTAACTAGATGCACCACACAGTGTAACTAGATGCACCACATAGTGTAACTAGATGCACAATGTTTTATGAAAATAAAAAAAGCGAAAACAAAACTAGTGCATCTTAATGCACTTAGTGGTGCATCTCATTATATAGTGTGGTGCATATGAATACATGATGTGGTGCATATGACCTAACCTTCAAAAAAAAAAAAACGAAAAAAAAAACATAAAAAAAAAACTTAAAATCTTGTGCATCTCAATACACTTAGTTGTGCATCCGAATATGTGAATTTGTGCATCCGAATATGTGAAGTTGTGCATCTTGTGTGACAGTTTAAAAAAAAAAAAACGAAAAAAAGTCAATGGGTTGATCCGGGTTTGACCCGCTTTGACCAAGCTAAATCTTGACCCTTCATATAGATAAAATCAATAGTGGAGATTAATTCATATTTCTCACTTTAAGGGAAGTTTGCATGAGAATCACTCCCTATATATATATATAATACTACTAAGTTTTTTTGGGGGTACATTTATACCCCCTGTCCTAGGCTAGATACGCCGGTGGTTGGCGAAAAGCAATTTGTATTTTAAGAAACTCATTATTTGTATCGGAAAAGTTATCTTTTCATTCATTTTCTCTTCTAGTATGATGTTTTTGTATATATGTATGCAGATTTTGTTAATTTATTATTTGTTCGACTTGGAGACTGTCGTTTATATTTTTATTTATTCCTTAACACTATTCAGTCTTTCTAATGTATCTTTTCTGTGTACTATAATATTTTCCAAATTATACATGAGAGATAATATTATCACCCAGATATAATATTTCTAGAAAATAAGTTTAGTTAGAGCTTGAATTATGAGACAATTGCAGTTACAAGTCCAAAAAAGTGTACCTTGTCCACTATAAGGAAAGTAACTCGAACATTTGCACTAGCCACAAAAACTGATGTCGATTTGACATCAACAATGGTCAATCTGACCGTTGAAACTTGCACGTTTGCAATTTGATTTTTGTGCTTAAATATTTCGATGGCAAATATTTCACTATGCAGAGGCTAAAATGTGCTTATTATTCCTATATTCTATCAAAGCATGCTACCTTCATCATCACATCCTGAATCCACTATCCCGAAATAGTAATTAGCATGGGTAAAAGAAAATAAAAAAAAATTACTAATATTAATTGTCACGTTAGAGTGTAGTGAAAGTCTTTGGAGGCACAGTATATTACTGCAAACTTGCTAACGCGGTCATAGTGTCTTAAATGTAGCATAACGTAGAGAGAGACTACTTAGATCGATTTAATTTGGAAGCGGGGACAATTGATGAGATAGTACTAGTACTATTTAAATTTATTAGAGTATTTATTTATTTTAAGTTTTTTAATCATCATATAATTAATCAAATTTAGTTAGTGGTCTTTCAAACTAATTTACTTAATAATCAGTCAATATTAAAATAATGAAGCAATATATTTTTACGATCGGCCAAATATATATCGATCGGCCTGCGTTAGCGTATTAATATATAAATGGTCCTCCTTCCTTTGTGGTTCAATTATTTTGTACTCCAACTCTACCTCCACCTAGTATTATCCGAATTAACTTGAGGTGTGTGTTGTATGTGTAAAATGTTAATGAAGCAACGCAGCAGACATCACGTTTGGAGTCTTTCTTGTCAATGTTGAGAGAGACAGCCTAAAGCCCTAAACCCTACTAGTCTGCCTCTTTGTTTGGGTTTGGTGGAGACTTTAATTTAATTACCTAAGAATCTGTTTAATACTAGCATAGTTTAATATTTGGTTTTGCGACATATTATGTCTGGACATACGTGCTTCAAACGGGAAAAAAATTGTCCGACTGCCTTCAAAATTTGATTCCTACTTAGACCCCATTTCCTAAATATTGATCTCACGCACACCCCCTCCCAAATTTTACTCTCATCCACACACAACTCCTAAACTTGTGAATTTAAATTGGGATAAAACTTTATAATTAAAATTTAAAAAGTGTATGTTTATTAATAACTAATTAAACTATTGAAACTATAAAATTAAATTATTAGTTAAAAAAATTCGTCAAATCCTTATTTTTACCATTGTATGGCTGCACATAGTGTATTCAAATAACATTACCCTACTTTTAATATGCAACAATATTTTGTATGTTAGTACTACATACTATGACTAAAGTTATAGCTTAAAGTGAGTGATGTTCGATGAATTTTTTTTTGACAAAAGTTAATAAATACTGCATGTTTAATTAGTTGATTTTTAAAGTTAATAGTCATACTCTACTTCCGGTTTCATAGTAAAAGATTTTAATTGTAGATCAAATGAATATTTTTGTTTAAGGTTTAAAATAATTTTGTTGCTAAGAATGTGTCGTGAATTAGACATTAATTTGGTTTTTTTACTATTACAAAATCTGAAAGTAGTAAATGTTAAAATAAACAAATGAGTTGATTTAGTCTAAATCCATAAATTAAATCGAATTTGTTTTTGCAACATATATAAAAATCAGGTGAATATCATTTTCAAATTGAAACCGAGGTGATGCTAATTTCAATAATTTTTGGAAATTCTAGTAGAAAAAGGTTGAACTTTTAAAGTTTTAACAAAATGATAGTAGTATTATTTTATGTATATAATTTGTGGGACGGAGGGAATATAATTCATGAATTTAGAGCGAATTATATTGAAAGAATTGATAGAATTATTTTAGTACGACAAAATTAGTGGTAGAATGTAAAGATTATTGTAAAAAGATAAAAGAAAAAAAGAGTGCGGTAAATTTAGAGTGAGCAGAAGTTGGGAACTGGGGGGGGGGGGGGGGGGGGGGGGGGGGGGGGTGGACTTAAATATGTGTCCAGTAAAACACAGTGGGTTACCAATGGGAAGAGAGAGAAGCAAGAATTAAAGAGAGAGAAGCGAGAAGAGAAGAGAAGAAATGAGATGAGCATCAGCATCATCATCATCACAACCTATCTATTCTATGTTGAGAACTCTGCTACTCATACTTTGAACTGTTATCTTCTGTTCCCAAGATTGTTCACTCCCAAACAGAAACCACCTCCATTTTCACTTCTTCAGTCTCGCACAGCACTTAATTCCCTCTCTCTCTCTCGCTCTCTCCCCAAAAAATATTGGTTGCTTCCCTGATCTGATCTGAACGCAGACGATCAGCGTATGACCTCGTAACAGTATCAACCATATGCATGTCAGAACACTAACCCAACCAACCAAAAACACAGCATGACACATATATGATGTAAAAAAGTCCAGCATCGTCTTCGTCATATATAATATACATACATACTAAGTTAGGTAGGTAGGTTCCTGAATGGTGTACGCGGCGGCGGACGACTGGGGTTTTCCTTTCTCCGACGAACCCCACAACAGCGACGGCGACAACAACGAAGAAGCGATCATCGACCTCAACCTCAACGCCGACGACGTGGAGGATCAAGATTCCCACGTGCATGGATCGCGAAAGGAGTCGGCAATGGCGGCGGCGCAGTCCAAGCTCTGCGCCAGAGGCCACTGGCGCCCGGCGGAGGACGCCAAGCTTAAAGACCTCGTTGCCCTCTACGGCCCCCAGAACTGGAACCTTATTGCTGACAAGTTGGAGGGCCGATCCGGTACTAATTAATTTATCTTGATCAATTTGTTCTTCAAGATTAGATTTTGTTTATTTTGTTTCTGATTAATTAATTTTGTTGGTTTTAAAAATATATATGAAGGCAAGAGCTGTAGGTTGAGGTGGTTTAATCAGCTGGATCCGAGGATAAATAGGAGGGCCTTCACCGAAGAAGAAGAGGAGAGATTAATGGCGGCCCACAGATTGTACGGCAACAAATGGGCGATGATTGCGCGGTTGTTTCCGGGAAGAACAGACAATGCTGTTAAGAATCATTGGCATGTTATAATGGCCAGAAAATATAGAGAGCAATCCACTGCTTATAGGCGGAGGAAGATGGGCCACTTTGTTTTCAAAAGAATGGAACAACAAGAACAAGAACAAGAACGAGAACGAGAACGAGAACAAGATGATGATGATGATGATGATGATGCCGCCACCTTCAACAAATTACAACCGCCACCCTTCTTTGCTCCTAATTTTCACAATAATGGCTTTTGGGCACCGCAGCCTTCTCTCGCTTTCTATCCAGGTTTCAATTTAATCACATGCACCTACCTTCATACATAATTAATTAGCCTTACACTTGTGATTTAATTAATTAAATATCACCAACATGGATATTTTGCTCCCCTAAAGAAAGCAGTATGGTATTATAAGAACAAGAAGAGAGAGAGAGAGAGAGAGAGAGAGAGAGAGAAGTGTCAATTTCCTTACTATTACATCATTAATATTCGCAAAGACATAGGACTTGACAAAATCTTTTGGCTACATCAAAGGAAGAATCTTTTCTTTAATTTTAAGCCATATAGTAGTATTAATTATTTTTGGTTGTTTTGTTGCTTCTTGTTGTTACTCAGGCCCAAGTTATGCTAATGAGATGATGACCATTTTCAACCACAACAAATCTTGGGATGAAATTACCAATAATTATTCCTCCTCCTACCCTTATTATCACCGCCAAGAACACTACTCTTCCTCAATGACAGCAGCGTCACAGCAGCAGTCACTCTATCATTTCCCGTCGGAGTTGTCGAAGCCGAAGCCTCCTCGCGAAGCCGAAGCTTCAGGTGCATATCAGCCGAAGCCGGATGTCAGAATGGCGCCGCCGCCATTTATAGACTTTCTTGGAGTCGGCGGCGGCTCTTTGTGAATTTTGAGGTTAATCAATTAATTTGGCCCATGTGGATTAATTAATCAACTCCAGTACTGTGTGTAATGTGTTTTTTCTTGGTTGCCATTTTGCTGAGATGGTAATAGTAGGGGATGAATTCTTTGATTTGGGCTCCATGAGAAATATTCTACTGTAGTTATTTTAATTTCCTCACTTTAATTTCTTTTTCGTCGTAACTTCACCATCGATCCTTGGATGGAACTGTTTCAAAATGTGTAGCAATATTGTCAATAAGGACTTGTCACGTCCTCTCTCTCTCTCTCTCTCTCTCTCTCTCTCTCTCTCTCTCCCTCTCTCTCTCTCTCTCTAAGTGTGTTAATTACTAGTAACATGTTAGGTGTGAATTACATGGAAAGATGAAAAGTGGCATAAGTTTTGGGCACGTTGAGGTGAATAAATGGGTTTCTGTTGGAGGCCAAAAAAGGAAAGGGAGTATATGAGTGCGTGATTTTGTGGGAGCAAAAAAATGATGAAGAATGGAAAAGACAAAGAATAGATTGGCGATAAAATATGAAGACATCCAATTCTCATGGGCCTGCAAAATTCAGGCACAAATTCTGGTCACCAACATAAAACCACTCTTTTCGATTGCATTCAATGTTGTAACTGTTTGAACAATCTTTTGCCCCATCAGCATAATCTTTGCTGCTCATAGAGATCATGTCACCCACATGGGATGATGATGCAATTGCATCGTCTTCTTCATCCAACTGTCAAAACTTGTTTGAACCCACCTATCACTTCTCCTCCCTTCCTGAATCCAAAACCAAATAACTGCCCTTCATTGTTGAAACACATCGTATTTAAGCGGCTAAATTAACTATTTTACCCTTAATTACTATGGGGAATAAGAATACTCTGAAATTTCCAAGTACTAGTTAGTAGTATTTCAAAGATAGCTAGCTAGAATGACAAGTTCGAATTCTTCTTTGAAAACAACATTTATTTTAAAACAAACAATTATTTAGAAACTGAGGAACTACTAGCTCACTAGCTATAACTATTAACTACATTGCTAACCTACAAGTAAGGTAAATTTATTCTATTTATCCTTAATTATTGTACGAAATATCAAGAGTTTGAAGTGTACTAAAAAGGGTATAATAGAAAGTTAACATAATTCTTCTAGTATAAAACTTTAGACAATTCGAGATAAATTTTAATTATATGCATGGTACGTATTTGGGGATAAAGAGTGTATTTGTTGGTGAGCCGCACTTGCATGCAACAAGTCGCATGGGTCATGCGACCGGATTCGGGTCGGGTTGACCCAGTCATTTTTTTAATTTTTTAGATTTTTCTTTCGACGGAGCCAAACTTTGCTCCGATTACTAATATAAGAATAATCGTCGAACAACAATTTCAATTTATTCGGCTTGCTCCAAAGCCTTCGGCTCCTCTCGCTCAAATTTTGACTAAAAAGAAGCGGCAAACAAAAAAACGAAGAAACAAACAAAAAAAAGAGGAAAAAAAATCTGAAAATTAAAAAAAAAAAAAAAGAAAATCTTAAAAAAAAATCTAAAAAACAAGACAAACTTAATATGCGCGTGCACTCCACGTGTGGTCGCATATGAGTATTTGTGTTTGTTGGTTTATACTCGCTCCATTCCTACTTCTTAAAGAGGGAATGTTGTAAAATAACAATTTTTCTAAACAAAAATTTCAAAATGTCACCTCCACTTTTTTAGTTTCAAAATAGCATTTTGAGTTGTTAAAAGTCTAATATACCCTTAATGAGTATACAAGAAGGCTAACTTTCATTTGAATCATACACGAAGACTAATTTCATGTATGAACTTCCGGCGAAAAATTTCCAACGAAAAATTTCCGACCAATAATTCCTGCGAAAATTTGAATCATACACAAAGCCTAACTTTATGTATGTATCATATATGCATTATACATGAAGACTAACATTCATGCATGCATCATACACGGAAAATTCTAGCGAAAAATTCCGGTGAAAATTTCGGGCGAAAATTCGAATCATATACGAAGCCTAACTTCATGTATGCATCATACACGAAAACTAACATTTATGTATGCATCATACACGAAGACTGACTTTCACGTATGCATCATACACGAAGCCTAAGATTCATGTATGCATCATACATGAAAATTTTGCCTCCAAAATTTTTAAATTTGTATCATACATGAAGATAAGTTTTCATGTATGACACATAAACGAAGATAAGTTATCATGTATAATGCATACATGAAGTTAGGTTTCGTACATGTTTGATTCAAATTTTCGCCGGCGATTGCACCACCGCGTCATTGTCGGCATCGCAAATTTTACCGTCGAAGATTCATACAAGAAATTAATCTTCGTGTATAATACAAATTAAATGCAATCTTCTTATATACATGATAAGCATAAAAGTCATAAACAAACTCAAATGTCTATTTTGATTTTTTTTTTTTGCGCAAAATAGTATAATTCATTTTTTCTCTTTGACAATAGCTATTTTAAAATTTCCCTCCTTCCTAAATAGGTCTTCCAAGCCACTGAAATCTTTTATTATCATAAAAGTTCCTTAAATAATACTCCCTCCGTACGTGAAATAATGCCCTACTTTACCCCTTTTTCTAGTACGTGAAATAATGCACTGTTTCACTATGCTGTACATTTATACCCCTAAAAGAACACTCATATTACCCCCTTTACCTATGTGGGACCCATCACTAAATTCCATCAGATTTAATTATGGGTTACTAAGTATACTTAACCCATTTTAATTAATCCACCTAATCTACCCTAAATCGACCCACCCCATAAACAACCAACCCACTACTCACAAAACCTAATTTCCTTTGTCTGCGCCGATTTCTCACTGTTTCTCTCATTTCTCTCTGTCTTCTTCACCGAAGAACCCTAAATCGAATTCACTCAATTCTTTGATTTCTCTCTGAAATTGAAGAAGCCTACATCAATTTGGGATTCTATCTCTCATTTCTTGCTATTACCTCTGATTTCTGTCTGAAATCGAAGAACCCTACACTCTTTTCTCCGATTTCTCTCTCATTTCGCGAGAACTCCTCCCTACGCCGATGGATCCCCACGCTGACAGTCTTGATTGTGAGGAGTTATGGGTTCCACCGGGGTGGGAACCTAGCCCAAGCCCCGTCGGCGCTGAGCTCCGCCGCGATTCGCCTGAGTTCTTCTCCGATCTATGGGTTCCACCCGGCTGGGAACCCACCCCTACTCAGTCAGATCCGGCAATTTCTTCGCCTGAAGTCGTGCCTGAAACTCAGGCGAATGGCGGCGCGGCCATGCCCACTCTCGACCCCTATCAGATTTATTGTGCCGCATTGCTCGCCGGCGACATCGAATGGGCTGGTGAATCTGATGATGAATCAGATTTACCCCCTTCTACTCCTCTATTCTATCAGGTTAGACATTTCTATCTGGGGGGGATTGGCTGGTGATGCCTCGTATCTGATGCTCTATTTCGTTGTGGGGGATTGGCTGGTGATGCCTCATTTATGATGCTTGAATTCTGAGCAGTGTGTTGCCTTCATTTCAATGTCCTGTTGCTCAATTCTGTGATTTGCCCTGCTCCATGGTTATAAGCTGCCTTGAATCAAATGCAGATGATGCAATGCTCTTGCTGATGCTTTGTGTTGCCTGCTCCATGATTTCTGATGCTTGATATGAAACAGATACTAATATATGATCTATGCTTATAAGTTGCCTTGAATGTAATGCATATGATGCAATGCTCTTGCTGATGCAACATGATGCCTGCCTTTGATTTGCCCTGTATGAATTCTGAGCAGTGTGTTCCCTGCTCCATGATTTCTGATGCTTGATTGATGCTTGATATGAAACAGATACTACTATATGATCTATGCTTATAAGTTGCCTTGAATCTAATGCATATTATGCAATGCTCTTGCTGATGCAACATGATGCCTGCCTTTGATTTGCCCTGTATGAATTCTGAGCAGTGTGTTCCATGCTCCATGATTTCTGATGCTTGATTGATGCTTGATATGAAACAGATACTACTACATGATCTATGCTTATAAGTTGCCTTGAATCTAATGCATATGATGCAATGCTCTTGCTGATGCTTTGTTGCATGCCTTTGATGTATGTGATGTGGCTGATGCTTTGTTGGTTTGTTTATGTTTGCTTGGGAGTTGTTTATCCTCTACTATTGATGCCACCACTAGGATTTTTTAATCCTAGTTTTGGAGGTTGAGATAGTAAAGGCTGTGAGTCAATGATGCCATTTATGTGAAATAAATTCAAAAAGCTGAGACATTCTTCATTTCAAAACAACTGCTTCCAAGCTGAATTTACACTCCAAACAAGTGAATTTGTTCATGTTTGTCCCTGTAAACCCTTACAAAAAACTGATCTATACATCAGACCTCCTAATCTTGTAAACCTAGCTGCTGCAGTCCCTCTTCTATGTTGTCATTGTTGAGTGTTGGCTCCTGCTCCTCCTCAATTCCATTGTCCTTTAGATACTCCCAACTGTCCTTCACTAGTTGTTCATCAACTTGAAGGCAGTCAGGTAGTAAATCCAGCCTTGCAATGTGAGAAACACATTGTTTAACTTCCAAGGCTCAAACTCTTCAAATGCTTGCTGCACATTCTTTATCATATCATCAACTGTGGCTGCTGCCTTCTCATCTTTGATTGATTGAATTGCTCTAAAAAAACCCAAGGTCGTTTATGTTTGTGTCTGGTGAGTTTGATGGTTGTTGAATTAGCTGAATATGCCACCCATCTTGATCTGCTGCTGCTCTGAAATCAGGATCATCATCTGTGAAATGAGGCTTTGCATTATCTTGCTGTATTATTAAGTGTTTGCTGAATTGGCTTGGCCACTTTGCCTTCACAATTGGTATCATCTGCAGCATTTACAGTTTTTATTGAACTAAATGATGAAATCCTCTTTGATTTATGAACCTGATAGTCATGAATGAAAACTTACCTGCTGCAGAAAAGTATCCTTCATTACTTGTCTGCTTATATTCTGAATTGGCTTTGTTACCATTGTTCCTTTGCTCCTGTTTTTGCTATTTCTCACTGCTGGTTCCTCATAAACAAATGGAATGATGGCAAACTTGCCATCAAATATGATGTTACCTATACTATCAAATATAGGTCTAGAAACCATGCATAGGAACATGATCTTACTGAAACAGGAACTCCCAAAGAAAGCTGTTGAGAAGCTGAATTCCAGATCCTCCACACTGTCTTCAAGTCAATCTTGAAGAGTTGGGCAGCTTCCCTTTTTGCTCCATGGTGCAGCTTCGAGTTTGTGCTGTGATGGATAAGCCATTGCACCACATCATGCCTCTGTAAATCAGTTAAATCTGGCCTCCTCTTCATCTTCTTCAATGAATGCTGCTGCTCTATGTTTTTGCTTTGTTTTTACTGTATTGGAGAGAATTTTTGTTGCTGTAATGAATGCTAGAATGAGCATTGAATGCTGGTCTTTAAATAGGGCAATTAGGGGTTTAAATTTCCCCCCAAGAATTTGCCTCCAAAATTTTGTTTAGGTAGGAAACTCTTCAGGTTTTTAATCCTCTGTGATGTGACTTGGAGATATTGAATTAATTATGAATGATTCCTGTTTTTTTATCCTCAATGTCCTGTTGTTCATTTATTTTTATAAGTTCCCTTCATATATCATTGCTGAAATGAGAAATCAGGTGGAAAAAAAAATTCAACACTCTCGATTAAATGTTGAAATCAGAAAAAAAAAAAAAATTATTGCTCGATTCAGTGACAGAAGAAAAAAAAAATGAATGTTGTTAAATCCAATAAAATCCTGTGGGAATTAAATTACCAAAAGGGAATTAAATCCCATACAAAATAAAAATGAAAAAAGTCCCATCAACCCACTAATCTTAATTTACAATTAACAAACAGTAAACCTATATCATTACCACTACCCCTACTTTTTAACTTTTACCCCACTCAAACTAACTTTACTAGCTTTCTTATTCTACGTGCAAAATCCCAAATGGAGCGTTATTTCGCATACAGAGGGCGTATAATAATTGCACCAAACTTAAATCTTGAAATGAAAACCGAGAAGTTGGGTGCAGCCCCCGCAGCAGCGAAATTGGGCTGTTTAAATATTTGGAAAATGGGCCGGTGCATACGTGTACACGGAGGATTGATTATAGTACTACTAATTTATGTTCATTCAACTTGATTTCTTTAATGAAAATCGATTGGAACATATAATAAATAAAATAAAGTAATAATCACATAAGTTTAGATAAGCTCTGCCATTCATGTCAATACCATTAACAAACACATCTTTCCATAACTTTGACAAAATCTTGAAAATCAATGAGCCCATCTCCATTGCTGTCAAAGGCTTCGATCATCCTCTTGTACTCCTCCAAATCATACCTTTCCTTCAAACCTAATTTGTTAATAATCTTATGCAAATCACTAGCGTCTATAAACCCATCATTATTTGCACGAAAATCCTAAATGTTTCCTTAATTTCGTCGAAACTAGGCTCTTCATCATCAAACAACGCCGCCACATCTTGGGCTCCCATACTTGAAATGTCGTTAGTGCCCTCCGATCCACACATAATTCCCAGTCTGTCCATCATCATATTCATTTCTGAAACGTTGATTACTCCTTGAACGTCCCGAATTTGATTTTTGCATGGCAAATTTTGGACTACTTGTTCATCAGAAGCGGAGAAAATCTTCGAGAAAGTTTGTAGGGCAAATCGAACTTTCGAGATAAATTTCTCGCCGTCGCCGAAGAGACAATTGAACAGGAAAATAAGCAAATTCGGAACAATGTTTGCCAGTTGCACCTCCATCTTCAAAGATTACAAAAACAATTAGGATAATTCTTTGTTTAATTTGGGAGGAGGGTGGGGGGTTTGTATCATGTATGTTCGTTTTTTGACACATGATCATCTGCAAAATATTGTGTATTTATAATTGTAATAAATCTTGGATTTTGGCTTCTGCATGAAGGCGGCAATACATTTCGTAAGAATTGAGTTGGTAGTGCGCGTTGATGGACTCATATTTTTATAAAAATATTGTAGACATCTAATTAAGAAAATCATATTTTCGAGGAAATTAATGTTCCAACCACTGTGTGTGTTCATGTGAAAATGGGCTGGCCCGACTACGAAAATATGTATATTAATTCGGAAGTGGGATGGAAAATGTTGTGAAATTTCAAGGAATATTTTTTTAATGATTTCCTAGGTTTCCAAGAGACTTCCAATACTTCTATCATACGTAAATCTAATTATTTGACATTCTTTTTTCCTTTCTAAAGTCTTGGTCTCAAGTCAAGCCTAATATAGTCGAATGTATTTAGTAATTTTAGAAAGGGACAGTCTCCTGTTGTGAGACTCGTCAGACGATACGACATTCATATCTATCTAGCACTAAATGTTATAGCTTAGGCTATATTCACTTGAAAGTACAAATTTATACTTTTATTTAGAGATAAATTATCGTATAACCCGTCGAAAATCGACGGAAAATTATAAAAATTAATAAAATTATTAAATAGTACTAATATGTGATAGATAGAAAAAAATATTATTTGTTAATTATTATAGCGTTAAATAATTCGATTATGCAATCTACTAAACTTGCTTAGAATTTATATCCCTTGAACATATCTCAAATTCAATTAAAAAGTAATTTTACCACATATTTACATCTCAAACCCATATAGTTATGTTTGTTAAAAATTATAACTAAATATATTCTCATTACTTTCGATAATTGTTAAAGCTCTGTTCTTTTACAAAACCGATGTGGGCAAAAAATATATTTCTCTCCAAAGGAAAGCGACTCTTAAACTGAATTTTTTAACTTTTTATGAAGAAAAAGAGGCAAGGGAAGGAGCGGGTAGTGAGAGAGAGAGAAGAGATATATAAATAGCGAATAGTACTATAGATGTTAAGATTGTCTATAAGATAAAAGTGACTCTAAATACCCCATATTATGAATTCAACACAAGATTAAGAAAAAAAAAAGTTAAACCACCGCTTCACAATCATCCCGTCTACCCTGAAGGTTCCGACTTGGAACCGACCTATTGACTACAATACTAATTTTAAATTATATAAATAATCATCTTCAAATATATTCACAAAATATTAATGATGACATTTGTTTTCTTTTTACCTGAAATTAATATTTAATTATATACATAACTATATTTCAAAAATATTCACACAATATTTACTAAATAAAAATTTAATTATAAATTATAGTATTATATATATAATTATCTTCCAAATATATTCATAGAAAAATTAATGATGACATTTCTTTTTTACCAGCTTCGAGAATAACTTTTTTAACTGAGAATAGAACTTCAAGAATTGTTTCACTATGTACTTGGTAGTTTTTCCTTTTTACAAAACTTTATGTGGAATGATTGTGATTCATAAAGTTATTTAGTCAATGATATAAGATAAAAGTTGACCATAAACATTCTTAATTTTATGAATTCAAAATTATATAATATATTTAAAAAAAGTTGTCCCGCAAGTACTGAATAGTCAATCTACGCGCACGATTATTGGTCGGAATTAACTCGTTGATAAATCGTTAGTAATTTTTCTGCCAATTTTCCTACATATTCTACGTTTTCCAACGAAGACGATTAATCAAACAATTTGAGATGATGTGTTTAGGATTATTCAAATTTGTTTGAAATTTATATATTTGTATTTGTTTAAAATTCGATTAAAAAATTAGTCATTTGTGTTCCTTTCTGAAAAAAATCCGTATATTAATCTACCGCCACAGTTCTGCGTGGAACTGGCCCGTTGACCACGACTCTGATTTATAAGTGCATAATTTATAAAATTTATTTAGAATTTATATAGATCCAAAAATTTAATAAAAATAATGATTGTACTATTCGTTATCGTCCTTAATCGTATAGTAATATTCGTTAATTAAAATTATAAATTAAACAAAGTTGGAAACCCAACTACAAATAACGTAAAAATTATTTCATAGATAATGATTATAGATTTTAGAAAATATATGAGAAAAAAAACATAAAATGAAAAATTTCTCGAGTGTCGGTTGGGAATTGCCTCGTCTACTGCATGGCCCCGGGTCAGAATTGACCCGTTGACCACGATTTTAATTTATAAATGCACAATTTATGACGATTCTAGATTTTAGAAAATATATGAAAAAAATGAATAAAATTAAAATTTTAAAATGAATAAGAACAAAGAATGAAAATGTGTCACGTGGGATCCCAAGTTGAGGTACCCGTCAGTTGGGAATTAGCCCGTCTACCTAATTAATTGAGAAATTAGAAATTACTTATTTTTTATCAAATTAAATTAAAAAAATATTAGACTATTTCCAAATTTAATTCGGTCAACCAATAAATTATCCAAACTATTTTGGAACCATTTATTCTGTCAACTAATAAATTGGTTTCCTGATAAAAATAATTATCTATTCGGCCAATTAATAAATTGATCAAATTAAATTAAATTAAACTATAAAAATATAGCAGTTATTTATTCGGCCGATTAATAAATAAATTGGCCAAATAAAACTCCTACAAAAAATAATTATCTATTCAGCCAATTAATAAATTGACCAAATTAAATTAAATTAAACTAGAAAAATATAGCAGTTATTTATTCGGTCGATTAATAAATAAATTGGCCAAATTAAACTCCTACAAAAAATAATTATATATTCGGTCAATTAATAAATTGACCAAATTAAATTAAATTAAAAAATAAAATAGTAGTTATTTATTCGGCCGATTAATAAATAAATTGGCCAAATAAAACTGGTGGAGCAAAAGATGAAAAAATACACATTAATTCTAAGTATTTATAGACTTTTCAATAGGTGAAGTTTCATTGAGAAACCGATGTGGACACAAGATTTTAGTATAGATATTTAAAATCTATTATTTTACATTTAAAAATTCAAAAATTTGAGAATTTAGATAAATAAGAATGTATATAGATCCAAAAATTTAATAAAATAATGATTGTACTATTCGTTATCGTCCTTAATCGTATAGTAATATTCTTTAATTAAAATTACAAATTATGCAAAGTTGGAAACCCAACTACAAATAACGTAAAAATTATTTCATGGATGACGATTATAGATTTTAGAAAATATATGAGAAAAAAATGCATAAAATGAAAAATTTCTCGAGTGTCGGTTGGGAATTGGCTCATCTACCGCCACGGTTCCGGGTCAGAATTGACCCGTTGACCACGATTTTAATTTATAAATGCACAATTTATTACAATTCTAGATTTTAGAAAATACATGAAAAAAATGAATAAAATGAAAATTTTAAAATTAATAAGAATAAAGAATGAAAATGTGTCACGTGGGATCCCGAGTTGAGATACCCGTCAGTTGGGAATTGGCCCGTCTACCTAATTAATTGAGAAATTAGAAATTACTTATTTTTATCAAATTAAATAAAAAAATATTAGACTATTTTGAAATTTAATTCGGTCAACCAATAAATTATCCAAACTATTTTGGAACCATTTATTCTGTCAACTAATAAATTGGTTCCCTAATAAAAATAATTATCTATTCGATCAATTAATAAATTGACCAAATTAAATTAAATTAAACTATAAAAATATAGCAGTTATTTATCGGCCGATTAATAAATAAATTGGCCAAATAAAACTCCTACAAAAAGTAATTATCTATTCAGCCAATTAATAAATTGACCAAATTAAATTAAATTAAACTATAAAAATATAGCAGTTATTTATTCGGTCGATTAATAAATAAATTGGCCTAATTAAACTCCTACAAAAAATAATTATATATTCGGTCAATTAATAAATTGATCAAATTAAATTAAATTAAAAAATAAAATAGTAGTTATTTATTCGGCCGATTAATAAATAAATTGGCCAAATAAAACTGGTGGAGCAAAAGATGAAAAAATACACATTAATTCTAAGTATTTATAGACTTTTCAATAGGTGAAGTTTCATTGAGAAACCGATGTGGACACAAGATTTTAGTATAGATATTTAAAATCTATTATTTTATATTTAAAAATTCAAAAATTTGAGAATTTAGATAAATATGAATGGAGGAATATAAGGGGTGCCACGTAGGATTTTTTCAAAGCAAGAATCGTTTTCCTTTTAGTAATATATTGATGGAGGGATAAACAAAAATCCCACTCTTTAAATCATCACTTCTTTTTTAAATCTCTCATTTCCACCACCACATGGAGGGATAATGTTATCACATCTCTCATTTTCAACACCACAAGGAGGGAGGGGGGATAATATTATCCCTTCTTGTGATGGTGGAAATGAGAGATTTAAAAAAAAAAAAGATAATTTAAAGGGTAAAATTTTTGTTTATCCCTCCATTTACCTCCAAATGAATGTATAAATTTATACTTTCAAGTGAACACACCCCTATTATACAGAAAATATTGAAAGTTATACGATATTCAGGTGTTGGTATAAAATATTTTAATTATATTCATATACAGTAGTCAACAATGCCATTCGATTTTATTTTTTATTCTGGCATTAATTATACTCACCAAGCAAATTTATACTAGTAGTATAATTCACCGGTCACTCTTCTTTTTCTTATTTTATAGTATAATTATGAGTCGAACTCTAGTAATAGACAATTCAATTGATTCATTTTGAGTTCTTATGGTATGTATAACGATCAACCTTTTTTCTTTATTGTGAATTATACATTCTATCTCCCCGGATGACGTCTACCCAAGTGATTAGATGAGGCACCACAAGTTTCTTCTGAGTATGAGGTCTTGGTTCAATCCCATCTGAATACGGTGTAAGATATTTTTTTTGCCTTGTATGGTGGTGTAGCGATCCGTCTGCGTGCAGCGTAGTGGTCTCACTTTTGTGTGGTGTCCAGTACTTTATTCGATAATATATATACCTTTGTAATTTGATAATTTCTCTCAAAAATACTCCCTCCATCCCACAATAAGTAACTACATTTTTTTCGATACGTGTATTAAGGAGAATGGTATTTAAAGGGTAAAAAGATATCTTTTAAAAAAAAAAAATAAAGATTGAAAAATTGGTAGATATTACAACTTTTTGTGAAAGAGGTTTATTTCCTTATAAAACAGTGGTAACTTTATTTCGAAATAATCTATACTTATATAAAAAGAGCTCTGTTTTATAAAATTTGAATCGCCCAAAATATCTTTACTATATATCAAAATTAAAGGCAATATTATAATATAATATATAATGTTAATATAATATATTATTAATTACAAGAAACACAAATTTGTCTTATTGATAATTAATTATTTACCTTATATATATCATGATTTGAAAGAAAATAAAATTTACCTTATTGATATTACTTGATATATCATGCGTCCATACGTTTTTCTTTAATCAAACTCACGTTTTATTTATAAAAAGGTTGAACTTTGATATTTTTAATTTTATAGGAAATTGAGCTTTGTAATAAAGAATGACTTTTTATTTGTCTGGGGGGGGGACACACTTATTAATATTTCATTATCATTCTTTTTTGTTTTTATAACTAAATTTCTTTCGTTTCAATTTTCATTTTTTAGTTTTCCGTCATTTGTTTCTTAACTCTTGCAACTCAAAGTCATTTTCAATCTTCCAAGAAATTCCACATACTGTGTTTAACTTATTTAATCTTATCAAGGTAATTTTATCTTTTTCACTTTCACTTTTTACAAGAACTTAACGCTAATTTTTTTTGTATTCCCATTCATGAATCATGATATATCAAAAGGTATATTGCATATTTTAAAACATATCCTGCATATTTGTGATGAACCATATTAAGATGATTTCTCTATGCATACTTTGTGTAGTATACTTATCTATTTATTTATTTTTTTATTAAGAAATATAATCATCCATTACTACTACTCTTTAATAGGTGTATGAGTTAGGGTATATGATTCTTTGTTTTATTTTAGAATAAAGCATCAAGAAACCACCTTCCTAATGCAAAAAGAGGAGTGATGTCTGTTGATGGAGTTAAACTTTTTTTTCTTTTACCATATTACATTCGACAAAAAGCCACCAATTTTTTTTTTCAGAAGACTTCACTTATTTTATATAATGACAATTTATTAGTACTTTTATAATGACATTGATAGAATAATTGAATTAAAATGTAAATAATAATAGTTATTATATTTGGCATATATAAGAAAAAATGAGAGTGCTCCTTACAATTAAATATTTTATTTCCTAAAAAAAAACAATTAAATATTTTATTATTTTTATTTTTTTTCCATTAATGATAGAATATTAATTTTTGAGAAATTGCAAAAAAAAAAAAAAGATTTTATAAACAATAAATATTACTTTATGATAAACTAAATATAAATTAATTCGTCATTATTTATTTAGTAGAATCATTCTTTTAACGTGCGAGTGCACGTTACTCATACTAATCCAATTAAAAAATGTGATCACTTATTCTATCTCCGTTTTCGTTTATGGGGGTGATAATGTTTATTTGTCGGATATATAATTGGGCACAATATTTTTAGTGCCTATTTGGTAGGCCATATAATATTAGCCAATACAAATAATATCAATACAAATAATATTGATGTTTGTGATAAATTAGTATAGGATACGTATTTGGTAGTCTATATTAACTTCAATATTAACTTTCATATACGAAGTTTTGATGTTTGGTAGCTCTATTATCTTCAATACTAATTTCACTTTTTCAAAAATAACCTTACCCTACTTTATAAATTGCACGTCGTGTTTCTCGTATATACACACTTCGTCATCTTCTTCACCACTCATTCAAAGGAGCAGAAAATCTAGACGATAAGAAGAATGCATATTAATTGAAGTTTATTTGCACATGAGAGTCATTCATCCTTTTTCCCAAACTCAGTAGAAAACTATATAGTTTCCTTTTAACTTTCAGAACCATACAAAAATAGAAACAAGAATTGCAGGAGTGAATGGGTGGACGTTATCCTGCTCCATTCATGAAAAAATAACTGATATGATAACGAGTTAAGCAAACTAGCGAGTTTCAAGCATTTAGGTTACCAAATACACGTCACCTTTTAATCCTTTAACATGTAGCTATAATGTTCTACGTGATAATCTTGCCATCACATTCATCAAGCTCCACTTCATCAATACTCTTGCAATTACATTCATCAAGCTTCACTTCATCATTGTGCAGTCATGATTCATCTCACTTTGAAAGTTATGCTGAGGCCATCATTCATCTCATTCATCCATTATCATCATCATATATCAATCATTCAAGCAGACTACATCTTATTCACAAAGCAAGTCCATCACAATCACAGCCCATCTCATTCAATTTATGTTACACAATCCACGCACACAATCAAGTCCAGTAAAGGGTCAAACGGAATAAATTCACAACATCACTACAAATAACAAAACAAAAAAAGAAAAAGAAGTTGGAGGAAGGGTAAGGGAAAGGGGAAGAGTTGAGGAAGATGACGGTTCGGCGGTGACCGGCGGCGAGGATTCAGAGTAATAATCGCGAATTGATGTGGTTGTGATTATGTTGTGGTATGAAAGTCAAGATTGCCGATTGGGGGAAGATTTGAGGAAGGGAACAATTGGTGACCGACGGCGAGGATTCGCAGTAATAATCACGAATTAGTGTGGTCGCGATTATGCTGAGGGCTGAATCTCAAGATTGCCGATTGGGAAAGAGGTAGGCCGTAGGGGAAGGGGGAGATTTGAGAAAGGAAATTATTCGACAGCGACCGACAACGAGGAGTCGCGATTTTTCTGCTGCGAGCTTCAACTGTGACTTCGCCGATTGGGGGAGAAGGAAGAGAGGAGTGGTTGATTTGAGGGTAAACTCGTCTGCAGACTGGATAGTATAGGTTACTATTACAAAGGGGAAAATAATATGACCAATGTGGTGATATTATTTGGATGGGTGGAACAATGAATTAACAACGGGCCAACGGACTATACATGGCTAAAATTATTATTTATATTGCGTACCAAACACAATATTAGTCAATATAAATAATATAGTAGGGGGTTATATCCCTACCAAATACCCACTTAAAAACTTTTGGAGGGAAAAAAAAACAAGAAGTTGCACAATTTTTAAGGTATCCATAATAGAGCGTATGTATTTCCTTTCCTCAAAAGAAAAGAAGAGAGAGCGAGATGTAATTCCTTTAATAAAAGAATAAAAAGAGATATATAGATTAGTATTGGGCTTATTTGGAGATTTTCGGGCACCATGTCAGGGTTTAGCCCAAAGGTTTGTTTTTCATAAATAATTTCATTTTAATCAGGATTTTTAAGATTTTAATACGATTTTTTTAATGAAGTTTTAATATAGTATGTATCTTTGATGGAGCACGATATAGGGTAATTCTAAACACAGTCCCCATATTACTCCCTATAGCCCATTTAATTAAAATAATAATAAAATATTGATAAATGTACTATATTACCCTGATAACCCCCAAACTTAACAAACTCCAATTTTATTACGCTCCCTTCAATTACATTTTCTCTCTCGCATAACCCCAATACAACAATAGACAAAAGTAAAAGAATTCAATTCCAGATTATCGCATATCCCATACTCATTCAACAAAAATAAAATATTCAATTCCATCTTCCTCTGGAAAAAAACGTACACATACAAGTTTAAACAAGTGAGAAAAGCCAGAAGAATCAATTGACTCACCCATTGGGAGACAAATTCGCTGGAAAAATCGGCAAGAAAGGGTAGTGGGAACTATTTGATTTTCAAACAAATTTATGAGATTTTTTAATCAGAATTGTGTGTTGGTAGCAAAATTGCCTACGAAGGGAGAGATTTATATTAGAGAGTTGTCTCTTTCATATCAAACTTGAGTTTGTCCATACTTCCAATAGTTTCTATACATAGCGGCACCGCAGCCGGTGAAGAACAACCTTACTTCGTCGGTGAATGTTTCTTATTAATGCGCTAAGATGTATGAATTGAGTTGGAGTTATTATAGGATTATTGTTATTTTAAGGTTATTATGTAATTACTATTTGCTGGCTATGAGGGTAAAATAGTATAATTGATAATATTTTAATTATTTTTTTTAAAACGGGGTCTATGACGAAGCGCTGTCGTTACACTCTTCGCACAAATAAATTTATAAACACCTCTTGTCCAACAAGGTAGTAGTTTATGATAAGTGGGGTCGATCCCAAAGGACTTGGCGTAGATCTGCTCTTCAGGTAGTGCTCAACAAAAGGGATTTTGACTGAAATGTATCCTGTAACTCAACAAGTAAAATATCAAATAACAAAAGAGTTTGGATTGAGTTTTGAATCAATGATCCTAATTACTCATCACTCGTTCATTGGTGCAAAGATATTCAATTAACTGATCTCACTACTTGGTAAGACAAAGATTAGTTTATACCCTAAAGGTCACGAAGTCACGATATAAACACACTTAGCCTATGTCTATCCAATTTTACAGATCTTGTCCAGAAGGCAAGATCTCCTCTCTTGATCAACAAAGTTACGAAGACACTTCAGTAACAATGCTGCCCAAAAGACATTAAGAATAAACAGACCTAAGACAGCCAAGGGGTAGGTCAATACCGACTGCTCTCCAACACTCTTTACCTTCTTGGGCACGAGAGACACTCTCGAGTTAAATCCCAATTCCTGCTAATGACTTAATATCAATATCTAGATGGTGATCAATCATATGTCAATATCAACTAAGTCTAAAATTAATCCTAAGTGTTTCGGGAATAAAATCAACTAACGAACTAACATAATTCGACCTCACGAGTTTAGAACGAATAATTTACGATCACTTCATCTACATCCAACCCAAACAATAAATTTAGCTAGACATAATATTAAATAAAAATACAAATCGAATAAGCGAAATCATACTTAGCATAAACTGGAAAAGGGTTGCTGCTCAAAAGCGTAAGTCAGCAACTGAGGTCTTGGCTTCAAGCCAACAACTAAACTAATGCAGAAAATATAAAACGAACATAAAAGCAAATCGCCCGTAGGACTTGTTTTTTCCTCACTTCCTCTCAACTTAGAATGCAAAACCAAGCTATGAACTTGAATTAAAACGGCACACATTACATTGTGGAGTCGGCCATATATATAGGCAATGGAATTAGGGTTGAGGTAGTTTCCTTGTTGGTGAAGGACTCTTCCCATGCATATCACATCCGCCTTCTCTCTCATCCATGCAGCCACGATTTACTTTCCTTTCTTGGTAGTTATCTTCTTTGATTAGGTTCGGCTAGGATAAGGAAAGAAATATTCGATTCCTATCCTCTCCCTTGAAGGAAAAGAAATTTGCTGCTGGTCCGACTCGCTTCTTGCCTTTGATGTCTGCATCCTGTATTGCTTCCTGTGTTGACCAAGATCCTAGCTCATTTGGGTACTCTGTTTGTTGGCTTTAAAGATATGGGGAGGTACTTCCTGACTTGTAGAGTGTGTAAAACATTGTTGCCTAGCTACAAGCCTCCAGCCCTATGCCCACTTGCATCGTATCGCCATCTCAGCATCTCAACAACAGATTTTCCATCGAATTTGCCCAAGATCCCACCTGTTCTTCCCTGCACACCATCACTCGACTTTGTGTCCTCCCAGACACACTTTGACTCGATAAAGACTAAAACTACAAGAAAAGATGGACACAAATATGGGTTCATCACACCCACACACTTGAATTACACTTGCCCTCAAGTGTACGGTTGAAACTTTACCCAAGGCTCAAACACAGAAAAGACAAAATAAAAATACAGACTTAAAAGATCAGCACATCAACATGTCAGTCAACTCAGAATATGTAAACAGATATTGCCATCAAATAGGTCAAGATAGAGTTATCGGGCAACAAGGGTATCCTTACTAGCACTCAACTCTCAAGTGTATATGATTAATTATATACGCTCTAGACCAAAATCAGCAATGTTTTTCCATAGGCTTGTCTGACCTCTACATCTCTACTTCTTTGAACAAAATCAAAACCACTTATCCTTAGGTCTTTATAGGGTTGTAATGTTGCTTAAGGCAAAAGGTAGGGAAGTATAGGAACTGGCTAAGTCAAGGTTTCGATTCTAGGGCAACAGATTGCCCTCGATTCCTCACTCCACATCATCCCTTCACCCCTAGCACACTTATTCTTTTTCTGGACTTTTATGTTTTTTTTTTTATTCTTTTTTTTCTTTTTTTTTTTTAAATATACTAACTCAACCCAACACCTCTAACATAGGCGATATTGCCCAGCAAGTGCTACCCAACATTGTCCTTCCATCCATTCTACTTCTAGTCCTGAGTTCTTGATCGGGAAGGCTTATAAATTCAGGCTACTATAAGTGAATTGAAAGAATTCTAATCAAGCTCAAGGGTGCTAAACAAAGGATAACTGTCAATGTAGGGAATTTTTGGCCATTGGCTGCTTTGAACAAAAATCCATACTTCATCTAAATAATTCAATTAAGTTACACGAAGTTTTAATTAAGAGATGCAGACAAGTTCTAGATCAACAAGAGTCAATTGGTCATTATCACACAAGAAAGAATAATGCTGCATATGTATATAGCATTTAAAAGCTCAAAACCTCACAGATCATGCCCAATATCTCATTCCGTCCTACCTATTTACATACGGCACTATCAACATATCTACTCTAACCTATCATGTCAACATGCTAATCAACAACTAAAACGCACTATAAAAACACACAAAACAGACTAACGCCCCAACACCCACACACTTTGCCTTAGGCAAAGTGGGTACAATGTTGGGCAACCACAAACTCAAAACAAAAACTGTCTCAATAATTATTTACTGACACAACTAAGAAGGGAGTTCTAAGGTCTTCACCACACAATTTGCTGGGCAAATTGTGGGTGAAGGCACCAAGGAAACCTTCTCGACACAACAAAAAGAAAAACACACAACAAGACTCTACACAAAAAACGAAAAACAAAAAAACCTACACTAATACAAAAGGGAGGAACATAAGTCAAAGAGAAGATTCAGGCGAATACCTGAATCCTTGGTGTGCAAAGAATGCCAGCTGGGCATCCCTGATCTCGGTCAACAAGTTGGCTAGTCTGGTCTCTACCTCGGTATTGGGCAGCACCACTATACTGGTACCTGCCTCTTTCTTCTTGCCCACGGGTGGACGCCTGATGGACTTAGACCTGCCGTAGTCAATGAACACGTACTTGCCATTTCTCAATTTAATGTCGTTCATCTTCTTCAAGGCAGCTTCTCCCAACTTATTGACCACCATCAACAGCTTTCCCTTCATCTCGTCGTAGACCCCGACTCCCTTCGCAAAAGCCATCACGAAGTGTCCACACATACATCCCAAAGCCTGCTTTGCCAGCACCGTCTTGAGCTGCTCACCAAGGAAGGCCGCTAAGTTGACCTTAGTCTTGGTGTGCATACACCACAACAGGTACCTCTCCTTATTGCTCAGGCTGTTGCCACTATCGTTCTTGCCGTACAAGTTGTAGGCGAGAATGCGATGGCAAAGCCTCAGGGCATGATTCTTCAACTCAGTTCCCTTGTTGTTGGCCCCGTTGTATGGTGCTCAATTGTCGATCTCCTTCCACTGCTCCTGGTAAGCTACATCGCCCGGAGGTGGTACCATGATCTTGGCCTCCATGAACTCTTTCTTGGCCAGGTCCCTCAAGCTCACTTGGAAATCATACTTCTCGCCTAAAAGCGAGAAGGAGATCATGCTCACCCCAGTCTCGGGTTCACTTGTCACTGCCGCCGTGCTGTACACCTCCTTAACTTGCTCCTCATATATCTCCACAAGCCACTCCAAAAATTGACTCCAGCCTATCCCCTCAAACAGCTTCCTTACTTCTTGGGCAACACCCAAGTTTTCGTATAGTTTGAAGTCGAGAACCCTGGGTGCTGTCACCTTCCATTCCCTAGGCTTTCTACACGTCACCACCGTAGCGCCCTTCTTCTTCTTCTTCTTCTTCTTCTTCTTCTTCTTCTTCTTCTTCTTCTTCTTCTTCTTCTTCTTCTTCTTCCTGTTCTGGCCACTTTCTGGAGTAAACTGGTCATCATCCTCTTCTTCCTCAACATCATCCCCTGCTTCTTCCTCGCTAATCCTCAACGGAGTCCCGACAGCTATCCCTTTTGAGATCGATGGTTGAAAAGACCCGGCATCCGAAGCAGTAGATTTATGCTTCTTTGCCGACGTGTCTTTGCCACCGTGAGGGTGCTTCATGGCCGTCCGACCACTCTTCATCGTTGGTCTTTCCTTGGCCTTGGTCTTCGCCTCCACCGCTAGCCCTACAGCCACTTCTTCTATTGTCTTATCGAGGTCTTCTTCTTTATTCTCTTCGTCGTCAACATTGTCGCCTTCCCCTTCACCATCTTTATCGTCTCTTTCTTCCCCATCGT
Organism: Schizonepeta tenuifolia; assembly: GCA_029490685.1. Classification (NCBI taxonomy): domain Eukaryota; kingdom Viridiplantae; phylum Streptophyta; class Magnoliopsida; order Lamiales; family Lamiaceae; genus Schizonepeta; species Schizonepeta tenuifolia. The sequence continues at coordinate 21,871,557 of CM055955.1, read as the reverse complement.
CTTCTTCCTCCTCTACTTCTTCTTTCAGATCTTCCTTCTCAAACACGGGCTTCGACTGAGTGCCCTCCTCCGGCTGCTTCGCCGCCTCGTCTATCAGACTTGGATTGTCGTCACTCATTAACAGCATGGCATCGACCGACAGGCTCTTAGGCACGCTGGTTCCGATAGTGATGGAAGGGTTTTGGTCGGTAGAGGGTTCGGCGGATTTCATGGGTAGTTTCCGTTTGGGGGTGGTTTTGGGCTTTATGGTGGCGGCGGTAGGGTTGCTGGTGGTGAGGTCTATCTCGGTCTTAGTGGGAATTTTGTTGAGCTTCTTGTTTCTTGGCCGCGTGGATACCATGGTAAGAGTTTGGAGGTTTTGAGGGAGAGAGAGAATAGAGAAGATGAGAAGTTGCAGACTTGAAATTCAAATCAGGTAGTGGGGGTGTAGACGTGCTAGGGTGGTTTAAGGATGCGTAGTTTTAGGGGTACAATAACCGCCTTCAACAGTTGTTGACCAATGACTTGGTTCATGCCCAAAACCTCTGCTCGACTCCCACTTACTTCTCCGTCATAGTTCCTGATCTATAACCTGTATCTTGCTCAACATCTCCTGCACACTTCGAAACACAAACACACTTCGAAAACAACTCTTTCCTATGGTTAGACTTGAATATAAAATACTTCAAAATAAAATACTGTGAAATAAAATACTGTAAATAAAGACTAACTAATTTTTTGGATTTTCAATAATTTTTACGAAAATAAAGAATAAAAAATAAGGAAATAAAAATAAAACGAAAATAAGACGAAAATACTAACCAGGTTGCCTTCTGGACAGCGCCCCATTTAAGTTCTTGGGCATGACACCCCCCTCCTTAGAAGTCAGAGGTCCTCCTCGACAGGGAACCTAGATGGTTTCCCCTCAACAAACTGTTCTTGCCCAAGATACGCCTTCAAGCGCTGGCCATTGACTTTAAAAACCTTCCCGTTCTTGGAATCCTTGATCTCAACAGCTCCATTTGGGAATTGGGCTTGTACTTCATAAGGTCCCGCCCACTTTGTCGAGAGCTTACCCGAAGAAAGCCTAAATCGAGTTTGGTACAGCAACAATTATTGCCCAAAATGGATCTCCTTCTCTTTAATCAAAAGATCGTGGGTCTTCTTCATCCTTTCCTTGTATAGGCCAACATTGTCATAGGGTTGGAGTCTTATCTCGTCGAGTTCTTGGATCTCAAGCTTCCTTGATTCACCTGCCTCGTTCCTATTGAGGTTGAGTTGGGCAATAGCCCAATGTGCTCGATGTTCCAACTCCATGGGCAAGTGGCATCTCTTGCCATAGACCACGGGATAAGGGGACGTGCCAAAAGGTGTTTTAAAGGCAATCCTATACGCCCACAAGGCATCATCGAGGCGGATACTCCAATCCTTCCTTGTTTTGCCCACGGTCTTCCTCAAGATCGTCTTGATTATTCGATTAGACAATTCCACTTGTCCATTGGCTTGTGGGTGGTAGGCTGTTGACACATGATGAGTAACTCCATACTTCTTGAACAAGGCGGTCACAGTTGCGTTGCAAAAATGAGAACCTTGATTACTAATTATAGCTCGAGGTACACCAAACCTATTGAAAATTTGAGTTCTCAAGAAACTGGAAACCACCTTAGAATCATCCTTGTTGGAAGCACGAGCCTCTACCCACTTCGAGACATAGTCCACTGCCAATATGATGTACTTGTTGCCTTTGGAACTTGGCAAGGGTCCCATAAAATCCATGCCCCATACATCAAACTCTTCCATGGGCAAGATCGGTATCATGGGCATTTCATTTTTTCTTGTGATGTTGCCTTCCCTTTGGCACTTCTCACACATCTTGACCCACTCATAACAATCTCTGAACAATGTTGGCCAACAAAAACCACACTCCAAAATCTTCCTTGCAGTCCGTTGATGCCCAAAATGCCCTCCGCATTCCTTGTTGTGGCAATGCTCAAGAATGCTCTTTTGCTCTTTATCCTCGACACACCTCCTTATTATCTTGTCCGCACATTCCCTCCATAAATATGGCTTGTCCCAAATATAGAAATGACTCTCATGTTTAAGCTTATTCTTTTGATAACGGCCAAGGTCAAAGGGTATCTCTCCAGTCACTAAGTAATTCACGATATCAGCATACCATGATTCATCTTGGGCAAGATTCAGGTGTTCATCGGGAAAGGTCTCCTTGATTGGCACCCCATCGTCAGGCTGGAGGATTCGACTTAGGTGGTCGGTAACTTGGTTCTGGGCACCACTCTTGTCTTTGATCTCTATGTTAAATTCCTGCTACAAAAGGATCCATCTAATCAATCTTGGCTTGGACTCCTTCTTGCTCAACAAGTACTTCAATGTCCGTGATCCGTGTACACTATGGTCTTGTCTCCAAGAAAATAGGATCTAAACTTTTCAAAGGCGAAAACAATAGCCAACAACTCCTTCTCCGTAGTGGCATAATTGCATTGGACGGGGTTCAATGTCTTGGAAGCATAATAGATGACATAGCTCTACTTTCCACGTTTTTGCCCAAGAACTGCTCCCACGACATAACCACTGGCATCACACATTAATTTAAAGGGCATCCCCCAATCCGGAGGTTGGATAATGGGGGTTGTGATCAAGTTCTCCTTCAAGGCATGGAACGCCTTCTTGCAATCTTCATTGAACTCCCATGGTACATCATTGTAAAGTAGTCTCGTCATTGGTTGGGCGATCTTGGCAAAGTCTTTGAAAAATCTCCTATAGAATCCAGCATGCCCTAGGAATCCTCTCAACTCCTTCACAGATCTTGGGTAGGGTAACTAGGCAATAATGTCGATCTTGGCCTTGTCCACCTCAATACCTTTCCCTGAAATGACATGCCCCAAGACAATACCTTCTCGCACCATGAAGTGACATTTCTCATAGTTCAGTACGAGGCTTTTCTCAACACATCTCTTCAAAACTCGATCCAGGTTGTTGAGGCATGAGTCGAAGGTCTTGCCGTAGACAGTAAAGTCGTCCATGAAGACTTCGATGCACTCTTCAAGAAGGTCTGAAAAAATGTGCATCATACACCTTTGAAACGTCCCTGGTGCATTACACAACCCAAATGGCATTCTTCTATATGCAAATGTGCCAAACGGGCACGTGAAGGTGGTCTTGCCTTGATCCTCGTCAGCAATCCAGATCTGCATGTAACCAGAATAGCCGTCAAGAAAGCAATAATAGTCATTACCAACTAACCTTTCAAGCATCTTGTCGATAAAGGGCAAAGGAAAGTGATCCTTCTTCGTCTTTTGGTTGAGCTTTCGGTAATCTATACACACTCGCCATCCGGTTTGCAATCTCATGGCCACCATCTTGTTTTTCTCATTCTCAACAACTTGGATTCCTGACTTCTTGGGCATCACGTACACAGGACTTACCCACCGGCTGTCAGACACGGGGTATATGATCCCCAAGTCAAGAAGCTTGAGTATCTCTTTCATTACCACTTCTTTCATGGTTGGATTCAATCTCCTTTGTGGATCCCTTACTGGGGCAGCATCCTCCTCAAGCAAGATGTGATGAACACAGTCTACAGGGTTAATGCCTTTGATGTCGGCCAAGGTCCACCCTATTGCCTCCTTGTATTTGCTCAACACCTCACCAACTCGGACCTCCTCCATGCTCGACAGCTCGGATGATATGATCACGAGAAAAGTCTCGTTCTTACCGAGATATATGTATTTCAGGTGCTTGGCAAAGGTTTCAGCTCCAACGTAGGTGTCTTTTGTAGTGATGGCACCAACCTGTCCTCCGGCTTCAATTCAGGAATGTTGAGTGGTTCAAACCCCTGAGGTTGCATGTTGCTCGGAATCATGGCATAACTGCATTCCTCCACATCTACTGGTTCATCGTTCTGGGCAAGATCCTCTTCTGTCTACAAGCCGGCATCCTGCTCAAGAACTGTCTATTACCAAATTTTTTCTACCAACTCCTCGGTCTCATCATGGGGTAGTTCATTGAGTTCTTCATCAAACTCATCTTCATCATCATGGAAGTTTTTAGGAGTGTTGTTATCCTCTAACTCCTCATCCGTGCTGTAGTCTTCATCAGTGGAGTCGAAACTATGTCCATGGACTGACTCCTACCAGAAATCTTTATGACTTTCGTACTCATTTCCTTCGTAGAATTCCATCAAGGCACCGTCTTCCTCATTATCCTCATCTTGGTCGAGATCCAGGTCAAGACCCTGTATTAGGTTGAGTTCTGCCTGGATTGCATCCTTGTTGTCGTCTAAGAAACAACTTAAGCTGTTCAATGTCTCTACTTGCTGACCAAATGCATTGAGGGTGTTGAGGTGTTCTAGGGCATCATCCTAATTTTGCCGATAAGCGTCAAACTCGACAACTTCTCCAGCTACTTGAACTGTCAACCTTCCGGTGTCACAATCGATTTTGGTGCAGGCCGTCCTCAAGAACGGCCTTCCGAGCAAGATCATTGGATTCTTGATTGCTTTCTTTCCATTTCAAGAACATAGAAGTCGGTTGGGAACAGAAGATCCCCTACCTTGACCAACACGTCTTCCATAACTCCATCAGGGTAGACTGTGGATAAGTCCACCAATTGGATGGCTACACGGGTAGGAGAAAGAGGTCCAAACCTCATTTTGTCGAACATGGCCCATGGCATTACATTTATCGAAGCTCCTAGATCAAGCATCGCCTTGGGTATTGACGTAGTACCTATTGTGCATGGGATAGCAAACATGCCAGGATCCTTCTTCTTGAGCGGGATGTGGGAATTCATAAGTGCTGACACATTCTCCACATGAAAACGAGCATTATCTGGGTACTTAGTCTTCTTCAAGCACATCTCTCGAAAAATTTTTGCACACTTTGGCATAGATTGTAATGCCATCAATAGTGGCAGGTTTATCTCCACTTTCTTGAACACCTCCATCATGTCCTCCAACTAATTCTGATCACGATCGCAGGAAAAATGTCTTGGATACTGAATCTTTGCCTTAGCAGTGCGAGGAACAGTCCTCTTGGCCAAAGCCTCTGCTTCTTTTTCAGCCTTCAAAGAATCCAACAACACGTCATCTTTATCAAACCCTAGCTTTGATCTCTCCATCTTCACGTAATCAAACGAAGGCTTCATTCTCCTCGTTATCGAAGACGGGGTTCTTATTGGCTTTTATCCCTTCTTCACGCTTCGTCTTCAACTCTACGTAGAGGTCATTGATATCTCCTGAGTTCATCTTAGTTTCTTCTACTCGAGCAGGTCCCTTGAGTTGGGTCTTGGGCAGCACCTCTGACAAATCCTTACCACTTCGCAAAGTTACAGCATTGACTTTCTCCTTGTTAACCTCCACTTGGGCAGGAAGTCTTCCACTCTTGTCATCTACTAGCTTTGATAGTGTCTGGTTTATGTGAGTTAATTGAGCTTGAAGGTTGTTCAATTAACCTCGACTTTCTAATTGAAAGTTCTCAAAATCTCTCATAAGCCTTTGGTTTTCATTGGTAAACCTATCAATGGTCTCCTTCATGAACTCCATCTTTGCTGGTTCTCGATGTGGAGGAACATAGTTATGTTGCTGTTGAGACTGTTGTTGAGGTGGAGGCATATATTGCTGTTGAACAGGCTGCTGTGGTTGTTGGTGGACATGAGGTATTTGATAGTGGTTGTTTCCATACCTCAAGTTCTCGTGCTGATTCTGCCTATAGCCGTAGTTGTTGCGATAGTTGCTGTTATTGCCATACTGGAACCTTTGTTGCCAACCACCTTGCTGGTTTTGACCTATTGCCTTTACCCCATCTCCTTCTTCCATGAACCAACTGGGACATTCTGAGGTAATATGGCATGTTGCCTGACACACCTCGCATTTTTTCACAGCTATGTGAACTTCCTTGCCATCAACCTTCTTTTTCAAGTCCACCATTTGACCACTCATCTTGGCCATGAAGTCTTTCATGGTGCTGACCAAGTTATCAGAATTTCCTTTGCTGCCTTCATACCCCCCTCTTGAGATATCATCTTCATCTCGTGATTGATCGGCCATAGCAGCTATTTTCTTGAACACTTCAGCTGGCAATTGATCAACTATTGCTCCCCCACAAGCTGCAATGATCCACTTCCTCTCAGATGCCCTTAATCCTTTTAAGAAATGTTCGATCAAATCAATGTCCTCGATTCGATGTTGAGGACATCTTGCTATCAACTTCTTGAACCTTTCATAATATTTATATAGTGACTCACTTCCATCTATTTTGATCGAGGAAATGGCATTCCTTCCACTTTGTATCCGGCCAACGGGTATGTACTTGTCAAGAAAAGCTTGCTGCAACTTTTTCCAGGTATCGATGCTTCCCTCTGGCAAGGTGTAAAGCCACTCACGTGCTCCGTCAAGTAGGGAGAACGGGAACGTGAGTAACCTTACGTAGTATGGAAAAGTATCTTAGGCAGCATCGCGATCTCTAGCAGCATCTCGGGCGGGAGGGGTATTGTTCCTTACAATGCTGATCGCTATCTCAAAGTCTTGAAGATGGGTCTGAGGGTCTTCTCCGGGATGATCGCTGAACTTGGGCAGTATCTGTATCAGCGAATGTTTGAGCTCCCAGGTACCATTGATGGTGGGCAACTGGATACTTGAAGGTCTGATTCCCTTGTCGTCAGGGAACATAATCTGGCGGATGGTTTTCTCTTGCTGTCCTACCATGGTTGTTGATGTCTCTGCTTCTGTTGGGCAAGAATCGTCTTCTTGCTCAATATCCTGATCTTCTGTTAAGCTTGGCAACTCTAAAGGTTCGTTGACGCCTTCCTCCAGATCTTTCTTCTTCTTGCGTTGTTCTGCTCGATTTCTCCTAGCTATCACCTCCGCGCAAGCACCGTGATCTTGTGGATCTCCGTCATCCGTAGATGTGGCTTGGGCATAAACCGTACTTAACTCAAGCTAGAAGAGCAAACTAGCTTAGAACCAAGTCCCCGGCAACGGCGCCAATTTGACGAAGCGCTGTCGTTACACTCTTCGCACAAATAAATTTATAAACACTTCTTGCCCAATAAGGTAGTAGTTAATGGCAAGTAGGGTCGATCCCAAGGGACTTGGCATAGATCTGCTCTTCAGGTAGTGCTCAACAAAAGGGGTTTTGACTGAAATGTATCCTGTAACTCAACAAGTAAAATATCAAATAACAAAAGAATTTGGATTGGGTTTCGAATCAATGATCCTAATTACTATCACTCGTTCATTGGTGCAAAGATATTCAATTAACTGATCTCATTACTTGGTTTAAGACATAATGAGATGCACCAATGAACTGAAAAAAAAAACTATATGTAGTGAGATGCACCAATGCACCAATTCTCCAATGATCTGATCACATATTCGGATGCACCACTATACATAATGAGATGCACCACTATATGTAGTGAGATGCACCGAATTTATAAAAAAAAAAAACTGAAAAAAAATTAGATGCACCACAATGCGTAACTAGATGCACCACACAGTGTAACTAGATGCACAATGTTTTACGAAAATAAAAAAAATGAAAACAAAACTAGTGCATCTTAATGCACTTAGTGGTGCATCTCATTATATAGTATGGTGCATATGAATACATCATGTGGTGCATATGACCTAACCTTAAAAAAAAAGCGAAAAAAAAAACATAAAAAAAAACTTAAAATCTTGTGCATCTCAATATACTTAGTTGTGCATCCGAATATGTGAATTGATGCATCTGAATATGTGAAGTTGTGCATCTTGTGTGACAGTTAAAAAAAAAAAATCGAAAAAAAAGTCAACGGGTTGACCCGGGTTTGACCCGCTTTGACCAAGCTAAATCTTGACCCTTCATGTAGATAAGATAAATGGTGGAGATTAATTCCTATTTCTCACTTTAAGGGGAGTTTGCATGGGAATCACTCCCTATATATATATATATATATATATATATATATATATATGTATGTAGGCGGTCGGTTCGGTCGGCTTCGGCCCGGACATTTCAGAAACCGAGGCCGACCGATCGAAACAGCTCGGTTCGGGGCGGTTTGTCGGTTTTGGGGCAGCCATGCTCATCCCTACTCACAAAAACTTTCATCTCTCCACAATGAGGGTTGAAACCCAACTTTTTATCCATTTACACTACCATAAAAATTGAGTTTCAGCTTATTTACATCATTGCCATTTTCCCTCCAATAGCTGCTGTGAATTGTCCAACAGATTATAACATTGACTTATTCCAAATGGCAATTGTCCTATAGATTTTTCAATGTTATTTATGAAGAATTGTTCTATAAAGAGTACATTAATATTTTACAAACTTCTGCAAATTTTTCAACTTTGTAAATATGTAAATTGTGGAAGGAGATGCAACCTTCCCATCCAACATCAACTAAAGCTGTAAGGGCAAGAAAGAATCATAAAGATGAAGGTTCCACATTCAAAAGGAGCTGGAAACCAAATATTATTGATTAGACTCTCTTTCTTAGATGGATGCAGTACAGTGACACACCTATCTATACCTCCACTACACCTAATTTTGGGGGAACCAAAATTAAATCGAAATAATAATATGAACAGATGTGGTGTTTGATTCGGTTAGCTGAACAAATCTAAGCAAGTCTGATGATTCTTGCTCTCTACAAATATTGGTGTATATCAACGGTGGAGTTTTTAGATCCTTATTCTACAATGTCTACTTGATAATAAAGATTCCATATAAATAGTCTTTTTAATTCTTCTACAATTATTTTATCTGTTGGCAGAGAATACAAGAGACTTGAGTGAAAGAGAAATATTGTGAAGAAGAAAAAGGAAGAGCTGAAACGATGGGATATTCTTTACTCGAATGGATGACATATTTGTTATTTTTCTCATATGGAAGAGTTGTAAGAATTTCTCATGGAAGAGTAGTAGTGTGATGAAGAAGAGTGCGGCGCTGAAAAGAACTAGGTTTACTGCTTTTGTGTTTCTTTTCATTTTTCTTTTGTAGGGCTGTTTTTTCTTCCATGCCCACATTTTGGACATGTGAATGGGGCCTTTACAAACTTCTTTGTAAGGGCCCATTGTAATTGCTAATTGATTTATTTGATTTTTTCGGGACTTTTGTGATTTTGCACTTAGCTTCTTTATTCCAATATACTTATATTATTAGTTAGTATTTTTTAGGAAAATTATTGTTATTATTTATTAGTTAGTTTAAACAATTTTTATTTAACTATCGTTCCATCTTTTGTTGGTTGGGTTGGCAAGTCCGTATGAAAAAGAATTAAAGAATGTGGAATCTTAGAAAATTAATGTCATTCATTTTAGGAATTTCTTTTTCATGAATATTATCAACAAAAATATTTTCGTGTTATTGTTTCTTTTAATATCATTTCACTATATCTAGATATAATCACCAAATGAAATGTGAAGTAAGAAGAAATAAAAGATTACTAGAACGGTTTTTCTAACTAAAATTCAGTTAAGTTTGTGATAATTAAACTTGATATTTTTTTAGTTTTAAAATGTACTTATATAAAAATATTACTATTAGTTTTATCAGTAATGAAATGTACTTATACGAAAAATATTATTATTATTATTATTATTATTATTATTATTATTATTATTATTATTATTATTATTATTAGGAAATGCACCCATATGTCATTAGCTGAAATGTAATATCAAAAAGGGTCACTAGTTCAAATTTTATCAATTTTTGTCATATATTTAATTTTTGGACATTTATACCCTTATATTTTATACCTTATTCCATCCTAACACATTCTCTCTCCTACTTTTTCACTTTATTTTTCTCTCTTATTCCCTCAGCTCACGTCTTTCTTTCTCTCTCTCTCGCTTTTTTTTTCGGTTTTCTTCTTCCTCAAGTTTGGCTCTCTGCTGATTTCTCTCCGCCTGACGTCGTTGCCATTGTTGATCTCTTTCCGTCGTCGTCGTGGCCATCGCCGTCGTCATCGTCGCCATTGCCGTCCTCATCATCGTCGCCGTCGCAGTCGCCATAGTTTGGAGCTTTTTCCTCCATCATCGTCGATGACTTGTTCGACGTTGCCGTGTTTTCTGCTTTTGTGGTCGCGATTAGCTTCATCGTCGCCGGCGATTATATGTTTTTGCTCTGTTTTTTTGCAGCAATTTGATAGTGATTTGTTGAGAATTTTTTGTATTTGCTTTTGTTTTATTCAGCATTTTTGGTTGCGATTTTGTTGTGTTTTTTGCTTTAGTTTTTGTTTACAAAGTGTTACGGTGGTTCAATTGTAATTTTCCGGCGATATTTGGTTGTGGTGTCAAAGCTATGGAGGTAAATTTCCGGCGACTGTATTTTCTGGTTCAGGTTGGTACGTTTTCTTAATTGCGTACTGGTGCGTACCAAGTTTACCTGGTACGCAGTACGTATTGATAAAAACGTACTGCGTACCTTAATTTGTTTTATTGGTACGCAGTACGTAGTTATGAATGCGTACCAAGTTTACTGGGTACACAGTACGCATTTACTAATGCGTACCAAGTTTACCCGGTGCAGGTAAGGCCTTCTTCTTTAGTGGTTGCGCATGGAGGATACTGGAAAGAGAACATTTATGAGGGTGGTAGGAAAGAGTATATTCCTATACCGCCTAGTGGTATAAGCTTTGAATCTTTATTAGCAAAGCTTGAAGTTCGAATGAATAAGGATAAGAGTATGTATATGTTTGATATAGATGGTTTAGTCCAGTCTCCTAGTGGTGAAACTATGAGAATGAAGATTACAGATGATTTCGAGTTGTCCTATTTGATGGATGTGTTGGAGTTTTGAGTGCTGGTTAGTTGCAAGGTCGGTCAACAACCAAAACAAAAGAAATGTAAAGATGCAGTTTTGAGTGCTGGTTAGTTGGTCAGTTGGATATGCAAAAAGTAACTGAACAGAAAACACAACACACAGGAATTACGTGGTTCGGAGAGAACTCCTACGTCCACGGGGAGTTGTGAGTCCACACAACTCAGTCCAAATTCTTTAGGACAGCTACCACAAAGCTCACGCGGGCTTTGCAACCGTTCAGATAAGTTTGCGGGTACTTATCAACCTTACAGATAAGTTTGCGGGTACTTATCAACCTTTCTACTCAATTTCGGGAAGAGCAGGATCCTAACAACCTTTTTAGGGGATGTGTATAAGGGTGGGTTTTCTAACTACTAGCTCGAACAAAGAAGTGAGCTAGGATCTAAGCTTGAACGAATGAAGACTCAAACTAAGATCGAAAACACCAAGACAGATTCTAACTCTCTATGAACTCTCAGCTGGTGATGTTCTTAGAGATTAATTGCAGTTTAGCTTGTGCACATAATATCGTTGTTCTTTCGCTCGTCTATCTCTTATCTATCTTCTCTATGTTCTCTGTATTCTCTCTTGATGAATGAATAAATGCCTTATTTATAGGCGGTGAGAATCAACTAGCCGTTGGAAGAGCCGTTGATCTCTGTTCGGTGAAAGCGATGGCTTGTCTCTCATCTCTGCAGATTTTCCCGATTTGGCAACTGTGAACTTCTGCTTTCCTTCTGAGATAACCTTGTGTTGGGCCAAATGAGGTAATGACAGAACATCAAACCTTCACGTGACTTCCTTTTTAAAATTCAAATTTCAACCTTTGTCTTTCAACATTGGTTAGTCGGTTGAGGCATTTGATCTTCATCTGAGTGGTCTTCAGCTGATGTTCCATCTGATCGCTACCTTCATCTGATATTTTGTCTGAAGAGGAACAGTTGAACCCTTAGCTACCTTGAACTTCATGTTGTCGATCTATCAGATTGAATCCTACAACTGATGTTCCATCTGATCAGGTGGATTGTCACATCTGATGAACAGTTGATTACTCAGATGTTTTCCTTCATCCGATGATCTAGATCAGATCGGTTGGCTTGAACGCTCAGTTGTCTTTCTTACATCTGATGTTCCAAGCGAGTTTCCATCTGAATTTCTATCCGAGTATAGCCATGTTGCCGTCTTCACCTGGAGTCCTGTAAAGATAAAATTTGAACATTGCTTAAACAGCGAGCCTAGATACTAACATTAGGATATGGCAATATCTACTCGGTTGGGGTCAGTTGGTTTTGGAATCAATCAAAACTTTACTAAATTTCCCAACAATTTCCCCCCTTTTGATGATGCCAAAACCCTACTGATCTAAACCCTACTGACCTATCTAAAATCTCAGCTGAAATTCTAGACAGTCTATAAGATTAAACATCAAAGGGTTAGCACAGTTATAACATGGTATTGAAATAACTTTGCGATTCAGAGCTTGGACAACTAGAAAATTGTACATCAAGATGAATCGGATATATGATGAAAGTTTTCATTATAACTGATGTGTTTACACAGATAAGCATGGAAATCAATTACATCAGTTGCTCAAAAACTTTATCTCGGCTAATACTTCAGTCCATACTTGCCGAAAATCCTGACAAAAATATCTCTCTTGGCATCTGACTCCTTCGAGATATCTACTCCATGTTCCTGACAGACTTTTCTTGCCTCAGCTGCAATCTTCTGCCTGTTAGGATTCCTTGTCTCTGGAATGAATGGAGAAAGATATGTAACCTTCTGAGGGACGGGGACGGTATTCATATCGAGCTTTGCATCAATCATTGCTCGCCTGAACTGGTTAAACATGCCCGGATCCCCAGAGTACAGCTCGGTTAGGGCTTTTTTGAAAGCTCTTCTTGCATTCTCAGTTGTGTACACCTTCTTGTAGTAGAAATCATTCACAAATTCTTGCTTGAATGATTCCCAATCATCATTCCATTCTTCCGGCATCCATTTGTCAACATGCTTGAAGCGTCCCTGGAGCTTTATCTTTCCTGGCAGTCTTTGTTGCTTCATTCTTGCTTCAGCCTTCACCTGATGTTTCTCAATGCGTCGTCGGCATCGGGAGGCAATATTTCTGTCCAAGTTGTTGGTGACCTTGGCAAGCTCTTCCTCGAACTTGTTCACTCTTGTTGCTTGGTTGGCTGCAAATTTCTTTATCCAATCCGGATTCATGTAATCCTTCTCTGGAACATCCATAGCTTTAACAGCAGCAATACACTCTTCGGTTGTAATACCGTCGAGTTCAGCATCAAGCTCGGCTGCAATCTCGGCTATGGAGTTGTAGGAGACTCCATACTTCTTCGCTTGCTCCATGTCCTTCGCCATTTCTTCTCCGCCGACAACAATGGATTTCAGCTGTTGTTGTTTCTTGTCGGTTGGCTTCTTCTTCGGAGCGGACTTCTTCAGAGCTGGAGCTGTCTTCTTCAGAGCTGGAGCTGTCTTCTTCAGCTGAGATTCTTTTCCAGCTGGTATCTCTTCTTCAGCTTCGTGCATCTCATCTTCCCGGGTCTCCTCTTTCTGCATCTCATCTTCCCCCTTTCTGGCATCAACAACAAGGCTTGCAACTGAGCCATCCAGAGAAGTGAGTTTCTGTTCAGCCTGCTGAATCCGGTTGAAGAGTTCATCTACTGCGCATTCCACATCAACCTTCTTCGCTAGTTCCTTATCACGGCGCTCTTCATCAGCTTTCTTCATTGCAGCGAAGGTTTCAATGACTTCAGTTTGAAAGGCGACGAACTCAGCCCATCTTTGTTCGAACCGAAAATCCCATTCTTGGTCTTGAGTCTGTTGAGATTTGGCAAGATTGGATTCTGAGATGGACTTGAACACGTTCAGTTCTGATTTGATTCCAAGAACTGTGGTCTTCAGGTCATTGATATCCTTGCTGGTGGATGTTGAGAAGTCATCCAGCTTCATCTTCAGCGCATCATGTTCTTCCAGCAGCTTCCTGTGCTTCTCATCCCTAGCTTCAATCATCCTCAGCTGTTCTTCTCGGTTGAGCTGGATGTTGGTAATCATCTCCTTCCTCAGCTGATTTACTCTCTCAGCGATCAGCTCGCATATTTCATCCGAGGAGGGGGGTGCTGGCTGATCAGATAGTGTTGGATGTTCAGCTGGTGCTTGTTGTTCTGGTGTGGGCTGTTCAACAGTAACCATGGCTTGGCAATTGGCCAAGTACTGTTGAAGTTCTTCTTCTTCCTGCTTTGCTGCTGTTGCGGCTGCGTCAAGATCATCTACGAAATCAGCAGACTTGGTCAGCATGTTGTCAAGGAAAGTGAGACAATCTTGTTCAGCTGTCTCCCTTGTGTCTCTTCCTTCTGCCTTGCTGACATCCAGACGGCGAGTCAGTAGTGTGATCTTGTTGTTGTATGCAACCTCAAGGTTGGTATAATTGAAGTATTCCCTTATACGCGACTCATCTGCCTTGAGCTGGTTCCAGCTGTGTATCCTGATGGTATCTTCCTTGACATACTTGTGGCTGAAAATGATGCTGAATTGATACAATAGCTCAGTTCTGAGCGTGGCAAAGGTGGGCATGTCGCGCGCCTCGGGGAACATTCCAATCAGCTTCTGAAAGCAATAAGCCAACTTGCCTTCATGTTCCAACGCGACAGCTCGACGATCAGCTTCTTCATCGATGGGGGTGGGAGAGAGATTTTCATAGGGAATTGGTTCAAGGGTTTCCTCAACATTGGCCAAAGAAGTGGTCTCAATGTTGGCATCGAGCGGGGAGCTCGGAATTTCTGACTGGGTTGTAATGTTGGCATCGAGAGGTTCCTCAACATTGGCCAAAGAAGTGGTCTCAATGATGGTATCGAGTGAGGAGCTCGGAATTTCTGACTGAGGGTCGGTTACGAGAACTTGTCTGTGCTGTACGGCATCAGCTCCTGCCGTGGGGGAGGATGGAAGATCTTTAGATTCCTTGGAAGAAGAAGAAGCATCTGAGGACATGGTCGGCTCATCTTCCGGATCAGTTTCCATCCCTTCTACCCTATCTGTTCCACTTGCGCGAGGAACAATTTCAAAAGCATCCTTGTCAACTGAGTGACTCGACTCAGATGGTGCCTCCTCAGCTGGTGCCTCCTCAGCTGGTTTTGCAACTGACTTCTTGATGCGATCCTTCAACTTCTTCTTACGCAGCTCCTCCTCTTGATCCTTATCTGAATCATCTCTGAGTCGGCGTGCAGTTGTCGATTTGGAAGAGTGGCCGGCAACTGGAGGCAGCTCCTCAGCTGTATTTTTCTCCTCAGCTGATTTCACAGCTTCCCTTTTCTCTTTGGGAGTGTAGACACTCCAAATCACATCCAGAGCTTTCTTGGCTGTTGGGAACAGCATCTGCCTTTTGACTGGTGTCTCCTCACAGTCTTCCCACACCATGTTTTGATCCTTCGTGGTGAGAAGTATTAGGGTAGAGATTTTGACTCCAAAATTCAGAGTTCCCTTAACACTCAACAATTTCTCCCCGGAATCAGTTGTAGATTCTGAAATCTTCTGCTTCTCCATTGTCAACTGGTGTTCGAAGAACTTGAACCAGTTGATGTTGTGCTTGTGCTCCAAAACTATCAGCTGCTTGAGCTTGGGTTGGCTGACGTCTCCAAAAGCACCGCTGTATCCAAATATAACCTTGGATACAACATCGAACAGAAGTCGATGTTCGGGTTTCAACTTTGTTCGCTGCATGTTGCTCCTCAATCTTTCTGCTGTAATGAGAGCATTCTCCAGAAATTGATCTGCATCTGCATCTGTGATGTTTTCGATGGTGTCCGTGGAGGTTAGATTCGGTGGAATGATGGAGCGTAGCAACTCGGAAACTGGTAGGTGGAAGTTGACACGGCGGACAGTTCGGGCAGGAACGTCGCGCTGTCGACAGGAGATTTCTGAAACAAGGCCTACTCCCTGTTCGTGATTCAGATTCATGTAGAATTCTCCGATTTGACGCCTGAGCAAGTGGGTGGGAAAGAGCGTCGCCCACTCAAGAAGGCCATTATCCCTAAGAAGATCGGCGAGAGGGGATAACGCCGGCGAGTCCAGTGCTTCTTCTGACAGAATCTGCTCAAAATAGATTTTGGATAACATCATGTCAAAAGATTCCTCGTACGACGAAGGAACAAGGGCTGGTCCTGAAGATGCCATCTTCTTTCCTTGAGAAGCTTTTGGTGCCATTTAGTATTCCAGTTGAGTTTATATATAAAGAGAAGAAAAGAAACTTAACAGAAAATGGTGAGACAGAATCAGAGATGAAGATGAACAGTTACTCAGATAAACACAAGTATAGAAGGTAAGAAATCACTTCCTGATTTTCTGCCTTTTATAGGTTAGTGGGTCGTTTGAAATCGATGGTCAAGGTTGAATGGCGCGAATCCATCAACAGCTAAGATCTCGCGACTGTTGACTAACTTTGACTAACGTCAAATTCCGAGTTCCAACATGCGCGAGTGAGAAGGTGAACTGTTTTTGTGTCAGCCCAGTCGCACTATAAAGTAAGGCTATTGATGTTCAGCCGTACTTTACATTAAATGCGCTATGATGGCTATTTTAATCTAACTGACATGCTCAGGAATGTTTGAATTTATTTCAAACATTCACATTTAAGACTTAAACACATGCAGCCATAAATGATACCTTCCAGCTGATGTCGAAATTAGCTGTGTTCCAATGTTGCGGCATACCATCAGCTGACTCGAGTTCGTCTGTTCAGCTGACATCTGATGTCTTCGGATGGCGATCCGCATCTGAGATTCCCCCTTCATCTGAGCTTCCCCCTCATATAGATATCTATCTCTTCACCTCGGCTGATTCTTCATCTGATGGATCCAACAATCCAAGGGGATACATAACATCTTGAATCTTGCTTCGGCTAGAGGTTTAGTAAAGATATCGGCTCTCTGAATCTCAGTTGGAATCTTCTCCACAGATACATCCTTCTTCTCAATATGATCTCGGATAAAATGATGTCGGATGTCGATGTGCTTCGTCCGAGAATGGTGAACAGGATTCAAAGAGATAGCAATGACACTTGAGCTATCACAATGGATGGGAACCTGTCCAGTTGCTACTTCATAATCTCTCAGCTGCTGCTTGAGCCACAACACTTGCATGTAACAACTACCTGCAACCATATACTCTGACTCGGTTGTAGAAGTGGCAACACATGCTTGTTTCTTTGAAAACTATGAAACTAGCTTGCTTCCCATGAACTGACAGTGTCCAGATGTGGACTTCCTGTCCAACCGATCTCCGGCTAGATCTGCATCTGAGTATCTGGACAGTTGGATATTGTCGTCAGTTGGGTACCACAACCCAACATTAACAGTACCCTTCAGATACTTAATGATGTTCTTTGCTGCCAACATGTGTGCTTCCCTCGGCTGAACTTGGAACCAAGAACACACTCCAACCGCGTAAGATATATCTGGCCGACTGGCGGTTAGATATAGCAAAGAACCAATAATCCCTCTATACTTACTGGCATCCACGAGTTTTCCCTCAGATCCGGGTTCAATCTTCCAGTTAGTATTCATCGGGATCCGTGTGGTTTTACTTGTCTGCAATCCGAACTTTGCGATGAGCTCCTTTGTATATTTGGACTGATTAATAAAAATTCCTTTTGATGACTGCTTCACTTGTAGCCCAAGAAAATAGTTCATCTCACCCATCATCGACATCTCGAATTTCTCCTTCATGAGAGTTGAGAATTTCTCGCACAGCTCCTTCGACTTGGAACCGAATATGATGTCGTCAACATAGATTTGCACAATAAGTATGTCTTCTCCAACTTTTATGGTGAACAGTGTTTTGTCAACTGACCCTCGTTTGAACCCCGAGTTCAGAAGAAAACCACAGAGAGTGTCATACCAAGCCCTAGGTGCTTGCTTCAATCCATAGATTGCTTTCTTCAACTTATACACACTTCCATCACCAGTCTCAAAACAGGGAGGCTGCTCAACATAAACATCTTCCTTAATATCACCGTTGAGGAAAGCACACTTCACATCCATCTGATAAACCTTGAATTTGTGAAATGCGGCATAGTCTAGAAATATTCGGATGGCTTCCAACCTTGCAACAGGCGCGAAGGAATCCTCGAAATCAATTTCTTCTTGTTGGCAATATCCCTGAGCTACCAACCTTGCCTTGTTTCTCACGATGAATCCAATGACGTCTCTCTTGTTCTTGAAAATTCACTTTAATCCAATGACTTTAACACCATTTGGTCTTTCTACCAACTCCCATACACAGTTGCGTAGAAATTCATTCAGCTCTTCTTGCATGGTTGTTGTCCAATGAACACATTTGAGAGCTTCCTTAACATGCTTCGGTTCTGGCACATCAGCTACGAAACATGAAATCATGGCAACATCTCTTGCCTGTTCGAACTCCTCAAGAACTGCCAACTCCTCAGCATATTGGGCGTAAGTGCTGGAATCTTTCTCAGCTGAGTCTGGATTTGCAACTCTGCTCCTAGTACGCACACCCTTGGCTGGATCTTCGATGATGTTGTCCTTGGAATGATCTTCATACCATCTCTTGTTGCGTCTTCCTTCTTCTTCCAACAGTGGCGGTTCCGTGATCTGAGCCGTGGGAGATGCTGGGATCTTCAGAACTGGTGATTTATCTGCTGTTGAGTCTGGATCCTCAACATGGATAATATTTCGAACCGAGTTAGGTTGGGCTTCGGATGCTGATGCAGTTGGAGTAACATCAGCTGAAGTTCCCCCTTGAGATGAGCTGGGGTCTTCACATTCATCTTAAGAGGAACAAGGATCATCATCCTCGATTGTCCATACCAATAGTTCAGCCAGATTCTTCTGCCTTAGAACCTGCAATCTGGTGAGAGCTGGTGGAACATGTGAATCTGCTTGTTGTCCTTTAACCTATTCCCTGCACTCAACAGTAGATTCATCAAAACTAACAAGAGGTGTAATCTCGACAACACGAGAACTGTTGTTAAAAACTCTATAAGCATTGATCCGAGCGGCATATCAGAGAAATATGCCCTTCGAAGCCTTGGCGTCAAAAGTTTTCAACTGAGTCTTCCCATTGTTGTGAATATAACACTTAGAACCAAAAACGCGAAAATATGAAATATCAGGTTTCCTGCATCTCCAAAGTTCATATGGAGTCTTTCCCAACCTCTTAGTCAGAAGAGACCGGTTCTGGGTGTAGCATGCTGTGTTGATTGCCTCAGCCCAAAATCTCTTTGGCAGAGCTAAACTTGTCAACATGGATATAGCAACATCCTTCAGCGTTCGGTTTCTTCGCTCGGCTACTCCATTCTGTTGTGGAGTACGAGCAGCAGACGTTTGATGAGTGATTCCGTGCTTCTCGCAGTATTCGATGATGGTTTCATTGAGGAACTCGGTTCCACGGTCTGATCGGATGGAAATGATTTTCATCTCTTGTTGGTTAGATATCCGATCCATCAGCTTGGGTAGCTCATCTCGGGTTTCACTCTTGTGACGCATGAAAATGGTCCACGTATACCTAGAGAAATCATCAGTAACAACAAGTGTATATTCGTTACCATTCATGTTCTTGGTAGTAACAGGCCCAAAGAGATCCATATGGATCAGCTGCAATACTCGGTCGGTTAAGGGAATCGTTTTCAACCAAAAGAAGGATCTAGCGAGCTTTCCCAACTGACACGTACTGCAGATATGTGTTGGTGAAAACACACGGTTCGGAATACCCTTTGCATGTTCCTTCTCGCAAGTCGGTTCATTGTCTTGAAATTCAGATGGTTGAGTCTTTTGTGCCACAACCAACTCACATCTGAACTGCTCTTCGATAAAAGACATGTGTCAGGAGGACTACTATTCCAATCTGTATAGTAGACATCCCCGGTTGGGGATCGATTTCCCAACAATATGACTTGCTTTGTTCTAACATTTTTGACTCTGCAGCCCTGTGCATCAAACTTGACAGAGAAACCATTATCACAGAGTTGGCTGATGGAGAGCACGTTATGCTTCAATCCATCAATATATGAAACATTGGAAATAGACACTAGATTGGTTTCAAGGGTACCGTAGCCTTTGGTGTGACCTTTTGAGTTGTCACCAAAGGTAACAGATGGTCCTTCCTTCTCCAAGAAACTTCCAAGCAAATCCCTCAGATTTGTCATGTGTTTCGAGCATCCACTGTCCATCACTCACATGGTATGTGATGCTTTATTCTTCCTCAGCTGTTCCTCCTGCTCCTACACAGAGAAACACGCTTAGGTCCCCAATTTTAGTTGGGTCCTGGAGGGTTAGAACCAGTTCCCCCTTGAACTGTGGGTCGCTTTTCCCTATAGATTCGGATAGATTTGTCATTCCAAATTATCTTTCCTTCTCCATCAACTATAACAACACCTCGGTCATCCTTAGGCTTGTTGTTATTTTTGATGTTCTGTTTCTTGGGAGGAGATTGATTTCTCCCATTGTGGGCTTTAGGAGGAGAGGCGTTCTCCCTATTTTGTTGACGTTTCTGACCCTTTTGATTTTCCCAATGAGGTCGGACGCCATTTTGGTATCTTTGTGGCTGAGTCTGATTCCATTTTCCTGGCTGTCGACTACAGCTGTTTATGCCCGATTGTTGATTCATGTTCTGGCATGAATACCCGCAGATGTTGGAACTGTTCCACATTGGTTGACTCTGATGGAACCTCTGGTTGTTCTGATGATGGAACCGATGTTGATTTTGATGGTTGAATCCCTGTTGGTTCTGTTGATTCCATCTTTTCTGAGGTCCGTTCTGAGGTATGTTCAGAGGTTGGTTCTGAGTCCTGGAACATTCCCTCGGTTGTTATCCCAACCGATGGATTTTTCAGTTCTCCAACCACAGCTCCTTTTCCTTTCTCAGCTGCAGTTTTCTTAGCTGGTTGTGCTTACTATGACGTGAGGTTGGATTAAGTTGGGGAGTTGCAGACTCAACATTATTTGGTTTTGCAACCGTGACATCCACAGCCTTGACAAAGGTTGCGGGTGGAATTCCAGTGTCCTTGACCATGTCGTAGCCGAGTCCAGACACGTCATCCATTTGTCTTCGGTAACTGATGAGATTCTCGATGATTTTGGATGATTGATATAGCTTTATCAGGTTGTCCTTCTCAGTTTGTAGATCCTTGAGAAGAACAGCTATATGCTCGGTCTGTGCGTCTGACATCTTCATCAGCTGGTCGATCTGTGCTTTTTGCTTGTTCAACTGTTCATGCTGCTCTATGATCCGTTCCTTCAAATCCTCATCGGTTGGAGCCTTAGTTTGGTTGGCCACATTCAGTTGACTTTTGAGATCATCAATCTCTTCGGTTTGACTTTTAATCAGATCGTCCTTTTCGGTTAAGGATTCTTCAAGTCTGGCAAACTGTTCTTGAAGATTCTTAAACTCAACCGATTGCTGATGCAATTCCTCACTGAATTCTAGGAAGTCACCCCAAGAGGGTTCCAACTCTTCATCTACTGTTTCCTGCATGTTAGTAGCATTGGAAGAATTTAAATTAATTGGACTAGAATGTACCTCAGCATCATCCTGGTCGGTTCCAAATGCCTTGAGACATTGATCCTGTCCGATAGCGTTATTGGTGGAAGTCAGCTCGTCCTCATCTTCGGTGTCAGTGAAGATGTCCATGTCATCACCTGCTTCTTCTGCAACCATGGCCTTGTTCTTTGCATTATACTTGGCCCTCAACGCATCTCTATCTTTCTTCGAAAGATCTGGACAATCAACTTTGAAGTGTCCCTTTTTGCCGCATTCAAAGCAACTGTTGGTCACAGGCTTTGAGTTACCTCGAATTCGGTTAGATTTATAGAACCGCTTATATTTTCCGAACCGAGTATCCATGTCAGCCAGCTTCTTTGACAGGGCGGCGATACTCTGTTGCAGCTCTTCTCTGCTCGGCTCCTTCGAAGCTGCGTCCGCAGATCTTGTTGCCTTTGATGTTCGCGGCTTGGAATAGTCGGCTCGAAGTGCTATGGTCTTTGTTCCGGAACCAACATCCTCAAGTCGACTCGTCTGCACCGAGGACTGAGTTGATCTTCTTCGGTTTACCTTGTACCCGTTTCCTTTCAGAATTGAGAACAGTCTGTCCGTTCCCAACTCTCCAAGATCAGCTCGGCTTTCATGAATGTTGGTGAAGGTGTCCCACTCAGCTGGTAGGGCTTGTAATACTTTGAGGTTGATCTCTCTCAAAGTATATTTCCCTCGTCGGATAGACTGAATCCTTCGGATGATATCCATGAATCGAAGCTCCAACTGATCAATGGTTTCATCGACTTTTAGACTGAAATTGTCAAAATCTTGACAAGCATGGGAGAACTTGTTCTCCTTGGTTTCGTCACTCCCTTCACTAAGAGATGCCAAAATGTCCCACATCTCCTTAGTTGTGTTGCACTCTTCTATCCATGGAAGATAGTCTTGTCCAACTGTGGACATGATAGTGCTCTGAGCCCAGATATCCAGCTGGCTCACTTTTGCTTCCTCAGGAGTAAAATCTTCTGGCTTTTTCTCAACCATCACCTCAGTTGCATCCCCTTCATTGGGATTTGTAGGAGTGCGAATGACTTTTTTCATGATGGTGATCGGTCCGGATGTAATCACTTGTTGCATTTGATGATGCTTGGACAGTAGAATCTTCTTTATCCGAGTTTTCCAGGATGTATAGTTCACAACCGAGAACATGACAACAATCTTGTCTTTAACATCCATCTGCACACAACAAACAGAAGATAAATGCAAGCAGAAATGCACTAGCGTGAAAAGGTTCTATTCAGTTGACCACTGAAGAAAAATACCTCGATTCACACCTCGTGAAACAGAGACAGCGGTCTTTTGAACCACTGCTCTGATACCACTTGATGGTTCCGATACGAGTTCTGGTGTATAGGGGGGGGGGGAATACACCAGATAGGAATTTTAAAAACAACCCCCTGAAAATTACCACAACTGAGTAAGAGAACTCAGCTGGAATCACAACTGAGTAAGAAAACTCAGTTGGAAGAGTGGTGCTGTGCGGAATGTGGTGGATACAACAATAACTCATATAAAACAACTCACGCTCAGATGCAAGGTCAGTCAACAACCAAAACAGTTGAAATGTAAAGATGCAGTTTTGAGTGCTGGTTAGTTGGTCAGTTGGATATGCAAAAAGTAACTGAACAGAAAACACAACACACAAGAATTACGTGGTTCGGAGAGAACTCCTACGTCCACGGGGAGTTGTGAGTCCACACAACTCAGTCCAAATTCTTTAGGACACCTACCACAAAGTTTACGCGGGCTTTGCAACCGTTCAGATAAGTTTGCGGATACTTATCAACCTTACAGATAAGTTTGCGGGTACTTATCAACCTTTCTACTTAATTTCGGGAAGAGCAGGATCCTAACAACCTTTTTAGGGGATGTGTATAAGGGTGGGTTTTCCAACTACTAGCTCGAACAAAGAAGTGAGCTAGGATCTAAACTTGAACGAATGAAGACTCAAACTAAGATCGAAAACACCAAGACAGATTCTAACTCTCTATGAACTCTCAGCTGGTGATGTTCTTAGAGATTAATTACAGTTTAGCTTGTGCACAGAATATCGTCGTTCTTTCGCTAGTCTATCTCTTATCTGTCTTCTTTATGTTCTCTGTATTCTCTCTTGATGAATGAATAAATGCCTCTATTTATAGGCGGTGAGAATCAACTAGCCGTTGGAAGAGCCGTTGATCTCTGTTCTGTGAAAGCGATGACTTGTCTCTCATCTCTGCAGATTTTCCCAATTTGGCAACTGTGAACTTCTGCTTTCATTCTGAGACAACCTTATGTTGGGCCAAATGAGGTAATGACAGAACGTCAAACCTTCACGTGACTTCCTTTTTGAAATTCAAATTTTAACCTTTGTCTTTCAACATTGGTTAGTCGGTTGAGGCATTTGATCTTCATCTGAGTGGTCTTCAGCTGATGTTCCATCTGATCGCTATCTTCATCTGACATTTTGTCTAAAGAGGAACAGTTGAACCCTCAGCTACCTTGAACTTCATGTTGTCGATCTATCAGATTGAATCCTGCAACTGATGTTCCATCTGATCAGGTGGATTGTCACATCTGATGAACAGTTGATTACTCAGATGTTTTCCATCATCCGATGATCTAGATCAGATCGGTTGGCTTGAACGCTCAGTTGTCTTTCTTACATCTGATGTTCCAAGCGAGTTTCCATCTGAATTTCTATCCGAGTATAGCCATGTTGCCGTCTTCACCTGGAGTCCTGTAAAGATAAAATCTGAACATTGCTTAAACAGCGAGCCTAGATACTAACATTAGGATATGGCAACATCTACTCGGTTGGGGTCAGTTGGTTTTGGAATCAATCAAAACTTTACTAAATTTCCCAACAATTTCCCCCTTTTTGATGATGCCAAAACCCTACTGACCTATCTTAAATCTCAGCTGAAATTCTAGACAGTCTATAAGATTAAACATCAAAGGGTTAGCACAGTTATAACATGGTATTGAAATAACTTTGCGATTCAGAGCTTGGACAACTGGAAAATTGTACATCAAGATGAATCGGATATATGATGAAAGTTTTCATTACAACTGATGTGTTTACATAGATAAGCATGGAAATCAATTACATCAGTGGCTCAAAATCGATTTTGAAATTTCGTACCTGGTTTGCCTCTGTATTACCGGTACAGCGGGTACGATTTTACATAATTTTACTTATTGTACCGGTAATAAAGCGGCAAACCTGGTACGAAATTAATATTGCGTACCTATTTTACAATAGTTAGTATAGTATGATGTTACGTATTTATAAAAACGTACCAAGTTTTACCAATATTACTGGTACATTCAGTACGTTTTTTTGAAAAGCGTACCATGTTTACCTAGCGTACTTTTAGTGATTTTTTTTATTAATTGAGATAAATTCTTTCAGATGATTCTCAAGTTCTTATACATGTTGGAGCAGATGAATCCCGGTTCAATTGTGGACCTTCAGACATGTCCAGACGGTTTGTTTCAATATTGTTACTTTGCTCTCTCTGCGTGCATAAGAGCTTTTCATGCATGTCGGCCCGTGATTGTCATTGACGGCACATACTTGAAAGGGAAATACAAGGGCATTTTGTTTGTCGCAGCTACGAAGGATGCTAATGAACAGATTGTTCCATTAGCATTTGGCATTGGTGATGTGGAGGATACTTCATCTTGGTCGTGGTTTTTGGAGCGTGCCCGTCGGACGTTTGGTTACCCCCTAGATTTTATGATAGTTTCCGATCAGCATCTGAGCATCAAGAATGCTATAGATCGAGTTTATCCTAGCATCCCTCATGGTCTTTGTACGTTTCATATACAGGGTAACCTGAAGACTTGGGGTACCGTTGTGACTGATCTATTCCATCTTGCTGCGAATGCTTACAAAGTAGAGGATTATGAGAAGTACATGAACAATTTGAAGGAGGCCTCTCGTGGTGGCTATGAAAAGCTTATGAGTATCGGTCCGAGCAGATGGTCTGTTGCGCTATGCGCCGTGCGGAAGTTTGGGTTTGGTACATCCAATGTTGTAGAGAATATGAATTCTCGGTAGGCTAGAAAACTTCCAACATGTTCTCTTCTAGAATACTATCGTAATCTTGTTCAATCTTGGTTCTTCCAGCGGCGTACAAAATCTGGATCTAGAAATGAAGATTTATCTGTATGCAATAAGGGAATTAGGTATAGCTGTGGAGGCGGGGCGCGTGATGAGAGTTGAACCGATATCTGATACGAAGTTTAATGTAATTTGTGGAGTAAAAAGCAATGTTGTTGATGTTGCTTCCAGGAAGTGTTATTGTTGGGCATGAGATCTGGACTTAATACCTTGCTCTCACGCTACTGCAGCAATTAGGTGAGGTTGAAGTTTTTATTTGTTGGTATTAATTGTATATTCGTACCTATTTTGCCAAAACTTCTTAGTACATCTGGTACATAATTGTAAATGCGTACCAAGTTTACCTCATGTAACTTGGTACGCAGGTACGCTTTGATCAATGCGTACCTGGTCAGGAAGTTATGTTGGGTACACTTGGTACGAAATTACAATTACGTACCAAGTTTGCTCCATAGAACTTGGTACGCCGGTACACTTTGGCTAAAAACGTATCGGCGTATCAAGTGCTGATGATGAAATTTGGTACGCATTTACAATTGCGTACCAAGTTTGCTCATCCGAACTTGGTACGCCGGTATGCATTATCCAATGCGTACCAAGTTTTCAAGTTTGGATGCGGTACACATGGTACGCATTTACAATTACGTACCATGTTTTCCTTCGACGAAGTTTTAATTTTTTACACATTTTTAGGTTTAAGAAGGAATCTCCAATGTCATATGTTCATGAATATTATTCTACTCCGACGTGGCGTGAGATTTATGTTGATGATGTGATGCCTATTCCGGATAAAGATTCATGGAGTGTGCCGCCACATGTTGCTTCAAGGATTGTTCTTACACCTAAGGAACCTAAGCAAGCTGGACGACAGCGTACAAAGAGGATTCCAACTGGATCTTATACCAAATGCAGTCGGGGGTGTTTGCGGTGTCATGAGAAAGGTCATTATATGAGTACATGTTCTCTAAGATGCCGTTTGATTAATCCGAAATAAGAAGGGAGTAGCAACCAACCAAGTATTAAAACAAGAACCCGCAAAACGAAGAAATGTGGTATTTGTGGTGTTGCAGGTCATACTCGCCAAACATGTCAAGATCCACATAGATTTGGTTGATAATTGGAGATTTATTTAATTCTATTAGCTGTGTAGTGTTTGTTATGGTTTTTGTTTGAAAATTTTGACATTTTAATCAATATTATGTCAAATATTATTGTAACTCTTGGTACGTTTTTAAGTAACTCTTGGTACGTTTTTTTAATTGATTACCTTGCGTACTAGAAAAACAGTTACGAATTTGACTAAAATCGTACTGGCGTACCAAGTGCGGATGCGGTAAACCTGGTACGCATTTATAATTGCGTACCTAGTTTGCTTATCAGAATTTGGTGCGCTGGTACGCATTATCCAATGCGTACCAAGAGTTCAAGTAAATCTTGGTACATTTTGTTGAATTGATTACCTTGCGTACTAGAAAAACTGTTACGAATTTACATTTGCGTACTGTGCGTACCAGAATTTAAAAATACCAATAAAGATCAAAAAATATACATAGTTAATCCCTAGCATATGCTAATAGTTCTGCAAAATGCATATTCAAAATATAATAATGTTTATGGATTTACAAAATCCTATTAACACGAATTTACTGTTCATTCATTTGCCTTCATTGCCTTCATTCCCTTCAGTCACTCCATCGAAATTCACGACTTTCGGTGTGACTTCGTCCGTGCTATGGGCATAAATGGTTCTTGCTATGTGTTCTCTGTACTCCACCCGGTCTTCATCCTTTTGCAAACATCTTCGAATTGGTATTGGATTTTTTGAGATGAGCTGCTCCACATATTTGAGTGCATAGACGCCACAATCATATCCATTATCTTGCTGGAATTTGTTTCTCTTCGGGCCCTTCTTTGGAGGAAAGCATAATTCCCACTGGCCGAATTGTGGGTCTTTTATGTGATGCTCTCGGTAATATCCAATAGCCTTCATGATTTGTGTCACCGTTCTTGTCATTGGCAGAAATAGGTCTCGTCGATTATCGAAATGTTGTTCCTCAAATGTATGTTCTTTCGAGTCATAGAGAGTTATCTTCTGTTTTTTGAGATCTACCAATAGGGTACCCCAATGATCCTTATAGAAACACAATGCAACTACCTATAAAAAAAATGAATCATGGTACGTTATTACAAATGCGTACTACAAATATAAGAAAACACGGTACGTTATTGTAAATGCGTACTGGAAAATCAGGTACACTCGGTACGCATTTGTAATATCGTACCGTGTTTACCATACATGCATTTGGTAAATCTAGTACGATTTTAGCAATGCGTACCCGGTGTACTTAGATTTATGGTTACGTATCAATAAAATCGTACCTTGTCGCAGTCAACCCAAGGCCTTACGTTCTCCCCCCATGCTGGCTGAGCTCCTTCGGCAAACAAAAGCAACCTATTAATTTCATCTTTGGAGAAGACCTCTTCAACTTTCGGGTTAAAGATCTTGTGATCGTACGGATCAAAGGGATTGGCTCTCTTAGGTAGGTTGACTGAGTCGAACACATTCTCCACCGTTTCCTACAAATAAGTGTTAGAAATATAAATATATATAACATGTGTGTGTAGAAGTATTACTGTAAACAATTAAAATTAGTCTGATTGGTTGAATTTACCATAAAATAACAAGATGTCGAGGCAATTTTCTGGTCAACTTCTCCCAATCCGGCCATTGTAGGATTTGCCACGAGAACAACAAAGTAAGCCTCTATATGTTCTATGTCGAGCTGTCATGTTGGATCCATGATACATTGGAAAAAGGTCTTGTCAACACCACAAAAGGCTCCGACATTCCTCCTGTTTTCAATGAATATTAGATTAATTAAAACTCTTAATTAAACTTGGTACGCATTGGAAAAATCGTACTGAGTTTACCAATTAAAAATGGTACACCTGGTACGCATTGATAAAATCGTACCGAGTTTACCAATTGCACACTGGTACACCTGGTACGTTTTTACAAAATCGTACCGGGTTTACCAAATATGAATGGGTACACCTGGTACGCATTGATAAAATCGTACCGGGTTTACCAATTCTACACTGGTACACCTAGTACGCATTTACAAAATCGTACTCAGTTTACCAATTGCAGAATGGTACACTTGGTACGTAATTTAACTTATAGTGGAGCTTCCTCTAAGTTCAACCAATGCTCGAAGGTGTGACGACCTGGTCGCACGTCTTCCGGCAGAAATAGACTGCGTAGAGGTGGAGCTGGGAATCTTCTTCGAATCGGCCTCGGATTCAAGATGCGCACCGAGGTTTGTTGAGCTGTTGGAGCTTGTGTGGGAGGTGGCCTTTGTGGTGCTGGATATTGTGCTTGTGGACCTTGTGGCATGGAGATTTGTGGAGCTTTTGGGGGAGATGGCCCTTGTGGCACCGATATTTGTGGAGCTTCTTGTGGTTGTGCTTCAAATTTTGGACACGGTGTGAATGGAGTAGCTGAAGCTGCATTTGGTTGAAGAACTTTGTCTTGCGAAGGTGTAAATTGATCAGTTTCCAGGAAGGTGTCCCACAAAAAGTTGATTTGCGTGTCCGTAAATGGATCGCCTGCCTGTTCAGGGGCCTGCTTGAAGAAAGAGAAATATTGGTACGTTTAAAGCAATTTTGTACTAGATTTGTATTGCAAACTCGGTACACTCAGTACGTTTTGAACAGACGCTTGTAAGTACGCATGGTACGTTTTTATAAAAACGTACCATGCGTACGCGTGGAGAGAGGTACAATTTTATATATCGTACCAGGCATACCCAATTACAATACACATCAATCAATTAATGAAAAATAATTGATCAAATATATTATAAATTCGGTTACATCTTCAAATAAACAGGAAAAGAAATATTTGTTCATAACATGAAAAATAAAATAAAGTAGATGCGATTGTTTATGTTATCACTCCATGAAATTGTTCAATTTTTGCTATGCATCAACTCAAGATGCATCTTGAACCTTATCATCATCAACCCGCTCCGTCGTCCTATCTCCGGCTGTCACAGCCCGAAATCCGGTGTATAGGAACGACCAGACTCCATTGGAGTGTGAAGGTGAAACTATCAAATAACAAACCACTTTTATCTCAACTCAACTTTAAACCCTAACCCGAATGGATTAAAACTATGAAACCAACAAATAGAACTCGACTCAACAAGGATTCGATCAAAGGAAATTAGGTTTCAACATGATATAAATATAAACAGACTTTCATAACATAGCTCAATGATTAACGAGTTTAATCATTTACAAAGTTCTCAAAAATAGGGTTAAGTTTATCATCATCATATGATTCAAAAGTAGGGTTTTAAATGAAATTTCAAAGCATTGTTTTGAGCTCACAGCTCATTAATATCAGAGTTATCAAAATATTAACATATCAAAAGATTGATAAGCAGCGGAGACATCACTTGCTTACAACAATTATATGTATGAAGACATGTAACTGTCGACTCAACTTCCAAAAGATTAACACACCACCAAGACCATCCAAACCATCCTCATCCATAGCTAACATGCACGTTTAGAAATACATGCAGGGCTGAGTACTTCATACTCAGTGAACACATTGCCAAAAATAATTTTAAAAGCTTGCTCTTAGAGCTATATAATTGAATTTGCCTTGCCACTGCATCACAAGTGTTAGCATACTTGAAATCACTTTACTTGTGAATGCATAAAACATTTTTCTTTTAAAACATGTGTGCACACAATTGGTATGAAATCATCTACCACATTAACTTTGTACTGAGAAGTAGGCCTCCTTCTCAAACACTGTGACCGGCTAAACCGAAGTAAAGCTCACAGTCACCTCATCAATCAATTAACCACACGTGGGTTCCTGTTTTCCACAGGATATAATATTCATGTAGATGATAAAGCATACCAAACTCAGATAAATGGCAAGTCAATTAATTTTAAAAGCTCACATAATATTATTCAATAAGTAATAGCATTCATCGGAGTTTTGGTTCAGAAAAGCCCACCTCGCTTCTGGTCTTTTGAAGTCGAGGTTGCTTACATTTTGCTTTTCCCGATTATTTTGCAGTCCCGCTAGGCCCTTCAATAACAACATCGATTAAACTCGAGTTTATCAACTCGAAAACGTAAAATAGACTTAGGGCTCGACTAATGGACTTCTACTTGAGTCGGGTTATTCTTAACTTATCTAAACTTTTCTACGTCAATAACTTTCTCGTTTTCTCGTCTTTAATCATCGTCTTTACTCGGTTTCTAATTACTTCTCGAACTCTGATTCTCGTTTCTAATATCTTAATCTTCACATAAATTGATAAGTTACTACTTAACTCGTCTTAAACTTCTCATAAATTCAATTTACATGAATTCGGCAAATCATACCATCAAATCTCAACTATTTTCATCATATATAAATCATATGCAGTTAAGCACTTATTTCAATAATCGAATACTCACATCATAGGTCAAACATTCACATCAGAGATCAAACATTCACATTTCAATCACGTATTCACATCAATACTCAAACATCGTTATCATACTCTAGCATCAATATCAACATCTCAAACACTTATAAGCAATTATCGTACTAGAGAGGTTAATCATACTTAATCGTTTAATCATACTCAAACATCAAAGTTTATATAAACAACTCAGTCTTAACATAATCACACAGTCAAGTGTTAAACTTCCATAACTATCTTATATCTTAGACATAATCACTTAATAACTTATAACTTAGTCATATTCTCATCATAATGAATTATTGCTCGGCTTTTAGTTTTTAAACTCACAACTTCGACTCTTTAACGAAAAATTATTTCGTTAAACTCATATAATAATAATCATTTTTGAATTTAAATAATCAAACTTATATTTCATATTTCTTGACTCAAAAATACGCCGTTATTTTTCCTCAAAATACGTATTCATATACGTCATCATTTTCTTCAAAATACGTACTCAAAACATGTACTCATATACGTATTTAATACTCAACTAAATATTTAGAATAAAATAATCATTATTTTATCTTTTCTTTTATTTAAAACTCAATTTTCGTTTTATTTAATAAAAACTCGGCTTTTCTCGTAAAAACTTTACTGCTCGATAACTTCTACATCTTAACTCCTTTTTAAACGACTCAAAAAGCAAACTTGCTTAACTCTACTCAATTAACATCATCAAAGCACTTATCACATCATATGTCATCAATCACTCATCATAAAAATATTTTTAACTCTTAAAAATATTATTTTTCTCACATAATATATTCATTTGCTCGTTTCTTCAATTTCTATCATTTTTCTTACTCGAATAACATCTCATCACATCAATTAAGCACTCAAAGCACATTTAAAGAACAATCATCTTATAACTCACATTATTCAAACATTTTCATTTCTAATGAAAATATTCCATTTAATTCAACTATTCTATTATTATTATTACTTCTTCTTTAATAATAATTCTTTTAACTTCTCGTTTGCAATAATGAACTCAAATACGAACATCTTATCTCTTAATCTCATACTCATAACCTCTAACATATTTCTTATAGAAAATTTTATCTCTTTTTATTTTATTTTTCCTTTTTATTCTCAAATATTGATATTACTAATATTATTTTTCTTTCAACACTAACATCCAATTTCACATCATATTTTCATTTATCATCATTCCAACATCATCATCAATCAAAGAAATATTTTTCTTTATACTCATACTCTTATTGACTTCTTTTTCTCATTATTCTCCTTTTATTATTATTATATATATATTTATATATATATATATATATCTCTCAAAATTCATAAAAAATTCATGAGACTTTATTTTCTACTCAATTCTTTCAAAAATAGACTTAGCATCTCATTTATATCTCAATTTCATTTTTATTTAATGAAATTCCTCAATATATATAATATACTCATTTTTCGAAATTTATATATATATATATATATATATATTTATATTTTCTAATTAATTCAATTCATCTTCAAATCTTCAAATTTCTCTCATTAATTTGAAGAACACATCTTCAAAAATTCATTTTAACATCAAGAACATCATATCTTATTTTTAAATCTATTTTCTTTATTTTTCTCCAAATTTACTCATTTAAATTCCATAAAAATACTAAAAATCATATTTCTCAATTTTCCTGCTCAAAATTTACTCAAAGATTTTCTAACACATCTTAACATCATAATCATCATTATTTTCCTCATATTTCATCAAAAACCATCATAAATCATTTTTTTCATTATATGCATAATTCGAATTATATACCTAAAATCAAGAAAATTCATATTTCATCATAAAACACATCTAAATCATGTTTCATGTATCATCATGCTTATAAGCATCATCAAACTCATAAAATCCAGAAATCATATTTTTCTCTATTTTTCACCAATTAAATTCAATAAAAATTCAATAAATTCACCAAAAATTATCATCAACACATATATGCACATAAATCACATGAAAAATCATAATAAGCACATATCATCATCATATCATCAAATAAGCATCAAAACTCATCAACAATTTATTTTTCCTAATTTTCTCATTTTAATTGATTTAGGGCCTTTAACTTATCTTAGGTTCTTTCATCTTTTAATTCCTAAATCGTGTTTTAATACTCATCTTGGTCATCATCTCATCATCAAAATCCTAAGGTTTGCCTATGCATAAAGTAAACATGCATCTTTTCCTTATTTTCTTGGTTTAGAGATACATATATACATCTTATGAATAATTGGAAATCATACTTAAATAAATTCTTAAACTTCTTCTTTGGCTTGGATTTTGGCTTGCTTGGAGGATGGAAGATGATAGATTGAAACTCCTTTCCTTGCATGAAACAAGATACAAGGGGATCAAGATCATTTCTTTCAAAAGAAACAAGATCAAACCCTTATTTTTCTTCAAGAAAATCGATGAAATAGGGTTGAAGATCAAGCTTGTTTCAAGCTTGGAAATGAAATGAAATGAAATGGAATGGATGGAAACTTACTCCTTAGATGATCTTGAATACAAGGAAGATGATCACATCAAAGAATCCTCAAGCATGAAGCATGATTTCATCAAAGAACTAGGGTTGTACATGAAGAAATTTCGAAAATGTGCTGCTACTGTCCAGCTGTGATGATCGACTTTTGCAGCTGTTTTCTTCAAGTTTTAAGACTTTGGATGATGATGAATATGTAGTAGATGATGTCTAGTATGTTAGGGTAAAGTTTGGAATGATTTGGAGGTGTTTATCATGGAGTTTGGAGCTGAAATTTGCAGCATGGCTGCTGCTGCGTTTTTTTCGGTAGAGAGAGTTTTCGAGAGAGAGATGGAGAGCTTGATTGTTGCTTGTGAGGGAAGAGTGATGTGAGGTGATAGATAGATGAAGTGTGAGGTGAGAGTACACATGTATATGCATTTAACATGTGAGAATCTTGCAAGATTTTGCAAGATTAGAGAGAGAAGGGAGAGAGATCGAAAGAGAGACTTGAGAGAGAAAGAGAGGACATGTGTTGGATTAATGAGAGGGAGAGTGGTGCTCACTCTCTCTAATGAGAGTGTTGGAGGTCATTTTGCTACTATTTTAGATAAGCATAGGATTTTTATCTATTAAATATACCCGGAAATAGAAGTTTTCCGGTAGAAAATATCCTCGTCATTTTATTTTATACCCTCAATCCTCTAATAATCCTTCTCGTCTCTTTTTCGTCATCTAAATTCTCTCTAATTCTTCTTATATCTCTTAAAATAATTTAAGGAATTCAATGATCTAATTTTTATGCCAAGATTCCTTCTAACAAATAAGTTCGTAAAAACTGCTCGATTAAACGAGTCGTCAAACAATTTATTTTTAAACTTCACTCAAATGATCTCGGAAAATTCTCCAACTTATCTCAAGAATCTTAAAATAAATTCTAGATTCCAATGAAACTAATTAGACTAGATTCGGAGTCAGTCGATGAATAGAGATTTCTCGGTTTACGTTACTATTCATCTAAAAATAAAAGTTCTCAGAAAATTCCGGATTTCATACTCAAGCTTAAACTCATATAAATAAGCTCAATCAATTCATCACATACTCAATTCGAATAATCGAATTGAGAGAAATCACATTAGAGCACATAAGGGCATTTTCGTCATTTTACAGATAAATTTATTTTCACGGAAATTTTTAGTACTCAAAACTCATCATATATGCATATTAGTTTAATTTAATACGCACTTAAGAACTTAGAAAAGTTTGGGGTATTACACCGGCTTGCTCTGTTGGTTCTCCTCCCTCCTTCTCCTTCATCGTCTTGTCGCTTTCCATGGCTGCTGCCTCCGTTTGCTCTTTCTCCACGCTTCTCTTGTGGCCATCCACCGCTGCTGCTTCTGTTATTGCAGGTTGGATGTCAGTGATAGGAGGAGATGCTGGAGATGTATAATGTGCACCCGTGAAGGGTTGGACTACCCCTTGTTCTTGGAGCTTCTTAACAACATAGCTCCCAACATCCTCCACGAGCTGCTGCCTTTCATCCGATAGCCATGATATGAGCATATTTGCGGCGGCCTCAGCTATCTCTCTCACAAGAACCGCTCTCTCCGGCCCTTTCATTAAGTTTGCAAGGACAGAGGAACCGGTATCGGCGGCAGGAGGAACGGTTGAGGTGGATGCAATGTTGGTATGCAGAGGAGGAGGAGGAAAACTGTCTTGATCATCTTTGTTGGCAGCTTCCGCTTCATTGGCATCAGGCTCTTCATCATCTTCACCATTGTTGGTTGCTTCTCTTTTTCTTTTCTTTTTTGCATCATTCGGATCGTACTTAAAGGCAAACGTGCCGAATTCCGAATCGTTCTGTAGAGAAAGCCAGTATGGTGTTTTCTTTTCAGCATTGGATGGCTTCAGCAGCTGTCGAAGATTCTGATAAGGATAAAACATAATTAGATAAACTGTCGGTAAAGTTGGTACACTTGGTACGAATTTCGTACCAAGTGTACCAATTTATTTAAGCAATCTCAGTACGAAATTCCTATTGCGTACCGAGTGTACCTAACAAACTGCTTCTTTCACTTGGTACATTTGGTACGTATTTATAATTACGTACCAAGTTTACCAATCCACATATGCACACTTGGTACGCATTTGTTAGTGCGTACCAAGTGTAGCACTTTGACAATGGTAAAAGTGGTACGTATTTTTGAATGCGTACCAAACTTTACTAAAATTATATTATATCTAAGAATAAATTTTACCAATTTTATGTCTTCTGCTGAGGGGATTTCTACGTCCTTGAGGAATCTGTACCTCAACATCCGAGGCAGTTTCTTCTCGGTGGACCTCAATTCCACCTTTGTTCCTATAGCCGGCACAGCCTCAAATATCCAACCCTGTTTAATAAATAAAGTTTTGTCAG
Source organism: Schizonepeta tenuifolia (assembly GCA_029490685.1). Classification (NCBI taxonomy): domain Eukaryota; kingdom Viridiplantae; phylum Streptophyta; class Magnoliopsida; order Lamiales; family Lamiaceae; genus Schizonepeta; species Schizonepeta tenuifolia. The sequence continues at coordinate 21,835,657 of CM055955.1, read as the reverse complement.
TAGGTAATCATATACAAGATACAATAGCTTTACTTGGTAATCTTGGTACGTAATTATAAATGCGTACCGAGTCTACCAGCATTAAACTGTTACGTTTTCCAAGAGCTTATACTTATATTTGGAAAACTTGGTATGATTTTCTAATTGCGTACCGAGTTTTACCAGTTTCGATCTGTTACGTTTGGTACGTAATTATAAAATCGTACCAAGTTTTCCAAGAGTTTATACTTATATTTGGAAAACTTCGTACGATTTTCTAATTGCGTACCGAGTTTTACCAGTTTCGATCTGTTACGTTTGGTACGTAATTATAAAATCATACCAAGTTTTCAAGAGATTATACTTATATTTGAAAAACTTGGTACGATTTCCTAATTGCGTACCGAGTTTTTCAGTATCGAACTGTAAAATTTGGTACGTAATTATAAAATTGTACCAAGATTTCCAATAAATACCATTTTTACCTATTAAGAACTTACACAATAAAGCAAAACTGCAGCCTCTGATGTGGTAAGAGATGCCGGATTTGTTCTTTTTATCTTCTGTGTCGATTGTTTTGAAACTATCGACAACCATTTGAAACGAGAAGCTGCCCCAGGGAATTTCTCCCAAGCTTTCTCATCCTCAACTAGGACCCACAGCCAGTCCGGTAATTTTTTCTTGGTATTCTCATATCCAAGCACGTATGATGCTGCCAGCAGAATTTTTGCCAACTTCAAGTAGTCGTTGGTTCTGATCTTGATTTCATTTTCCTTGATTAAAAACTTCATATTCCTGAATAGTGTCCACACATCTGCAGCGGTGACCATTTGGTTGCCGAATAGTCGGGAGTACAATGAGGATTGCGGTATGATGTGGTCGGTGTATGGGTCGAATTCTGCAGGGCCGAATTTCAGGCCGCTCACCAAAGCAAACTCTTCTCGGCGAACCGTAAGAGCTTCTCTTCAACCTTGAACCATAGAGCTGATGAATCATACTCGGGAAAGGAAACCACCTGTCGAAGCACCATCCAGTGGATGGCCTTCCCCGATCGCGTGTTCATGTCCTCCATGCCCATAAATTTGCCGAGGCAGGACTGCTTCAGCTTGTCCAACGATGAGTTGCCACTTGCGGTGAGGCATGCTCGGATGTCGAAGACAAGGGACTCATAACCATGAGTCATTGTCTTGTTTTTTAATTTTTCAAGCTTCAACCTCTTGTATTTCCATCGGTTCTGCAATAAGAAAAAAAAAACAATTCAATAACAAATACATATTCACTGTTTAGTCATAATTTGCTTGGTAATACCCGATACGTTTTTACAAAATTATACCTAGTGTACACACACAACATGGTACACCTGGTACGAATTAATAAAATCGTACCGAGTGTACCAATTCTACGCTAGTACACCTAGTACGCTTTTACAAAATTTACTCAGTTTACCAACTGCAGAATGACACACTTGGTACGTTTTTGCTAATGCGTACCTAATGTACTTGTCATGTAGATAGTATTTTGCAAATAAGTACTTGAAAATAATGAAATACTGGTACACTTGGTACGTTTTTCATATTTCGTACCAAGTGTACCTGTAGATTAGGTACGCTTTTGTAAATACTTACCTATATTACAATAAAAAACTGGTACACTCAGTACGTTTTTGAAAATGCGTACCGAGTGTACTAGAAACACACTAGTTTTCTTGGTACGTATTTGGGAAAATCGTACCAATTTTAACCAAACAAGGCCATATTCAAATGATTAGAATGCAAAATACATCATGCATAAACAATCTCAGCTATTCAACAAGAAGGTATCCTCAATTCCAGTAATTACATATTTGAAATTACCGATACGTTTTTCACAAAATGTACCCGGTGTACCTGTAGAGTTTTTCCCCAAAATTACAGATCTCCAAATCGTACCCTAATTTCAATTCTACTCAACAAACTAGGTACGCAATTGACATTCAAAATATAATAAACCCCCGAAATCGGAGAAATCAAGCGATTATCAAACATGCAACCACCGTAACTTTCAGATCTGGAAAACTTACCGGCAAATGCTCGAAAACATCTTCTTCATCGGCTTCCTCCTCCTCGTTCGGCGGTGTAGGCCGGTCTTCTTTGTCTTCTCCTTCTTCTTCGCGCGGCCCTGGCGGCGTCTGCTCTTCTTCTTCTTCGCGCGGCTCTGGCGGCGTCTGCTCTGCTTCTTCTTCGCGCGGCGGCGCCTCTTTGAGCGGCGGCGCCTGTTCAAGCGCCGACGGAACTTCGGTCCTTTGAGACCTTATTTTTGTCGGGGCTTCGGCGTCGCCGCGGCTTTTCTCTGTTTCTTCGCGCCTTTGGGCGGCGCTGCTTTGCTAGTCGTCGCCGCGGTGGTGATCTTCGCCGTCGTTGTTTTTGCTACTTCAGCTTCTTTATCCTTCCCCGCGGCGGCAGTTTTTGGTTTTTTTGTTCGCGGCGCCATTTAGATACATCTAGGAGGTTGATGGTGGAGTGTGGCGGTGTGATGGCGGAGTGTGGCGGTGTGGTTGACGGCGGCGGTAGGGTTGGGAGTTTCCTACTGTATCGTCGCAGAAAACGGGGAGAGAGAATGATGGGGAAGAGAGAGAGAGAAGTTCAGTAAATGTATTTTGAATTTTAACCGTACACACAATTACTACCCTATAAGGGTATTTCTGTCAAATTGGGTACAATTTTACCCAAATTTTGTCAAAAGTGTACTTTTGACAAAATTTGTTATTACCATGTAGGGTAATGACATATCACCATTTGCCTCTATTATTATTATTATTATTATTATTATTATTATTATTATTATTATTATTATTATTAAATGTATCTAGCTTTTTTTGTTTGTTATTTTCTTCAAACTGAATGCACTTAGTTATCTGTTACTATTATTCATTATTAAATCATGGCAACTTTTTGTTGGATTTCAATAAGAACTGCTAATATATTTGACTAATAACATTTCTCCAACAGATTTGGAAAGTAGATTTTAATTCAAATTTATGAGTTATTTATAAAATTAGCAGAAGAGGATGAGCACAATTGTGTTGGCATTCAGTTGTACTTTTCTACGTATTACATTGTTTCTTCACTTCTTAATTAACTTCACTTATTTACCATTCTTTTACATAAGTAGTTGATGGTCCCGATAATGAGTAACTGGGTTTTGAGAGAGCAGCGGTGATTCAGACATTCTCAGTAGAGAATTTCGGCGATAAAGGATGAGAGATTAGAGGAAAAAAATTTAATTAGTGGGTTGGATAATTAGTGGTTAATGGGCTGGGTTAATTTAATTGGGATGGGTTCATAATGGCAAAGTATAGTAAATAAGGAAAAAAATAGGAGTGTATAATTGTACGAAAATATAAATGAAGTTTTATTTCGTGGACAAATTTTTTGTGCATAATAAGTAGGGTTTATATCGTGAATGGAGGGAGTATTTACTTTTGTCATATGCAAATATTCTTAATAAAATATATGCAAAGTTTATATAATAAAATTAATATTTTGTATAAAAAAGTAGCTGAGAATCGAAAAGAACACTAAATATGACTTTGGACATACTTTTATTGTATTCAGAAGTGATTAAAGTAATAATAAATGTTTTATACTTAACAAGTGCGTCAGAGATGGTCGAGACATTGGACTAACATCCAAGAGGTCTAAGGTTCAAAGCTTCTTATCCATAACATCAATTTTTGGGCATTAATAAAAACCAGACGTTTTTTAATAACCGCCACCGATTCGCTGAACTCGTCGATTCTCATTTTGATGGTTGTATACCAGCTAAGTACCACAACCGGTTTTAAAGCCCTAACCGGACCGGTATCTATCCTGGATTCTGTTCGATTTTTAAAACATTTGCGGGCGTCCTTAATATTAATTGTAGATTTGTAGCGTTCTCATATGGGATGGATGAATGGTAGAGCCACCAATATCTTGATATATTAATATTTGTAAATTGTGCAATCAAACAAATATATTGTGCTCAGTGTTCACCAACGCAAAGCTTATTAATTAAGTTATTTACTTTGATGGAAATATTTCTATTAGAAAATTATGGATAAGAAAAGATAAAAAAATATTAATATTTTCATCCTTTTTTTTTATCACACGTTTACTCAAATGGAAAAAAAATATTATCGCATAGTCTCCCCACCCTTTTTTCCGCTATTTTATTCACACGCCGCCAGTGCACTGGTGCAATTGCGTATAGAGAAGCAATGTTGTATTTCTCTGAGATTGTATTAATTTCAATGAGTACAACTTTCAATTGGTCATCCTCTATTTAGACTTTAGAACTTTAATGATGATTATACTAATATGCAATTAGTTAAATAAAGAAAACAAAAGCAAGAGCAAAGGAAAAATATTTAAATATCAAGATAGAGAAGATATCCCAAGGTTTTGATTTCAATAGACAATCAACTTCAAGATTTAATCAATTAATCAATCAACACAAAGAATCAACTCTTTTTAGAACAATCACAAATTTAGATTAGACCTTACTCCCATAGCAAATAAATCATTGATCACATGCTAGGATTTTCGTTGCCGACAAACATCATATGCATATAACTCCAAAGAGATCGATTAGATTAATGCTCTTACACAAGGCTCTTTCCCTCCCGGTTATTATGCAATGTATGTCCTAAGCTCTAGATCACGAGCTAATTATCTTCTTCTGATCTCAAATTAACACATCAAATCATGCAAAATTGGTAGCTAAGCAATTAAGCAAGCATTGAACCCAAGAACTTAAGAAAGAAAAGAGGGTCGTAATTGATTAATCAAATAAAAATCAAAGTTAATTATACACCTACTCTCTAGCCCAAGGATCATAGGAAATTCGTTACTCATAGACATCATAGACAATATCCAACAAATAACATAAAAATCGTAGGTGAATCCTTAGTTCTTCAGTGCCTTTTCTTCTCTTCTCATCTCCCAATCTTCAAAAGTCCTTTAAGAAAATAAATCTAAACTAACCTAATCTAAATATGAAAATAATGAAAAGATAAAATATGTAAAAGATAAGAGTTTAAAGGATGAAAAGATGTAGAAGATGATCCTAACAGTCTTCGAGGACAGTATTTGTAGAGGTAAATACAATAATTGATTCCTAATAAGAATAGGATACCAAAAATAACAAAAATGAATAAAATAGGGAAATTTCGGATTTGGTCGCCTTGGATGTGCGAGCATAGAGTAGGGAATGCGGCCACACACGAGGGCGCACTTTGGGACAGAGAGATGTGAATTTTCTTCAACGATGTGCGGCTAGAAAAGCAGCTGCACACTTGGGCGCACAAATCTGGGCATTGAGCGCAATGTTTTTGTTTTGGTTCGTTCTCTCTCGTTTCAACTCCGATTTTGGATATGTTTCCTCCTATGAACTTCTATCGAGATGTACTTTAATCCTATCATACCCATTTTCATAAGAATAACTCTATTATTGTACAATATCGCACAAAGTACGAAAAGTATCACATCTCACAAAATAACAATACTTAAGCACAATACTTAACTCAAACATGATTTTCCAATACAAATTGATATTAATAAGCTTATAAAGATGAGAAAATCATGTGTAACACCCTTCTCCATTTTTTATGCATTTTATCCATTGGAAAATATTATCACACCCCTCCCCATATTAATATTTTCCATAATTGGTGAGAAATGAATGGAAAATGGACTACCCGAAAAAGTTATAAATCTTGCTTGAGAAAAATTAACCAACATAATAAACATGTGAAAATGATGAAAAAAATGATTAAAATATTCATTTTTCACTCTTATTCATCAAAGTAAACGGACCCTTAAAAATAATATAAAGACAAGAAGAAAAAAAAATATTAGATAATGAAGAATATAGATCGAGGATAAACAAAAGTTGTCAAAACATCACATGATTTCGGTCCCATTCCAACTATTTTTTTGCTGAAAATTTTGTGGTCTGGAATTGTTGAAAGCAAAATATCTCTCTTGTCTCACACCCTACTCCCCCACTTTTATATTATTAAAATTCAGACACACATCCAACAAGAGAGAAAATCTAACTAAACAAAAACAATTCACCTAATCCGACATAGTGTAGGCCGTGATACCAGTTGTTATTTCCAGGTATATGTGTATTTTCTCATGTACTCTTTCCGTACACGAAAAATGTGATCCGAAAGAAGTGACACAAATTTTAAGAGTGAGAGGGTGAGTGAGAATAGTTAGATAAAAAGATGTTAATGTATAAAGGGTAATATTTTAAGTAAGGTAATTTCTATTTATGAAAAGATCACATTTATCGTGTACTATTCAAAAAAAGAAATTGAACCACACGATAACACTTATCGTGGACCGAGAATATAATTGAAAGTAGTATTTTTTGGGTAATTACTGAAAACAGCATTGTCTCTTAATCACAACATTCTTTTTACATTAAGTCCCATGCGCTCTCTCTCTCTCGCGCGCCCGCACACACTCAAAAGAGATTCATTCATTCCACATCAAGACAATTGCAAGGCAGCATTATAAAAGTTAATTCTTACTGTATTCACCATTATCAACTGATGAAGCCAAACTCTGTTTGGTAGAATCGGTAGAAATATCTTAATTATGCAAACTCTATCCCTATTTGGTATATATTATTAAAAAATGTACAAAATGACCAGATTGCCCACAGCCATAATTAAACATTTACTGTTAGAAGCCAAAAATGTTCCACAAGTTTGTAATAACAAGTGGTTAGCACACCAACCAGCTTCTCATTCTCACCACCGCCCTTGTATTATTGAACAACCAACTCATCTAATTAATTAGGCCCTTTCTTGGAAGTTAAGCGATCGCAAATAAGCTGCCGGATTCGCGTGCAGCATGATCGCCCTATGACCAACGCCTCTCCGGCTATCCCCCTTGGATTCAAACGCCTTAAATAGTCTGAGGCTGTCGTTCTTGTTCACCAAAGTAGACCGTATAGAAGTATTTGCAGCCTCAATCGGGTCGTGAATCCTCAACGTCTTAGGACTCTCCCTTGGACGCTTGCCTAGAACAACGGGAAGTTGAAGCAACGGGGGAGGGTTGTCATTCGTAGCCACGTCCGATCCCAAATACAGTGTGGCCGGATAGAAGCTCACTGGGAAGCCGTAATGACTAATCAGCCAATTGTTTGATTCCAACGAGGTGTTGGAGTCTGATGAGACCGTTATGCTATGGTAGTCGGGGAGAAGGGCATTTTTGGTCTTTCGTCGCCCTGATCCTACCGGAACGTTCCTCATTGTTCCACCGGATGTCCAGTACCTTTGACACTTCTTGCACAGGTGTCGAGGTTGGTTGACGTTGTAGTTGTTGAAGTAGCAGAATTTGGTGTCCATGCTGCTGCATCGAGGGCACGGGATTATTTTGTCGGGCTTCTTCATCTCCTCCTTCTTCGGATCATCGCTCGTCTCCGAAGATGAGGATTTTTCTTCACTAGGATTGGTGGACTCGTAGTCTCCTACTGACTCATCCTATAAGTAGGAAGGAAGACTTACTTACTTAGAAACTTTAACTGGGAAAGCAAGTTAATTCGCCGTCTTTATGGGTGCTGCATCCAATGAAATATAGCTGATGCAGATTTAATAATTCGAGCGTAGCTTATATTTCATCAGCTGCAGCGCCTATATATATAAACAGTTTGTGCCACATGTGAATTAGAAAAGGGGCTAAAATAGAAAACATTTTTATATTTGATCTCTTGAGATACTAATTGGAAATTGATTTAGGCTTTTTGTTACACCATGGTTTTATTGTTATGGATCTGAGTCTAATTTCAGCATTTAAGCAACTACGTACTAAACAATTTATGTTCCAAACAAAAGTAGACAATATATCACAATAACGTGTGACAAATTCCAAAATTCATTCCTCAAATAAAGATCATCGCCACATCTCAACTCATAATCACAAAACTTGTCAAGAAATAGCAAAATTCCAAAATTTGAACAAGAAATGAGAGCAGCCCATGTTCGATTTTATATTTTATAAACACACACGCGCGCGCACACAGATAAGCATATATGGGTAAATTAAGTTGATAGGAATTAAATCAAAGAGATAAGTCTACACAGGAATTGATAAAGTGAAGAACACACACACACACACACCCAGAGTGACATAACACACGCATTTCTATATATATATATATGTATACCTTGCTGTCTTGAGAAGTTGATGATGCGAAGGAACTGTGTGTGTGTTGAGACAGTGATACATCGGAATCATCAAGTATTTCGGTAGCCGGCGGCAGAGTTATGGTCTTCCCAAACAGCATAAACGGTGATGAATCCTTTATAACCTCAGACATTCTTTTTTATCTCTCAATCTTTACTTTCTGTCTGTCTCTCTATCTTTCTTCTTCACAACAAATAATCTCAACAACGGATTTCTCTTTTTTTCTTTCTTTCTTTCCCAAAGCAGTTATGTCTTCCTTTTTTCTTCTTCTGATACTATTCTTCTCCTCTCGTGCCACTAATTATAAACTTTCCCTTTCACTTGGTTTGGTTGGTGTTCGGAAATTTTGAGGTCTTTTCAGTTAACCCTTTTCTTTTTTCCCCTTGAATTTGCAGTGTATATGGGAAGAGATGGTAGGAGAGAGAAAGTTGAACAAGGGTGCCACGTCAGCGAGCAAATGAATTTAGAGCCACAAGTTTGTTTTGTGGCCTTACGCAAATCTTAACAATGTATTTCAGGGTGCCGCCTTTGAATTGAATCTTTTTGTTTATTCATATTGCGCCTCTCACTTACTCTCTCTTTCTCTCTCTCTCTCACACACGGTGGTTGGAAAAAGGTACCTTTTCTTGTCCAGGTCAGCCTTCACTTTCCCAGTTCTAATAAGTCAAGTTTTGTACTATACTTGAAATCTGTGGAACATTAATTTTTCCTATTCCAACAATAATTTTTGAAGGAGAAATTTCATTTTTTCTGCCTGTTTAAGTTGTGAACTATTTGTCAAAAAAAGTTATGTTACACTAGATCATCTTCGAAAAAGAATATTGAGTTAAATAGAAACTTTATTACTCATAGCTAGTACTCCTTCCATCCAATTTATATGTAATTACTTACCACAATTTTTTTCCCTAAATTATATCTACCTACTTTATTTTTTTTACACATACACCATCATACCTTCTCCCTATTTACTATCCTTTGTCATTTTGGACTCACCACTAACAACTAACCCAACCTAATTAACATCCTAATTAAAACACTAATTGGTCCAACTCTCTCTTCTCTAATTCATTTCCCTCAATCCAACTCTCTCTCTTATCCCATTTCCCCCAAATCCGACGAGCACGAATATGCAAGTGAAGACTTTAGGGATGGGGGTGGTTGGGGTAAAGTCACCATAGCTGATTGTGCACATGGTCACGATGGAGAAGTAGAGGGTGTCGACGACCGGGTGGGTCTCCACGCCGGATTAATGGTCCCGGTTGAAAGAGTAGATTAGGATGCCTAGGGATAGGTAGAGAAGGAGCAAAACGGCGGCTTGCCGGGCCAGGGAAGAGGAATCAAATTCGAAATTCGAGTCGACGGTGGGATGAGATCGGTAGTCTTTCATCACCGCCATGGCAGGGGCGGTTTTGCAGCGCTGCATCTTCTTTCGGCCCCACAAAGAGGACGGAGGCGTAGCGGGCTCCACTTCTTCTTCTTCTTCTTCTTCTTCTTCTTCTTCTTCTTCTTCTTCTTCTTCTTCGTTGCTGACGTCGCTGCTAACATGGTGTCGATGGTGAATGAGAGGCGGAGAAAAAGGATTAGCGTCCAAGGATTGGGGCAGGGGAGATAGGAGATCGATGACGAAATCACGGAGTTGTGGAGGAGTGGGTGTGGGTAAGGGCTCGTCCGCTGCCATTCATCTATAGTCTCTCTCTTCTGCTTCTCTCTCTATCGATGGGAAAATGAGGCGAGGAAGAAGATGAGAGCCAGGAATGGAAAGAGTTGCAATTCACAGTAGTAGTATTATATTATTATTATTACTATTATTCCACTTTTGTTAACCACAAATTAACAAACTAAAAGCATTGATTAACATTACCCCTCAATTACACTTTTATTCCACTAACTACCACTTATCAGCTTTCTTAACATCCGTGTCAACACCCAAATGGGTACATATAATTTGGATGGAGGGAGTATTTATTTAATACAATACAACAAACACCATAAATTACCGGTGAACCCTAACTCAAATGGCTAGCTTAGGTATCACAAGTTTCTCCTTAATGAAATGTCATCTTGGTTCAAGATAACACATCCTAAGAAAAATAGAGTAACTATAACATACTCCCTCCATCCCGTTCAACTTAGCTTGTATTCCTTTTTGGGCATCCCACTCAACTTAGCATGTTCCATTTTTTGGCAAAAATTAAGTCTTACTTACCATCTAATTAAAGGATACAGTAAAAAAGCACAATCTCATTTAAAATCCCACTGTATTATCAATAATAAAATATTCTATACAAAATACACTAAACACGCCCTTTATTTAATCCCATTTTTTTTTAATTTCCGTGCCAAAAAGAACTAAGCCAATTCAACGGGACGACGAGAGTATATTCTATAACATTCAATAAAACGATCTGAATGACTCATAATAAATAGACAAGTGATGGTATTATCGTAAGTATCAACCATCATTATATATTGGAAACGTAATATGAAGAGAAACATGATATATATATATATATATATATATATATATATATATATATATATATATATATATATATATATATATAGGAACAGGATCATGTGAGAATGTTATCTTAGGTGAGAAATAAGAATAAATCTGGATCCTTGATTTTTGTTGATCAATGACTCAAATTTAACGATGCATTATGTTGTAGTAATTTATGCATTACAATGTTTATGCATTAGGTTTCTACAGTTTATGTATTAGAATGTGTATGCATTACATTTCTGCAATATATGCATTACTAATATGATAAAAATGCATTAAAATGTATCATTCTCACGTTATCATATAAAATTCATTCTCATCAGATCCCTACCCTATATATATGTATATATATATATATATATATACACACACATATATAGGGATGGGTTCCCATGAAAAATCCTCTTAAAGTGAGAAATGAGAATTAATCTCAACCATAGATAAGAGATGGATGGTCAGATTTAATCTAAGAATTTAAATTGAGAAAAAAATTAAAACAACACAGAGGGGCAATTTTGTCAGAACCAAAAATTGAGAAATAAACCTTCCCACCACCCCCGAGCTCTTCCTCCTGCATTCAATTCATTTAGAAACCCACAAAAAGCAAAAATCTCTCGAATCATTCAGCTATAAACCCTAGCTCGATTGAAAACTTCCCAAACTCCAAAATCAACCACGAAATTCAGAATGTAGTAGTTAGAAACACCAAAATCGAGGTTGAAATCGGAGTTGTTCGGTGCATTTCGACAATCCTAAAAATTCAAATCGAGGTTTGCTCATCTCAAGAAGAAATCGAGATTGAAGAAGAATGTCTACACCAAAAATTTTCGAAGGTTAGTTATTTCAGAAGTCTTTGTTTATAAGATTAAATCGAATTACAATTTCTCAATTCAACTTTCTGTGCATCGATTTGATGTCTACAAATAAGTTTTTCCACTTTTTGTGATAAATTTTGTGATGGTCCCGATACGAGTTACTGGTGTATGGGGGGGGGGGGGATACACCAGTTAGAATTTTTTAACTTTCTAAAAGCTTAACACTTGAAATCAACTTCAACTAAGTAAAAGGACTCAGTTGGGATCTCACAGCTGAGTAAGCAACCTCAGCTGGAAGAGTGGTGCTGTGCGGAATGTGGTGGAAAATGAACTTGTAAAAACAAACTCACGCTTTTATGCACGGTTGGTCAAAACCAAAACTGTTGAGGTGAAAGTATGCAGATTGTATGCGGTTAGTTTGTCAGTTGAGATATGCAAAATAATGACTGAACACAAATAAACACGACACACAAGATTTACGTGGTTCGGAGAGAACTCCTACGTCAACGGGGAGATGTGAGTCCACACACCTCAGTCTAAGTTCTTCTGGACAGTTCCACTCAGCTTACGCGGGCTGAGCAACCGTTACAGTTTAGTTTCCGGGCACTAAACAGCCTAAGTCAAGTTTGCGGGTACTTGACGACCTGACTACTCAATTACAGGAAGAGTAAGGTCCTAGCACACTTTTTAGGGTGTGAGAATGGGTAGGATTTCCAACTACAGCTCGATCACGAATGAGAGCTGGATCTAAGGCTTGAACGAATAAACACTCAACCTAAGATCAAAAACAGTTTCGATCTCTAGGAACCCTCATCTACTAATGTTCTCTCAAATTGGAACTCTCAGCTGCTGATGCTCTTAGATGATGATTTTGCAGATTTTCTTTTTGCTTTGATTTCTCTCGAGAAAGCTCTTGAATTTTCGTCGTCTATATCTTCTCTACTTTTCTCGAATGAGAGAATGCCTTTATTTATAGGCGGAGAGAATCAACTAGCCGTTGGAGGAGCAGTTGATCTCTGATCGGTTGAAAACGATGGCTTATCTCTCATCTCTGCAGACTTTCCCGATATGGCATCTGTGCTCTTCTGCTTTCCATCTGAGACAGCCTTGTGTTGGGCCAGATGGGGTAATGACTGAATGGTCAAACCCTCATGTGACTTCCTTTTGAAATTCAAATCTTTAACAGTCAACTTCGGTTTGTCGGTTGAAAGTCTTGACCTTCATCTGAGTGATCTTCAGCTGATGTTCTGTCTGAACCGTTGAACTCTCAGCTGACTTTGAACTTCATCTTGTTGATATTAACTGATTAAGTTTACAACTGATGTTCCAACTAGAACGCTCAGTTGTCCTTCTTGTATTTAGTCAGTTGGGTTCGCTCAGTTGGTTTCCTTCACAACTGATGTTCTGAAGACTTCCCCTTGTTTGCATCTGGACAAATGAACTCTCAGTTGTCTTTCTTCACAACTGATGTTCTGTCTGAGTGACGCCTTGTTGCCATCTTCAGCTGGAGACCTGTAAAGATAAAATCTTAACTTTGCTCAAATAGCGAGCCTAAATTCTAACATTAGGTTCTGACAACATCTACTCGGTTGGGGTCAGTCGGTTTTGGAATTCATCAAAACTTATACTAATAAATTTCCCAACATCTTGAATTAACAATATAAACTAGATAAATAGAATTTCATATTATTTTGACTCTGTGAATGTGTGATATTGCAAAGAAAATGGATTGCAGAACTATGATTAAATAGGATATGTTAGTTGCATGAGAATTGGGGATTTCTGTAGTATTGAATTTTGTTGTATCTAATAAACAAGTCTGGTGCATCTGATTTGGTTTTACATAGTACAATGTTAGTTGAATGATTTTGAATATAAGATTGGAATGTAATGCATGTTAATATCCACTGTGGTGCATCATATTACTTAGTGTGGTGCATCTAAACTGATATGTTTTTAAAGTTTAAAGATCTATAACATGAATGTAAGTTTTCTGTATCTGAATTGTGAATCTGGTGCATGTGGGTAGTATTTCTGGTGCATGTGGGTACATCATTCTATTTCAATAAAGATTTTAATAAGAATGGAATGTTGTCTGGTTTATAATTGCATGCATATGATTGTATGTGTTAGGTGTATCTGAAAGCCTGTTAATAGGAATTGTGGTGCATCTGAATATTGCAATAACATGTTGATTCCTACTGTAGAAGGAGATGTTCAATTATTTCCTGATTGAACACAATATGATTGCATAGGCGAAGGAACTGAGCAAGAGCAAGTACACCATCTTACACATAGAATTGGGAGATTAACACAATGAGACATATGGAGACGTTCAAGGGAGAGTCGGTAACAGGTTGGAGTCCAGAACTGACGCTAAAATAAAAAAGACAGATAAAGATTTTGAGGATCAAATACTGTGCAGTTATTCTAAATTGCAAGAAGAACAAGTTAATGGATAAGATCAAGATAGAGGCTGAGTTATACTACAATGATAGATGTGGAAGTGGAGTTTTCAATGCACAGAAGTGGTTAATGAATTTAAAATGATTTGATACATGTCTTCAAAACAATGAAGTTTTTTGTTTGAAAATGTTGATACAATATCATACTTTTTGATTGGATATGCAATGTTGATACAATGAGATAGTTTTTTATTGTATGATGATGATGATTTGAGGTTTATCAATTAATGCATTTGTCATGCATCTCTAAAAACTATGTGGTGCATCTATCATTATTGCACGGTGCATCTGGCAATGAATTATGCTGCATCTAATCAGAAACTAATCAAAATATTAGTCAGTGACTATTGAAATAAATTTAGACAGTGCAAGTTATTTCTCACCAAAAAACACAAACATAATCAAATTAACATTATATATCAACACACAAATAGATCGAGAATATTGTTTCAAACACAACATCCAGTATACAAGATCCGAAATGTAAAAAGAAGATAATACAAGAAAAATACACAATATTTCTTTTCTCTATCTTAATCTCATGCATCTTGATTCGGCATTTTCTTTTTACTGACTTCAATCAACTACCGCTTCATTTTCAAACATCTTCTTCTCTCCATCATCAACTAACGCGCTGCCACAAATATTGATATCTTTTTTCTAATAACGGCCTCAAATTCTACAATAAAAACATACACGGTCAATATAGTAATCCAACAGATTCAATATAATTGCGCAATTTGAGAATTCTCAAATGAAAAAAAAATACAAATAATAAGAGAATAATGTTGGTGTAAAATAGACATCCACAAATCAATCAATTCCTAGGATCCCATTAACAAAACCTAATAAAACTGTAACAAATTTATCCAACAATCAAGAATTTTATAAAATATATCTAATTTAATTATTTATTTTAAATTCCTCTTTAGACACTTGTGGGAAGACAGTAAACAATGATACTAGTCGTAGTCAAGTAAAGAAGTCAAACACACGAAGATGTTAAATTCTGTGAGTGGATTCAAAATCTAGCTTGTATATTTGTATATGTAGAAATATGAAACGAGATACATTTTGATATGGACCAAAGATGTTGATAAAATATCTTGTGAGGGATTTCTATCTTCCTTTGAATTACAGTTTTATGTAAAATATATTGAAGTGCCACCAGAATCGTATGATATACACAGGTAGATTTCAGTTTATACATGATGCACCATCGTTGTTGAATATGTTTCATTAATCTAAATATATATATATATATATATATATATATATATATATATACGTAATGGCGGTGATGAGTAGTACTGTGCCAGAAAATCCAACAGAAGGCTTGAGATCATCACTATACTCAAGAATATAAAGATTAGATTTGTCTTTCAAATTAGGATCAGAATCCGCAGAAAACATAGCATAAATGCACAGTACATCATCATTTCGAAGATGCACCATAGATCACTCACAAATGCACAACACATCATTAACACGTGCACACAAGATGTTCATAAAGTTTTCTCAAGTAGCAATACATATTTACATGCACCACACTCACTAGTCAAATGCACCACATTGCATTTTCAGATGCATCAACTCTGTGCACACAATAAATTAGTCCATTTATAAATCTCAACACATTTCTCAATATAATGAATTTCCTTCATCAATCTACATGTGTTTTTCCCAGCTCATTTCTTCAACTCATCAATTACATAGCATCAACAAAACAACACTAACAATTCATTCTCTTTTTCCTTTTTAACTAGTTCAAACCAAGTACAATTAATTCATTCTACGTTTCATAAGCAAAACTAATTACCTCATATCATATCATAGAAAATCAGACATGAGACTATTAAAACTAAATTTGCAAAATAAATTATTAAACTATCATAACTACACATAGTACTAGACTCGAAGAAGAATAATTTCCGCAAAAGAAGAAGTTAAAATTAAAAATTACATGTAAAATTGAGCATAATTTCTTGACCCAATCAACCCAAAACCAAAGTTCAGTGACGAATCTTCAACAGATGCAAACAAAACAGAAGATAAAAATCAAGATAAAATCTAAAAATTACGCAAAAATTGATGAAAAATTGGCAAAATTAAAACTTACTTGGGTGAACAATCGCGATAAATTGAAGAAGAAAACCGCAACAATCTATGGGCTAAATTCTAATCAAACAATCGCGAAAAAATTTGGGCAGAACTGGAGCTGAAGAGAGATTCAAGCAAAAGGAATGAAAAACACGTTGAAGAATATGCAAGTGTTGATTCTGGTTTTGTTATAAATTAAAAGAGTAAGTTAATTTTTAAATTACTGATTTACCCCTCAGGAACTAAAACTAGCGAAATTTATCTTATATGCAGGATTAATTTGAGCCTTAGGATTTGTGAGATAGAGGGCTGAGATTATTTCTTATTTCTTAGGATAAGGATCATTTTTATATGATCCCTCTCCTATATATATATAATTAGGATCATATAAGAATGACCCTTATCTTAAGAAATGAGAATCAATCTCAGCCACTCATCTGCTGCATCTCGCTAAGAAGGGCGGTGCATCCGGATGAAAAATTTCCAGTTTTTTTTTTTTTAATTTCATTTTTTTTAAGGTTTGATTTTTCCATAAAGCTGGGTATCTAGATGCACCACACAGTGTATCTAGATGCACCACACGATATCTAGATGCACCGTGTTTTAAGAAAAAATCGCCCAGAAAAATAAATAAATAAAAAATTGAAAAATAAAAAACTGAAAAAAAAATCGGACATGCACCACAATGTGTAACCAGATGCACCACACGGTGTATCTAGATGCACCGTGTTTTAAGAAAAAATCGCGCCAAAAAAAAATTAAAAAAAATGGCGCATGAGCTACACGCGCCCGCCATTTTTTTGAGATGTATGGTCCAGATTTATTCTCATTTCTCACTTTAAGGGCTATTCTCACTAAATTCATATATATATATATATATATATATATATATATATATATATATGAATTTTGAAATGTAATGTTACTAATGCAACATATAATAGTTTTATATGTACAAATATAATTCTATTTAAAAGGATACATATTGCTACTAAAACAACATACCAATATAAAATAGTACTAGTACAACATATTTATGCTTGTGTGTTAGCCTAGTGTGGTAGTGTGGTAATGCTCGAGCTAAAAGTTACGTGTTCGAGTCTATTATGACGCGATATTTAAATTTCTTTATAATGTTGTTTACAAAAAATGATGTAATTAATTCACAATTAACACACCAATATGGGCCGATGAGGCCTAACTCAAGTGGCTGGCTGAGGTACCTTAAATCTCTCCTTAGTGAGAGGTCTTTGGTTCACTCCCGCTAGAGTGTCGTTTAGTATATTTCCATCTTATTTGATAGTAGTCTCGCCTGCATGCGGAATAGTGGTCCACTTTTGTGTGGTGTAAAGGTCTCACCTACATAGTGATATAGCGATTTAATTAATAGTAATATATCTAATTGTAATTCTCTAAAAAAATAAAAATAAAAAATCAACACACCCATACGGGGGCCATAATTTGTTTATTCGATCCATTTTGTATGTACAAAGTTGTTGGGTTTTTAGTTAACAATTGATCGTATTACAGTTAGTATAAGTAGTGTACAAAAGTATTCCATGTAAACACATTATCAACGTAGCTGCAATTTTGATGCAATTTATTGTGATGAAATTATATTGAGAAGATGAAGGATATTTTGTATAGCAATTTTCCAAGCTGTCAAAGTCTGAAAAAGAGTTGCACGTGGCAAGTGGGGCCCATCTGAAAAGGTGTGTGTAGAAAGCCCAACTGTCAACCCAGGTTAGTTTCCTCATCCAGCTCATGAATTGGCGACGCGTGTTTTGTTCCACTGATGATGTAAGCAGCGGGACCACATTAATGCGGAAAATCATTTATTTGTGGCTGTTGTTTGGCGGATCCAAATCGAATGTAGAAAATGAAATAACCTAACCGATTTCAGACACGTGGCAAGCGATAAGATTGAGCCCACACGGTATCTTTTCCTCCCTTATCCTCTGCGCTAAATGCTCTTCTCATCTTATATTATTATTACTTGATCCGTCTATTAAAAATGTGTTTTTTTTTTGTATTTGATCGTACGAATTTTCATAAAAATAAGATTGATGTTATTCTGGTGGAGAAAAAAAAATCCATCATTTTAAATTTTTGTAAGATTTAGTAAAGTATAAAAGAATGCATAGGATATTGACATATCCCAAATAAAAAAGAAAACATGACTTTTTATAGACAAAGAAAACATGACTCCTATAAGAAAAAATAGTACATTTTAAATGGTTGGACCAAAAAGAAAATCCGAAAAACTCTATAGACAAAGAGAGTACTAATTGCAACACTCATAAATTATAAACATGACTTTTTATTTCCAATGACATTTAAAAAAGAAAAAAAACTTTTGTGAGCTGGCATATTAAAATAAGAAAAGGTGGATAAAATAATTGCTCCAACTCATAACAGTAGCCAAAGAAATTGCAAATTGTCACATTTTTCTGCTCTAAAATTTCATAGATATAATAATTCGAAAATCAAATACGACACTCATTTATAAAATTGCATTATCTTATTGCTGGACTTTTTCTTTTAGGTACCAGCATATATATGTAGTCTATTTATGTGTAGAAGAATAGGATTATTGACGAAATTTTCAAATGCATAACTCTGTCTCTCCAGTAACATACCAAGTAGTGAAGGTGTATTTTCCGGCTCAGCTTACCTTGGGTTCAAGCAGACTTTCATTATGTGACAACGGAATTTTGACTCAAATCGAAGAGGTTCAAATTTTTTCGTTTGATCGTGATTATGATTGGTTTGATAATTATTTTGTGGGGCTCAAAACAATAATTTAGGTTTGATTGAATTTCGGGCCAATCTAGCGTGAAATCATCCTTTTGGCAAGTGGACTCGGGCTTGGACCGACTTGTCATCACTACTGTTTAAATAGCTCCAAGAGCATTCACTACGGGCAACGAGCGGAGGCGTCGAAGCCTGCGTTGAGCGCCGCTCGATGCAGCTCCGCTCGACCTACTCCAGGTTGATGCCGTAGTGGAGGCTTAGACCCAACCAAGATCGAAGGGTGTGTCGAGGGCTGGGTCAAAATATCGACACACCCTTCGACTCTGCGAGGCAGCAAGATGGGGACACGTGGCGTGTTCCCATTGGTCCGATGTAATTTTTTTTTCTAAATAAAAACAAAAATAAAAAAAATGTGCAACGACTATATACAATTCACCAGGAACGGCTACACAACGGCTACCCCTTTTCACAATATATACTCCTTCATTCATACCACACCACCACACCAATTCATCCAATTCATTCATCATACAAATTCTCTCTATTTATCGAAAAAAAATAATGAGTTGGCCGGGTGCGAGCTACAATCATGAAGAGGCGGAGGAGCGCCGCCGCCGACGTGGTTATTGTATTTTTTTTAAAATTCAATAAAATTGTCATTTATTATTTTTTAAATTTAATTAAGTAATTTTTTATAATATTTACTATAAATAAATAAAATAACAATAAAATAAAATCTATTCAATCATTAAAATCACGCTTCCCAGTGCTTCAACCTAGGTCTTACTCAACCCCATTGTAGTGAAAAAATCAACCTAGATCTTACTCAACACCACCCATCATTAAAATCACGTTTCTCAATACTTCAATTTAGGTCTTACTAGACGACCGTAATGGATGCTCTCACCACAACAATTTGCCCTATTTTGCGTATTATTCGCATGTACTTCTCATTATTCATTTATTTTTGTAGATAACGGTCAAAAGTAGATTTTTTTAGGGTCACATAATTAGATTTTGCAAAAGTAAGGAAAACTATTCCACGAGTCGTCGTTATATACAAACGGGATTAAGAATCGATTATTATGTAAAAAAAATTAAGATATATAAAAAATTCAACTTAGAAAGATTGTATTAGACGGTAAAATATGACAAGATGTTATATGGGTGAACAAAAAAAGTGAAAAATTAAATAGATCGACAAATTATACTAAATTCATCATAAAAATATGGTTAACCGAACCGATGATTACGGATTTATTTTTTCTAATTTGAAAAAATTAAAAGTTGTACTCCCTTCGTCCACAAAATGATTGACACATTATTGATAGCACGTATTTTAAGAAAATGGTAGGTAGTAGTAGATAATAGTGAGAGTTGTTGTGAATGGAGTAAGGATCTCACAATAAATGTGAGTGAAATAGCAAAAGTGACAACTATTTCGTGAACAAACTTAAATAACAAAAGTACTAATCATTTCGTGAATAGAGAGAGTATTAGACTTTTATTTTTATATATAAAACTAGCGATTAACTGAACAATTCAATAATACTCGTAATATTTTTTTTTACTAATAAAATTATTATACTTGCTAATATATTCTTACTAGGTTGACCGGAGAGCATGAGAGATGTTCCTTTTCAATATATATATATATTAAAAGTGTATGTTTTGGATCTAAAAAAATCAAAACTTTCTTTGCGCACTTTAGTGATCAGAGGTGATTCAATTCACATTTTTTTTTTTTTTTTTTTTTTTTTTTTTTTTTTTTTTTTATGGTTGTTGTGGATAGGGTATAAGCACAAATATTTGAATGACCACACAAGTTCGTAAGGTGGTTTGAAAAAAATATGTGGATATGAATGATGGCGAAGATGACAACGGAATATTGATTTTGGGGAAGCCATATTTTATTTTTATTTTTACAAATTTGGTGCACAAAATATTACACCCAATCAGTGTGTTTGTGGCTACAAAAATATGTTGGTGTATGAAGCTTTAAAAGGATTATTTAGCTCATAAGATTTTTCTTTTTTTAGTTCATAAGTTGTTTCCTAGTTTAATTAGGGCTAGGATTCAAATTGTGCTATTATAAATAGGTGCTCTTCCATTGTAATTTGTATCCCAGAAAAATATAGTGAAATCCCTGGTTTGACATCGCCCCCAGATGTAGATACACATCGTATCGAACTGGGTAAACAATTCTCTCGTGTTTTCTCGTGATAGTGTGTGTGGGTATTATTTCCTAACAACTGGTATCAAGAGCTTGGGTTCGGAGCGACCAGTCACGATGAACGACGGAAATGTGCCGATCGAGAAGTTTGATGGATTTGACTTCGGTTTCTGGAAGATGCAGATTGAGGATTACCTCTATGTTAAAGATCTGTATCAGCCCCTCAAAGAAAAACCAGAAAAGATGACTACAGAGGAGTGGGAGTGACTGGGCAAAAAAACGATGAGCTCGATTCGTTTGTCGTTGTCCAAGGATATAGCTTATCACACAAGGGTGGCCAAAACCACGAAGGAGATGCTGAAGATACTGGAGAAGATGTATCAGAAGCTATCTACGGCGATCAAGGTATATTTGATTAGGCGTTTGTTCAATCTAAACATGTCAGTCAGAGGGTACACCGGTGCAACAACATCTCAACAAGTTCAACCTGATCACCTCGCAATTGGACTCAGTTGATATCATTTGATGATGAACTTCGAGCCCTAGTTATGCTATCTTCTCTGCCAGAAAGTTAGGTGAACTTAGTGACAACGGTTAGTGTTGGAGATGCAAAACTGACATTTGACAGAGTAAGGGATCTGATGATTGGCGAAGAA
Organism: Schizonepeta tenuifolia; assembly: GCA_029490685.1. Classification (NCBI taxonomy): domain Eukaryota; kingdom Viridiplantae; phylum Streptophyta; class Magnoliopsida; order Lamiales; family Lamiaceae; genus Schizonepeta; species Schizonepeta tenuifolia. The sequence goes on along the minus strand of CM055955.1, from coordinate 21,813,990 downwards.
ATTCGCAGGAGACAATAATCTGGATCTTCTTCTTCGGGATCAGCACTGAGCACAGAAAAAAGAGGTAGATCAAAGGGAAGGCAAAATAAGGAAAGGTCAAAGTCCAGAGGAAAGAGCCGATGCAGGAAGGATAAGAGTTCAGTCCAGTGCTGGAATTGTGAAGAGTTCGGTCACTACCAAAGTTAGTGTGAAGCACCGCTAAGGAATAAGAATAAGAATAAGGATTAGAAATATAAGAAGACAGCGAACACAACCATAACTGAAGATGATGGCGAGGCGTTGATCTTGAGTGTGGCCAGTCCGATAGAGTCATGGGTGCTGGATTCTGGTGCGTCGTTTCATTCATGCAGTAATGTAAGCGTGATGCAAAAGTATGGCTCTGGCGATTTTGGGCAGGTATTTCTCACGGATGACGAGCCTTTAAAAATCGCGGGAAAGGGAGACGTGTGAGTAGCGTCATCCAATAGAGACATCCTGAAGTTGAATGAGGCTAGACATGTTCTCGCACTGAAAATGAATTTACTTTCGGTTGGGAAACTTGACGCTAAAAGATATTCAACGATGTTCGGCGGCGGCTATTGGAAGATCACCAAAAGAACTATGGTTGTAACTCGTGGAAAGAAGGAAAGTACCTTGTATATGACAAGTAACTCCAAGGAGTGCATTGATCTTGCGAGTGCAGCGAACAATGCAGATCTGTGGCACTGTCAGCTTGACCATATGAGCGAGAAAGGGATGAAGATAATGTGTTCGAAGGGTAGGTTGTCTGGCCTGAAAACTGTTGAAGTTGGCCTATGCGAGGATTGCATATTCAGGAAGCAGAAAAGGGGTGAGCTTCTCGAGAGGCGGCATAACTTTGAAGACACAAAAGTTGGAGTTGGTCCATAGTGATCTATGGGGACCAACACCTGTGAAGTCCCTAGGTGACTCAAAGTTTTACATCACCTTCATCGCCGATTGCACAATAAAGGTACGGGTTTATTTTCTTAATAATAAATCTGATGCGTTTGATGCTTTCAAGAAGTGGAAAGCCCTTGTAGAAACTGAAACAAGGCTGAAGGTGAAGTGTTTGAGATTCGACAATGAAGGAGAGTATGAACTTGACAAGTTTGAGAATTACTGTGCTGAGAACGAGATTCACATAGAAAAGACTGTGAAAAGAACCCCTCAGCAGAACGGTGTTGCAGAACGCATGAATCGGACATTGAATGAGCGAGCAAGATGCATGATTTGAAAAGTGGGTCGCCTAAAACGTTTTGTGCAGATGCAGTCAACACTGTTGCATTCTTAATCAATAGAGGTCCATCGGTTTCGTTGGAGTTTCGGATACTTAAGAAAGAATGAACGGAAAAAGAGGTAACCTATCTTTCCTATGCATCTTTGGTTCTGTTGCTTATGCTCATGGTGCTAATATTGAAAGAAGTAAGTTGGATGCTAAGTCTATTAAGTGTACGTTCATTGGTTATGGTGGAGACGAGTTCGGTTATGGGCTTTGGGATGAGCGAAACCGAAAGGTTATCCGTAGTAGAGATGTGGTTTTCAATGAACAAATGTTGTACAAGGACAGCTTGAAGGCATCAAGCTCCGACAATCCTAATTCCCAAGTGGTCGAGTTAGACATCTCAAACTCGAGTGGGAGCAAGGAAGGTCAGAATGTTGAAGAGGTTCTTGAGGACGAGCCAAGAAACCCACCACTGAACAATCCGATGCCAAGACCGACTAGAGAGCGATGTGCACCCGGAAGGTACTCCCTCTCTAACTTTAATTTGTTACTTACTGACGGTGGTGAGCCTGAATGCTATGCAGAGGCAGGTATTGAAAGTAATAAGCGAAGGGGGAGAGTTGCTATGGAGGATGAGTTAGCATCTCTTTTCCTAAATGGAACTTAGGAACTTGTAGAGCTTCCAAAGGGCAAGAAAGCATTGCACTGCAAGTGGGTCTATCGAATCAAGGTTGAAGTGGATGGTAGCAAGCGCTACAAGGATAGGCTAGTTGTTAAAGGGTTTTTGCAACGATATGTTATTGATTATACTGATGTGTTTACTCGTGTCATAAAACTGACCACTATTCGTTAGGTGTTGAGCATGGTAATTGCAGAAAACCTGTTGTTACATCAGATGGATGTAAAGATAACGTTCCTTCATAGTGATTTAGAGAAGGACTTGTACATGACACAACCCAAAGGATTTGTAGTGAAAGGGAATGAACATCTTGTGTGCAAGTTGAAGAAGAGCTTGTATGGCTTAAAGCAAGCTCCAAAGCAGTGGTACAAGAAGTTTGACAGTTTCATGTTGGAGATTGGTTATGCAAGATGCCACGCTAACCATTGTTGCTACTTTAAGAGGTTCGACAAAAGCCATCTCATCCTTTTGTTATTTGTTGACGATATGATGATCACAAGAGCAGATGCAAAAGAGATGGATAAGTTGAAGAGGCAATTATTCGAATGATTCTCCATGAAGGATCTTGGAGAAGCAAAACAGATTTTGGGCATGAGAATCGAGCGTGACAAGGCGGCGAGGAAATTGTATCTTTCACGGATCATTTACATTCAAAAGGCCTTAGAAAGATTTAACATGGATGAATCGAAGTCGGTGAGTGTGCCATTAGGCAGTTACTTCAAGTTGTCGAAGAAAGAGTCGTCGAGTACAAAGGAGGAACGTGCCGAAATGAAGAAAATTCCCTATGCTTCGACAATTGGTAGCATCATGTATGCCATGGTGTGTACGAGGCCAGATATTGCGTATGCAGTGGGAGTAGTGAGCTGGTTCATGGGTGATCCGGGCAAGCAACATTGGGAGGCGGTGAAGTGGATCTTGAGATACTTGAGAGGTACCACGAAGAAAGCCTTATGTTTCGATGACAAGAGTATTGAGCTAGTTGGTTATGTTGATGCAGATTTGGCGTCTAATGACCTTGATGGGAGGAGAAGTACAATCGGGAGTATGTGTTTACTTATGGTGGTACTGCTATTTTTTGGACTTCTAAGTTACAGAAGATCATTGCTTTGTCTACCACGGAGGCTGAGTATGTAGCCGTGACAGAGGCAAGTAAAGAAATGTGGTTGCAGAATTTCTTGAGTGAACTTGGAAGTAGCACAAGAATAGTACTCTCTATAGTGATAGTCAAAGTGCTTTATTTTTGGCAAAGAATTTCATTCGAGAACAAAGCACGTGGAGTTGAAGTATATATCACTACATTCGACACCTATTGGAAAGGAAGATCTTGCAACTTGAGAAGATACTTGGAAGTGAGAATTCAACCGACATGTTTACTAAGGTGGTGATCTTAAAGAAATTGAAGCTATGTATGTATAGCTTCAATTGGCCTTAGAACTTGAAGAGAATGCTAGACAATGCTAAGCAGAGCAGGGAAGAGGACAAGAAGATATAGTTACTTGGGAGTTTCAGTCTTCAAGTGAGAAATTGTTGGTGTATGGAGCCTAAAAAGGATTACTTGGCCCACAAGATTTCTCTTTTCTTAGCCCACAAGTTGTTTCCTAGTTTAACTAGGGCTATGATTCAATTTGTGCTATTATAAATAGGTGCTCTCCCATTGTAATTTGTATCTCAGAAAAATATAGTGAAATCACTGGCTTGACATCGCCCCCAGACGTAGACACACATCGTATCGAACTGGATAAACAATTCTCTCGTATTTTCTTTTCATATTTTCTCATGATAGTGTGTGTGGGTATTATTTCCTAACAAGATATATTCACATGAGTTTATTGCAAGAGTTTTTCTACCAATATTGTGTAATTGATCCAAGTGGACCAAGTCAAATATGCAAATGGTCATGTTGAATTAGTATCGCTTGTTTTGTAGCTTTTCTTGTAATTTCGTTTTGGATTGCACCCCTCGTGCACGATTGAATAAATTTTACTTAAAAAAAAAATATGCAAAAATCGGCGTATAGATTTGCGTAAGACGATGATGCATCAGACCGTATGACAAATTTCTGCTCCTACATATGTATTTAGATTATTATTAATTTATGTATATCATTAGTGAAAATAATTATATACATTAGGATATATAATGATTAATTTAAAAATCTTCATACGATCGTATATAATTATGAAAAAAAATGGTAAATATTGGGCGTAGAAAATGATATTCTACCAAATTCTTTCTATGTCATACTAACTAATAATCCATCAAAAATCGATGGGAAATTATATAATAAAAATTAATATAATTATTAGATAGTACTAATATGTGATAGATTAAAAAATATTATTTGTTAACTATTTTAAGGTCAAATCATTCGATTATGCAATCTACTAAACTCGTTTAGAATTTATATGCCCTTGAGCCCATCTCAAGTTCAATTAAAAAGTAATTGTACCACATGTTTACATATCGAACCCATATAGTTATGTCTGTTAAAAATTATAATATACTATGTTCTCATTCCTTTCGATAATTTTCAAAGCTCTATTCTTCTAGAAAACAGATGTGGGCAAAAATATATTTGTCTCTCAAAGGGAAGCGATTCTTAAGCTGAATCTTTTGGTTTTATATGAAGAGAAAGAGACAAGAGAAGGAGCGGGTAGTAAGAGAGAGATGAGAGATATAAATAGTGAATAATACTATAGGGGTTAAGATTGTCTATAAGATGAAAATGACCCTAAATACCCTACATTATGAATTCTATATATAAGATTAAGAAAAAATAAGTTGAACCACCGCTTCACAATCAACCCGTATACCCCGACGGTTCCGACCTAGAATCGGCCTATTAACTACAATATGAATTTTATATTATATAATTAATCGTCTTCCAAATATATTCACATAAAAATTAATGATGATATTTATTTTCCTGTTTACCTGAAATTAATATTTAATTACATAAATAGTAATCTTCCAAAAATATTCACACAATATTTGATAAATAAAATTCATATTATGAATTATAGTATTATATAAATAATTATCTTCCAAATATATTCACAGAAAAATAAATGATGACATTTGTTTTCTGTTTTACCTAAGGGTGGCAATGATTCGGGTTTTCGTGGGTACCCACACTTCCCAAATTCTAATGGGACAGGTTTGGAAAATATTAATGATTTTGGGACGTATTTGGACAGAAACATACAAATCCGTTACGGGTTTGGGCAATTACCTTCGGGTACCCGCTACCCAAACTCCTTTATATATATAAGATAAGATGTTATTATATGTGTCATTTATTACTCCCTCTGTCCCACTACAAACGTCCTACTTTCTATTTTTGGCGTCCCGTTACAGTTGTCCTATTTCCTTTTATAGAAATAATTAGTTTGGTTAATTATACTCACTTTACACCTTTCAACCTACTTTTCTCCTCATTTTTTGCGACATTCACTATTCATTCTCTCTCTACCCACTATATTTTATTTGTACTCACTTTATTTTACTATTTACTCTCTCTCTACCCACTTTATTTCACTTTAATAACTCCATTAAACACACTTTCTACCCTTAATTATTTTCTCCTTAATTCTCGTGTTCAGAAACATTAGGACATATGTAGTGGGACGGAGGGAGTAGTAGATTTAGGATTTTATATTATTTTTTTAACCCACACACACATATTCCGTGAGAGTCGAGTCTTTAATATTTCTCCTCTACTTTTGTAAATCTACTTCCGAAATATAACGACACAATGGCAACATCAAAAATTCATAATCTTTTAGTTATGTTTTAAGATTTTGTAAGTTAGTAGTACTTTACTTTGAGATTAATTTTAGTGAAATTTTCTACTAATGTTTATGTTTTTGTCATATTTATAATATTTTGTTATTTGATGTTTACTTTTAAGTATTCAGGTTTTTAGCGGGTAATAAATGGGTATTACCCAACGGGTTCGGGTCGGGTATGGATTTTAAAGTTATTTTATAATCGAATTTGGGACGGATTTGAGTGTGAAAAATTTTCATGGGTTTGGGTTTGGAAAATACTTAATGGATGGATACCCGACCCATTGTCATCCCTAGTTTTACCAGTTTCGAGAAGAACTTTTTTAACTGAGAATAGATCTTCAAGAATTGTTTCACTATGGACTTGATAATTTTTCTTATTTTACAAAACTTTATGTGTTAGATCTAAACGAACACTTTATGTATATAAAGTTATTGCGTCGCTGGAAAACTTAGCACAGTCAGTATAACAGAAATAATAAACTGTGCTGAAATGAAAGACACACAATATGGTAACCCAGTTCGGTTTTGCAACCTACGTCTGGGGGGCCTTTGCCCAAGAGAGAACCAATCCACTATTAGAAGAAATGGCTACAGAGGATCTTACACATATAGGTCGACACCTTATGCTACCCTTTCGCTCACCCTCTTCCTAACTTCACGTGAAATCGTGATTGATCGATCTGCAATCGCTCAACCTAAGTTCGAATCTTCAGTCCGACCCTTAACTCTTTTTAAGACTTAATTTATCAAAGATAAACTCACAATATTTCGTGCTCTCACAATACAATACTTTCAAGAAAGTATAAGCAATCAAACAATAAAACAACGCGGCCAACCCTCACAATTGTTGATGTCGAATATATACAGGTTTGAAACCCTAGATCTCTTCGCCATCATGTATATCTCTTTAGATCTTCTTTTCTTGTGAGGATAAAGCTTGATAAACACGTTCAATATCTGCTTGATAAGTATCTTGTCCGCATCTATCATAAACATGGAATAGATCCCGCAAAATCCGTGCAGTTATGGAAAGTCTCTGCCAGACTGTTCCGGGTTCCCTTAGCACAGACTGAAGCACACATAACACAGTTTGTTCTACGCAACGGCTTCAACACTTCAGCTGTACTTTTGGCTACATAAACTTTGCCAACATCTTTGAGCAGCATCACCTCTTGAGCAGCAATGCCTCAAATCCAACAATCTCCCCCTTTGGCATTTATGTAGACAAAACCAATCATCAAGAAAATAATCAACCATAAGCATCTTCATACCTCCAAATCCTCCAAGTCCGAACTTGTATGAAGTATACCAAAGCTCCCCCTCCAACTAGCAATTGGAGAACTCTGTGTTGAAACTCCCCCTTAATCTATGCATGGAGTAAACCGATCACCAAGTAAATATTCAATCATCGAGCGGATGATCTTCAACACAGCAATAAAGTAAACCATCAAAATTATAAGTCATAAACTGGGAAGCTAATATATATGTCCATCAAAAAACCATCAAGGAGTAGAGAGAGATTAACTCATTGGAACCAAAAATTAAATCTGTGCATAAACTAGCATAGACACTAGAACACCAACATAAAAACTAAAATAAATGCAAATTCTTCTATTTTTCTTCTACTCCCCCTTTTTGTCTGGCAGAAATGACAAAGTAGGGGGGTCTTCCATCCAATCTTCATAAAGACTGGGATTACTTCTTCTTTGCAGCTTGAGCTGATGCTTGAAGGTCCTATTCATCCTCTTCAGTTTGGGTATCTTTATCACCCTAGTCTTTTTCAGCATCCTCATCCTCAACATCAGCTGCTACTTCATCATCTGCATCCTCATCATCAGCATCATCATCTTCTAGCACAGTCCCTGCATCTCGTGGCGCCGATCCAGATGGCACAGCTTCTCCTCCAGCAAAGACTGCTTTGGCATCATTGAGTAATGCCGCAATCTCATTCTTGTGCATACGAAGCCTCTTCATCTGGAACAAGATGGAGTTGTACTCACGCTACAGCTCACACAGCATCCTTGAAGAAATAGCCCTCAGATTAGGCTCACTCAGCACAGGCGCTGGCACAGCGGATGTCGGCTTCTTTCTCTCCACAATGCGGACAGAGGGACCCTCAATGTCTTTAGGATGAACAACTTCATTGAATAGCTTGTCATGAATGACAATGCTCTTCGGAGTGCGCTCGAACTGCTCTCCTACATACACAACTTCGGGGAATTGAGATGAGATGATTCCAAAGATAAGACCAGGATAGCCTAACGCCTCAAGCTTCTTCAAATTTCCAGCATGTTAGGTGACGTGGTCGAAGACCAAACGTTCAAAGTCGAAGGGCTAAAAACGCCCAATTCCATACAGCACCCTAGCTGTTTCTTGGCTTACTGTGGCAGAGTGTGTGGTAGGGCACCAGTTTCTAACTACAATCTTGTGCAAGATTGCATACTTCTGGGATAGCATCGAGAAACTGATGGACATGTTCCTCTTCCATGTCCGATACACCCCGTGCGTGATCTCGCTGGCAATTGTGTCCAAAGACACATCCTCTTCTTCTATCTCATAGTCATCACGCCCAACAAATGCAAAAATAACAGCTGGAGAGAAATTGATATATCTTCTTTGAATGTAAGTCTTGAAGTGGTTGCGGGAGGAAGAGTCAGCAATACTCTTGGACATGTTGCAGTAGAATTCCAGCACAACTGCTCGAACATACAGTCGAATAGGATAAACAGTCTGATCCCACTTGGCATCTTCCAGCAGTTTGTCCAAGCCTGTTCCCTCCAAATCCTGCTTCTTCACAGGTTGCTCATAGACCAGCTTCTTGTGGATGACATTATCCCAAGCCTCAGCATGTTCATCAGACTTGAACCTGAGGGCATCTTGCACAACCTTTGATCGTTATTAGGATAAGTTGAGAATAGTTGTCTTCTTGAAGGTGTGGCCGATGATCCACCATAATGTGTAGCAGAGGAAGCTCCATGATGAGATATTTCATGCTCAGAATTCCTAGCATCACTTTCCATAGCACGATCAGGCCCAGACTCCACTTCAATGGGCTGATTGGGATCCATACCCTTCTTGGACTTTGCAGCAACTTTTTTCTTCTTCTTGGAAGATTCACCAACCTTCCCGTTGCCTTTGACATCACGGGCAGAAACAGCAGCAATCTTCTTGGCCAATTGACCCCTCGTTTGAGAAGCAGGGGTCGCAACAGGTTCCTTGATGGTCAAGGCAGCTTCCTCAATTTTGACCTTCTTTCTGGGTAGGTCAGAAAGCTTGCGAAGACATCTCTTCAAAGACTTCTTCTTCTCAGTTGGCATAGTCTTTTCAACAGGATCCTCCAGATCTGCCACAAAATCATCAATGGCAGCTTCATCAACATGAATCTCCTCCTCAGCAATAGGAACCTCCTTCTCAACTTGTTGAAACATGGAGATTACAGGAGGGATAAGGGCTTGCTCTTGCACAGTTTGAGAGCCACCAGCAGATGATGCAGATTGCCGGAGAATAGAACGGGAGGTCGAAGACTTTGAAGGAGTAGTCTTCTTCTTGAAGGTGGCTACAAGAATAACAGCTTGTTCCTTCTGACTTGACTCCGTCTCAGATGTGGAGTCCTCCACGGTTTGCTTCTCCGGAGCAGGCGAATGCTTCGACGGCGACTCAGAGGTTGTTTTCGCCGACGAGAAAGATTTCGATGATGCAGGCTTTTCTTTTGGAATAGCGGTGGGAGGTTGCTTCTCTCTGGAGTCTGAATCGGAGTCTGGATAATCAACAATGCCTAGAGATTGCTTCTTCTTTTTGCCACCGGCCTCATAAAGATGAGAAATAGGAACATCATCGTCGTCTGAATCATCAGAGAACCTCTGAGTAGAACGACTTCCTTCAGACATGGTGAATAATGATCAGCAACACACAAACATAACAAGGGAGCTTTGAGAGAGAGAGGGAGCCTCGTAACTAAGCAAAAGATGAGAGAAATCTTAATGCAGAAGCAACAATATATATAGATTTCGAAGGCGGTGGAATTCTCTCTCTTAGAAGATAAGAATGGAAATAAATCCCTATACAATAGGTGATGATATATGTATCATGATTTGAATTGATCCTTATCTCCAACGTTCGATTTTGAACGTAGAAACACCCGTTGCAAACCCTTGGAAGTCGCAGAGTCTAACAAAGAAATTAGCCGTTGAAAGGCTGCAGAGATGACACGTCAGCTCTGGTCTGCTCCAGCATACTACGTGTGCCATTGGTTGTGCCCAGACTTCCTAGCACAGAAACACACAGAAAAACAAGAAACACCAAGAAAACAAAAAAAACCAATAATGTATATATATATTGTGCTTGTTTAATAGACCACAAGCAACGAGGTCTCTCCAAAGAATTTAGAAAGAGCAAACACCCAACAAAGCTCGAAGTGATTTGAACCTCACAGCATCCAAGGCCTTAGTGAACAAGTCCGCCAACTGCTTCTCCGTAGGCATTAACTCCATGTTTAGTATTTTTTCTTCGATCAGCTCCCTTATGAAGTGGTGGTGAATGTCTATGTGTTTCGACTTAGAGTGGTGCACAGGATTCTTCGAGATATCAATCGCACTCTTGTTATCGCAATAGAGAGTCAATGGCTCGAACGACACTCCATAATCTTCAAGCATTTGGCTCATCCACATGAGTTGAGTGCAAGCTGATCCTGCGGCAATATACTCAGCTTCAGTAGAGGACATAGACACGCTCACCTGCTTCTTGCTGTGCAAGGATACTAAATTGTTGCCAAGGAAGAAACATGCTCCAGATGTGCTCTTCCTATTGTCTGGGCTACCTGCCCAATCCGCATCGCTGTACCCCACTAAGGATGTGGTGTTGTCTTTAGTCATCCAAATACCAAAGTCACTTGTTCCTCGAACATATTTAATAATATTTTTCACAGTTAGAAGATGACTCTCCTTAGGATCCGCTTGGAACCTGGCATAAACTCTGACATTGTGGCTAATCTTTGGTCTATTGGCCATCAAGTAGAGTAAACTTCTAATCATGCTTCTGTACAGAGATTGATCAACAGAAGCACCTTTTGTGTCCTTTTTGAGCTTAATTGATGTTGACATATGTGTGCGACGCACCTTGGCATTTTCTAGACCAAATTTCTTGACCAAGCTCCGAGCATACTTTGATTGAGTCACATGTCCTAGAAAATAACGCAATTCAGCAAAAAGACTCATATCAAACTCCTTCGTCATGTCTCCCACAATTTCCTGGATTAGATCCTGAGACACAGAGCCAAAAATTATATCATCGACATAAATCTGAATAATGATGATACATTCTGAATTACTCTTATAGAAAAAAGTCTTGTCAGATCCTCCACGAACATATCCCTTGGAGATGAGATATTTGGACAATGTATCATACCAAGCACGAGGTGCTTGCTTCAATCCATAAAGCGCCTTCTTTAACTTATAGACATTGGTCAGGAAATTCTGGATCGACGAACCCTGGGGGCTGCTCCACGTATACTTCTTCTTGAAGAGTACCATTAAGGAAGGCACTCTTAACATCCATTTGGTAAAGTTTGAAGTTCATGCAGCATGCCATTCCAAGTAGTAGTCGAACGGCTTCAAGGCGAGTGACCGGAGCAAACATCTCTTCATAATCAATACCCTCCTCTTGAGAGTATCCTTGAGCAAATAGTCTTGACTTGTTGCTAATAATTTCCTCCATCTCATCCGTTTTGTTCCGAAAAATCCATTTTGTCCCAATTACATGAGATTCAATGGGACGTGGAACAAGATACCAAACATTGCAACGAACAAACTTTAGCAATTCTTCTTGCATGGAGGCAATCCAATCTTCAATCAATAAGGCCTCCTTGACATTCTTTGGAAGAACTTTAGAGACATAGCACATGAACGCAATGTTTGCCACCATATATTTGTAATCTCTCACTACGTTTCTTGTTAGTCTCCCTCCGGTGATATCTCCTATAACATTTGTTAATGGATGATTCTTGGATACTCTTGTGGATGGACTTGGAGTAGTAGGGACTATTTTGCCTGCTGTGGAATCAGATGCAGCTTTAGCTTCAATGGGATCAGTAACGGTGTCTGAAGATCCAGTCTGTACATTGGAGGAGGTTGGCATAAACTCTGGAACAGGTAAAAGCAGTTGAGCCTCATCTTCTGCTTCTGCTTCTGTAGAATCAGTGAAGATTACATTGATAGACTCCATGATAGTCTTGTTTGTCTTGACATAAACTCTGAATGCTCTACTGTCACGAGCATATCCCATAAATATTGCTTCAAGACCTCGATCATCAAGTTTTTGCATGTATTTCTTGTAATTCAGAACATAACACACCGTTCCGAACACATGAAGGTGTTTGAGGTTGGGCTTCCTTCCCTTCCAGATTTCATAAGGAGTCTGATTTGTCTTTGGACGAAGGTAGACTCGATTCACTATATAGCACGCTGTATTCATTGCCTCAGCCCAAAACCTGTCAGCCACATCATTTGCCTTGACCATGGTTCCATCATCTCTTGTAAAGTTCTATTCTTTCTCTCAACAACTCCATTTTGTTGAGGTGTTTTTGGAGCTGAAAACTAATGAGTGATTCCTTTTTCAGCATAGAAGCTGATGAATTCTTCACTTTGAAATTCTACACCATGGTCACTTCTTATTCTTCTCAAGAGAAGATCCTTCTCTAACTCCACACGAATGCACAAGTCCTTAAAGCTCTTGAAAGCTTCTGATTTGTGTCGGAGAAATTCCACCCAAGTGAACCTTGAATAATCATCAACACACACAAGAACGAACTCCTTCTTTGCTATGCTTTGAGTTGGCATCGGTCCTACTAAATCCATATGCTTTAATTCAAGAATACTAGAGGTAGTGATACTTCGAACTTTCTTGTGTCCTACTTTGATTTGTTTCCCCACTTGACAAGGTCCACACACAACCTTATCATCAATCTCCAGCTTGGGAACCCCACGAATAGCATCTGCATTCAAAAGTTTCTTCATACTCCTCAAACTTGCATGTCCAAGTTTCTGATGCCAGGTCTCAGTCATTCCAGCACTAACTTGCAGACAGACATGAGCGGGTGTGACAAGATAGCGCTTGTCATGAGATCTGCGACCAGTCATAAATTCAACTCCATTCTTTACTACTTGACACGTACTTTCGTCGAATATGACTTTGTATCCTTCATCGAATATTTGACCAATACTGAGAAGATTGGCCTTAAGTCCATCAACCAAATAAACATTCCATAGAGGCGGCATTCCAGGTATGTTTAGTATTCCTTTCACAATTACTGTATCTTGATTACCATCTCCAAAGGTGTCACAACCCCAAATCCCAAGGGATGGCAAAGTCGGGGTGTGACTAGGGGTTGGATTAAAGAAGCGGGGAAGAAAGGAGGAATTACTAAATAAATGATAAACTGGCATAACTTTGATATGAACTGATTCTATTAAACAAAAAAGAGTCGATCCCGAAGGATCGCTCGACAAAGTTGTTTCTGAGTTGACTAGGTTTCAAGTATGAAAACTTAAACCGAAAAGATTATACATCAAAAAGAAGTATTTTGCAGCGGAATAAAACGTAGAGTGATAACATATTTCAAATGTGAAATCGAGGCTTAACTAAACTTTACTTTCTTAAGTACGACCTCTACTCAACCTCCGCTGCCTTCGTCACTCAACCTGTACATTTAGAAAAACATATAGGGCTAAGTATAAACATACTTAGTGGGCACTTTGCCGAAATCATATCATAGGTTTTAAAGATTCATCAGGCATTCTCAAAGTAACGCAACAGGATTTTTCTTTCAAAGGACCGTGCTTACTAAACATTTTCCTTTCATAAATAACTTGCGCAAGCATTTTACTGTTGTTACGTTCAACTTGCCCAACTTCTGTTTCAACGCCGGGGGAGAGTATAGTTCTTCCACGCACGTTACTCACCGTAGTTAGCTACCCCTCAATAGAGTACCACACACAACGGCTACCGTGTACACTAACCTTGGAAAACCCTTCCGGTTAACTCAGAATCCGATCGATTAGTTGGCGAACCAACTCAGAATGGCACAAAAGAAATCACAAAAACAAATTCTTTTATGCATTTATAATCACTTTCAAAACATACTTATAAAGCAATAAGTAAACATTTTGAGCAACGCTCACTTTATTTTGTTATATAGAAAAGCCCACCTTAACCGGTTACAGAACAAACACAAACTTCTGTCTTCGGTCTTCGGTCTTCCGCCATGTCTTCTAATTTCGACTTCCTCCTTTGATTGCAAACATTCAAACTTTAGTAATTGGTCGAGACGATTAAAGAAAAAGAAATCAAATTCGGTTAAGTCTTTTAGGCGTTTGCACTTTAACTAATCCCTTTTGGTTTAAAAAGAAGGAAACGAGACTCGGACACATCTCGTTTAGAACTAACTCGGTTCTTTACTCGATATTTAAATTAGTTAAAAACGGAAGTCGATAACTCCTAACGACTTAATAGTTCTTAAAGAATTAAGTTGAAAAGAATCCAACTTAAGAAAAATGAGTTTAGAATTTTTCCTGCAAAAGTCAGTAGGTTTGGAGCCTTTACAAAACAGAGCATTTCGAAACAGGGGATGTGCCTTATGTCAAACGAAAGACACGGAAGTCTACTTTACTGTTCAATTTACGGATCTCGATTTCGTTAAACGAGTAAAGAGTTATGGTCGTTTCCGTGAAGGGTGGCAGAACTGGCCGAAAACCCTAGACATATTGAAAACTCGACGCACGTTTCCCAAGGTTCAATCAATGCTATACACCCTTTATGTGCACGAAATTTCCATCAATTTAATAGTCAAGTCACACAATCATTTAACGTGAACAATTTCACATTCCTAGATTAAAATACGACGAGCACTTCTCGTCTTTTCAATTAACGAAAACACTTAGCAAATTTCATTTCAATTTCAAATCACAACCAACTTCTAACTTCTGTTTCATAACTTATATGAAATCATCATCAACTACACTCATGCTTATTAATCATCAACTAAACAAATGTTCCTTAACTAACATCATACTTCAATCAATCAACACTCATTAATTTCTAACATACACGTCACTTTTATCGAGCAATGAACATCGTTGTCTATTTTTCCAAACATTTTTATAAAATCTAAGAAAATCACATTAAGTACATATAATCATGCTTATCAATAATATGCAAACTACAACTTTAATCGAGAACATATAAAGCCTCGTTTTGTCGTTTCTTTGTTTCAAAACCTGCTTACTTTCTTTTATTTTAGGAGTTCTACTAATCCAATTCAAACCAAATT
Organism: Schizonepeta tenuifolia; assembly: GCA_029490685.1. NCBI lineage: Eukaryota > Viridiplantae > Streptophyta > Magnoliopsida > Lamiales > Lamiaceae > Schizonepeta > Schizonepeta tenuifolia. The sequence goes on along the minus strand of CM055955.1, from coordinate 21,798,976 downwards.
AGTTTCTATCATCTTTATACTTAACAATGATCATATTTACATACTAACATCATTATAACTAACACTTAATCAATTCACGTTATTTTTATCGGTTCAATAACTCGATTTTTCAAAGTTAGTTAATTCTCAATTAATTCAACAACAAACTTAACATATCAACAATCACTAATATTCGATTAGTTTTCTCGTTCTATTTTTTTCTATTGACGATTATGCTCGACTCTTCGTCTCTTATAAAAAGTTCGACATTCTTAGAATTCATTCAAACTTTCAAATTATGATCATTAAGTACTTAGATTAACTAATATGCAATCCAAAAGCTTATATAATAATCAAATCTAATTCTATCGACGATTCTTCGCCTCCAATGATTTCGTTTTTATTTTTAGAAAAATCTAACTAAAAAATATATGTTCAACTACATGTTTCCTACATCTCATATATCACAACACATCATCAAAATCATAAGATTTACTCAATCAAAATCATACTTCTTTGCCTCTTACAAACTTGTTCTTATTTTTAGAAAATTCTCAATGAATTCATACAATCATCATTCATTGCATGGAAACATATTCTACAAACAATACATCTAAATTCAAGCTCAATCTTCATTGCATGAAGCATGAAATTTTCGAAAAAAAAACATGCATAAGTTTCGAAAATTTACATTTAAATTCTAACATGTTTCAATCATGAATTTAATCATAGAATCTCATTCCTAACATCAAATACTATGAAATAAAACTTAGAACATTACATCCTATCACCTAAAAAATTTCAAAATTTACTAGAAATTAAAGAGATGGATTTTTGTTTGGTTAGGAATGAAGAGGAAGTTCTAAACTTTTCGATTATGCAATCGGAATTGAATTTACTTTAGAAATGAACAACTTATGAAACTTAAGAGCTTGAAGAACTTGAAGAACACTTTGAAGATTTGATGAACACTTGAAGAACAAGAGAGAGAAGAGAGAATAAAGGAGGGGGGGTGCGGTTTTGTTGGAGAAGGAATGAGAGATATTTGTGTTAAAGTGATTAAAAAGAATGAAGATATTATGCAAGAGTAAGGAGGTTTATCTTGATAAATATCTAGATTTTTATCAAGTAGAAGACAAAGTCAATTTGTACACTCAAATTGCTACAGAAATCTAATTTTTCGGATCTAATACTGCAAACTAAAAACGAACAATTATTTTATTAGACGGACACATTTTCGGCCAAAAAAATGGATACGACCATTAGTTCCGGAATATTTCACTTAGTCGGAAAGGACGACTCGTTTCCCGAAAAACTTTGAAAAGTCGAGATGTGACAATAAAATACTTTTGCCTGGAAAAAAAATAAAACTGACTTTTACCATTAGACTCGTATCGCAAAATAAGTGAATGTAAAATCAGACGCTTTTTCGATCTGAGTTCTCGAACAAAAATTTTATCGGACGCGAAAACCCTAATACAGTAGTCGGTTGAACGACTTCTGGATTTTATTTTCAGAAACGGATTTCACCGTTAGTCTTAAAACTGAAATTCCTTAACTTAGGCGTCCAAAGCCTTAATTAATCATCAAATTTTTATTTTCGTGACGGAAAGAAAAGCCGGGATATTACATCTTACCCCTCTAACGAAAAATTTCATCCCGAAATTTGCATACCTTCTTCAAAAAGATAAGGGTATTTCTCCTTCATCTTTTCTTCGAGTTCCCACGTGGCTTCTTCTCGCCCGTGGTGACTCCACAACACTTTTACTAATGGCATCGACTTGTTTCTTAATTCTTGCACTTTTCGATCTAAGATCGATTGCGGTCTTTCTTCATAACTTAGATCAGAATCAAGAACAACGTCCTGCTAATGAATCACATGTTTAGGATCGAACACGTACTTTCTTAATTGAGACACATGGAAAACATTGTGGACACGTCCTAGACTTGGCGGTAAGGCCAATCTATAAGCAATGGGTCCTAATATTTCCAAAATCTCATAAGGTCCTATAAACCTTGGTCTTAAGAAAAACTTTATCTCCTACTTCGAATTTAAGTTCTGATCGACGTACATCGGCATAAGACTTCTGTCGGCTCTGGGCTTCTTTCATTCTAACTCGTATCTGTCGAATGGTCTCAATCATTTCACTGACTGATTCTGGTCCTAAATTCTTTATTTCACCTACTTCATCCTAATAAAGCGGTGATCTACACTTTCTTCCATACAATGCCTCGTAAGGCACCATTCCTATTGTTGCCTGGTAACTGTTATTATAAGCAAATTCGACTAACGGCAAAATATTCTCCCAGTTTGCACTTCGATCCAATACTATTTTCTTAACATATCTACGAGTATTTGAATCGTCCTCTCGGATTGTCCATCCGTTTGGAGGTGAAAAGTTGTGCTGAAATTAAGCCTCGTACCCAACTCCTTCTGCATAGTGATCCAAAATCTCGAAGTAAATTTGACATCTCTATCAGACGTTATCGACTTTGGTATTCCGTGCAGATGTACAATCTCACGAACATACAACTGTGCTAACTTTTCAGATCCATGGTGATTGGAATTGGTAGAAAATGAGCTGATTTTGTGAGTCTGTCTATAACTACCCACATGGCAGTATTTCCTCTTCTAGATTTGGGTAAACCCGTCACAAAATCCATGGCTATATCTTCCCACTTCCATGTTGGAATACTTAATGGTTGCAACATTCCTTGCGGTCGTTGGTGTAAAGCTTTCACTTGTTGGCAAGCCGAACATCGTTCTACAAACGAGGCTACATCTCGTTTTAGACCATTCCACCACAAGCTTCTTTTTAAATCATGATACATCTTCGTACTTCCTGGGTGTGGGGTATATGGTGTGTTATGAGCCTTACTCATGATCTCATTCTTCAGTTCGTCATCATTAGGGATACATAGTCTACCCTCAAATTCTATTGCATTATCTGGCGCTTCGGAATAACTGTCCAGGTTATCCGTTCTTATTCTTAGGCGTAGCTTCTCGATCGTCTCATCCTTTCGCTGGACACTTATAATTCTCTCTCGTAAATCTGGTGTAGCTACGAGTGCTGCTATTCAGCTAGTTATTGTCTTAGGTGTATCGAGCACCTCCAAATCCATCATCTCAAATTTTTGTACAAGTGTTTCTTCTTCGATTAAGAGACACCCTACTTTAGTTGGAGTCTTGCGACTCAGTGCATCTGCTACGACTTTAGCTTTTCCTGGATTGTAATTGATACCACAATCATATTTCTTGACTAATTCGAGCCATTTTCTTTGCCTCATATTCAATTCTTTCTGCTTGAAAAAAAAAAGTACTTCAAACTCTTGTGATCCGTAAAAATCTCAACCCTAACTCCATAAAGGTGATGTCTCCAAATTTTTAACCCATGCACAACGGCTGCTAATTCTAAATCGTGGGTTGGATTATCGACTTCATGGGGTCTAAGTTGTCGTGAAGCGTAGGCTATCACCTTTCCTTCTTGCATCAAAACACATCCTAATCCATTCTTCGACGCGTCAGTATATACTACGTATTCCTTATTTGCTTTTGGAAGAGCTAAGATTGGTGCGGTGGTCAACTTTTCCTTGAGCGTCTGAAAATTTGTCTCGCACTTATCAGTCCACCTGTACTTGTTTTCCTTCTGGAGTAGTTGCATCATCGGTCTAGCAATTGTAGTAAATCCTTCAATAAAACGTCTATATTAGCCAGCTAAACCTAAGAAACTCCTAATCTTGTTAGGATTGGTTGGTGACTTCCAGTTGCGTACTGCCTCTACCTTGGCAGGGTCCACCTTGATGCCTTCTGCTAATATTATGTGTCGAAGAAACATTAATTTTTTTTCAGCCAAAATTCGTTCTTACTAAATTTGGCATAAAGTTTCTCAGTGCTAAGTGTTTCTAACACTATCCGTAAGTGTTCTTCATGCTCCTTCTCATTCTTGGAGTAAATGAGAATGTCGTCGATGAATACTAAGACAAATTTATCTAAGTACGGATGGAAAACTCTATTCATGAGATCCATAAATACTGCAGGAGCATTAGTTAATCCGAATGGCATAACTAAGAATTCGTAATGGCCATATCTGGTTCGGAAAGCGGTTTTAGGTATATCTTCGGGTTTGATTTTTAATTGGTGATACTCGGATCTTAAGTCTATTTTTGAAAATACACCTGCGCCCTTAAGTTGATCAAAAAGGTCTTCTATCCTTGGCAAAGGATATTTATTCTTGAGGGTGATCTTATTCAGCTCGCGATAGTCTATGCACATCCTCATAGAAACATCCTTCTTCCTGACGAACAAAACAGGCTCTCCCCATGGTGAAACACTCGGTCTAATAAAACCAAGATCTAACAACTCTTGTAGTTGGATCTTAAGCTCTTCTCACTCCTTCGGCTATGCTCCATGCAGAATGGTGCAGTTAATAGATAATCAATCCATCCCATAGATTATATCTATGTCGAACATTTTCATTACGTTCAGATTGTTCGCCATGACCTTAAAAGATCCTAAGTCAAATTCTATGTTCGAGCAAAACTAAGGAAGTGACGATAATTTCTCCTAAGGGCGTGGTTATTCTCTTTTCATGATTAGCGCGCTCTGGTTTTACTTCTATAGTGTCAACAGGCACTAGAAATAAACGATTGTAAAGCTCTGGTGTGAAGCAAAATTATGATAGGGTAATTAAGAAGTTCGTCCAATATCTGCCAAATTTCCTTTGCCCCTATTGCGCGCCTCTTGCCTAATCATGAATGCCCTTGCATTCTGTTGTTGTTGTGTAAGTTGTTGCAGTGAATGGGCTCGAATTGCTTTCAATGGTTGGGGCTGACCATACTGGTTTGGTTCCACCGTTTGAAATGGTTTTGGGCATTTTCTCTTCATGTGCCCCTTCTGCCCGCAGTTAAAGCAACCATCCATGCCTGCTTGACAAGCACCGGGATGCTTCTTGTTACACTTAGGACAGGTAGGAAAAAAATGATTTTTTTTCCTTGGTTGTTATCTCCTTGATTATTGTTCCTTTGTTGTCCTTGCAACTGTCCTTGTGGATTATTTCCCTTCCACTGCCCTGATTGTTTATTTTCTTGTTGGTTATTCCCTTGCCACGGCTTCTTGCCATAGTTGTTATTCTGATTTGGCTGTTCAAAACCACGTTGATTTCCCCCTTGGTTTCCTTGGTTATTATAGTGCTGATAGTAGCCACTGTTATTTCCTCCTTCCCATTTCCTTTTTCCTCTATAGTTGTTATTATTATTGGAATGGCTTTGCTTCAGAGCTTGGATTGGTGCTGGTACGAATGCTACAATCTTTCTTTTATCTGGCACAACTGCCTCTATTTCTAGGGCTCGTCCTAGTATTTCCGTATAGCTCAGTCCTTCGTGACTGACTAATGCTACTCCTAGTTCATGTTTAAGTTCTCCACGAAACTTCTTTGCTATTTCCTCTTCGGTATCCACTTGATCGGATGCATATTTATTATAAAATGCCTCCTTAAATTCATCCCAAGTAATTTGAGCCATTTGCTCTGCCGGTATAACTTTCTGTCTAGTCTTCCACCAGTAATCAGTTGGTCCGACTAGTTGAAACGCAACACACGAAAGGCGTTCCTTATCAGTATATTTAAGAAGCTTAAAGATTTTTTCTATGGATCGTACCCAACGCTCAGCATCGCTCGGGTTTTTAGACCCATTATAAACAGGTGGATTTCTTTTAAAGAATAGATCCTCAATGTTACGACGTTGTGGGGGTGGTGGGAGTGAAGGGGTTGCTTGATGTTTTTGCAACTTAAACAAGTTTACGGAAAAGAAACAGATAATAAATCCGATACTAGTTCTATAAACTTTTTAACTTCTCAAGTTAAACAAGAATATTCAACTAAACACGATTAGAAGAAACTTTCACGAGATCAAAGCCCACTCACGGGGTCATATATATACATACACATCGAATGAGTATTGTTTTTGCCTCTAACGAGGACTTATACAAAAACTAGACTACGACTAGTATGAGTTAGGCCAACTGCCTGCCTACGTACAGAATGCTCTAACCGGGTGCATATCTGTACCGATACAAGGTACTAGAACGGAAACGATTCGTAAAATATCATATCCGTGGAAGTACTACAAAAAGAAGTCTACTGATCCGATCTATATACAAAAACATTAAAAAACTACTAACACTTTTATGACTGACTACTCAAGAAGCTGCAGTCGAGTCCTCGCTGCTCTCTACAACCGAAACCTCCTCAAGATCCTCCATAGGGTCCTCCTCTAAGTCTGCTCCAAAGACTGACGCAAATGTCTTGCCAACCTTAGTCGCAGTGCTGTCCATTGGCACTAGAGGTGGTGGCGGTGGTACTTCTGGAACGGTCCTCTCTAAGTGCAGAACCAAGTCGGCAAAGCTGGTCACTGTAGTCCGCTTCTTAGGAGGAAACGAGTGCTCATGGTGCGAACTAGGCATGTATGCCTCTGGGGAAGGGACCCCTTATTGTCCTACCTCAAACTGTCCCTTAATTCCGATCCAAGACGTACCGAGCTAAGTCTGATGTTGATCCCACTTCCTCAACAAACGAGGCTGACTCTGGGAGAAATTTGTCGCGTGGAGCAAGTACAGGTGGTAACTCTAGCAACTATGCAAGCACTGGGTCCATCTCGAAGAGTGACCTTGGTTCTGGAACAATCGGAATGTAGCGGTAAGGGTAATGGGGTAGTATAGGAATAGATACAATGTGTCGACTCTGTAGATGTCATGCCTGAATTGTTAAGGCGAATCCTACAAAGTCTCCTGTGGGTTCTACAACGTCTCCCATTAAAGTGAGATAGTACCAGGCGGTGTTGTTCGCCCATCCTTGCCATTCATCGGGCAGTCGACCGATAAGGTCCTCCATAGCTTTCCGTTCATCAACAAAATGTCTAGCCGAGTAATAGTGCGAAGCGAAGTTGTTGACAAGCTGTCCTATGTCATGATCTGGGTCATTCACGTAAATATGGTACTCATGTATAATCTGCTCTACGATGGATCGCTCTCCTAGAGGTACAGCCGTCCGTGGTCCAACACGTCTAGCAGCCATCCTAAAAAGTTTTAAGGAAACACGGATCAGTGATTGGTAGGATAATAACACCTCTTAAGAAATTTCTTAATTTATCAATTAAATAATTCCATATTCAATTGTAACATTTTAATTACTTAAAGGAATATTCTCATATTCACACTTAATCTCTTAATCACTTAACAAGGATTTGGCTTATTTTAAGCATCTAGCAATTTCTCAAATTTCACAAAAACACTTAAAAAAAATTCGACTTTTTCCTACTTTTAATTGAGACTTCTCAGTTTCCCTCAAGAAAACTCTTAACCGATAAACACGTATCGTTCTCATTGATTAGAATATATTTTTGATGCCACATTAAAGTGAAAACCGTATTAATATAAACTCTTCTTGACACTTGAATCTCATACTTATCGTATTCTTCGTTCAATTACTAATTGTGAAATAAATTCCAAAATAGTTGAAATAATAGTTGAAATATAACTTTAGAACACAAGTTCTAGTCGTCGTTGGAATCGAACGATCGTTGAAAAATTAGCTAAAATTCGTACTCGATTCTTAACAAATAAAACAAATCTCTCCTTGAAGTTCTAACGAGGTGAACTCCAACTGAAAATGACTTCGTTCATGTCACTTATACGTAAGTAACATTCGTCTATACTCGATTTTGTACTTCTCTTCTTTTGATCGTGTCTTTCGAAACAATTTGGAACCAACGCTTCTTAAAACGTCTATGTTCTCAAGGAATCGGGAAAAGCCTTAGAAATAGTTTAGATTCTCATGCCGACATACATCTCAATCAAAGAAATTATAACTCAAATAATTTCACATAATATCACTAAGTATGACACTCATACTTCAATCAACTCATACTTGACATAATTTGTTCTTCACATGCTTGCATACTTATAAAAAAAAAAAATTCGCAAAAACGAAGCAACACTTCTGAAACTTTTCTTTCTTTTCTTCTTCTGTTGAATCGAACGTAGCGGGAGGTTGAGTTGTTGTCTACATTATTATTTTTTTTTTTTTTTAAGTTTAGTGATACGAACTAAACTTTACTTGAACGAAGACTCGGGTGCAGAGCATAAACAAATGCTCTACCGGACTAACTTGAAAGATTTTTTGGATGCAGAGCAGAAACGATTGCTCTGATACCACTCTGTCACAGCCCCAAATCCCGAGGGATGGCAAAGTCGGAGTGCGACTAGGGGTTGGATTAAAGAAGCGGGGAAGAAAGGGGGAATTACTAAATAAATGATAAACTGACATAACTTTGATAAGATAGTTACTATGAACTGATTCTATTAAACAAAAGAGAGTCGATCTCGAAGGATCGCTCGACAAAGTTGTTTCTGAGTTGACTAGGTTTCAAGTATGAAAACTTAAACCGAAAAGATTATACATCGAAAAGAAGTATTTTGCAGCGGAATAAAACGTAGAGTGATAACACATTTCAGATGTGAAATCGAGGCTCAACTAAACTTTACTTTCTTAAGTACGACCTCTACTCAACCTCCGCCGCCTTCGTCACTCAACCTGCATATTTAGAAAAACAAACAGGGCTAAGTATAAACATACTTAGTGGGCACTTTGCCGAAATCATATCATAGGTTTAATAGATTCATCAGGCATTCTCAAAGTAACACAATGAGGTTTTTCTTTCAAAGGCCCGTGCTTACTAAACATTTTTCTTTCATAAATAACTTGCACAAGCATTTTACTGTTGTTACGTTCAACTTGCCCAACTTCTGTTTCAACGCCGGGGGAGAGTATACTTCTCCCGCGCACGTTCCTCACCGTGGCTGGCTACCCCTCAACAGAGTACCACACACAACGGCTACCGTGTACACTAACCTTGGAAAACCCTTCCAGTTAACTCATAATCTGATCGATTAGTTGGCGAACCAACTCAGAATGACACAAAAGAACTCACAAAAACAAATTCTTTTATGCACTGATAATCACTTTCAAAACATACTTATAAAGTAATAAGTAATCATTTTGAGCAACGCTCACTTTATTTTGTTATATAGAAAAGCCCACCTTAACCGGTTACAGAACAAACACAAACTTCTTTCTTCAGCCTTCTGTCCTATCTTCTAATTTCGACTTCCTCCTTTGATCGCAAACATTCAAACTTTAGTAATTGGTCGAGACGATTAAAGAAAAAGAAATCGAATTCAGTTAAGCCTTTTGGGCGTTTGCACTTTAACTAATCCCTTTTGGTTTAAAAAGAAAGAAACGAGACTCGGACACATCTCGTTTAGAACTAACTCGGTTCTTTACTCGACATTTAGATTAGTTAAAAATGGAAGTCGATAACTCCTAACGACTTAAAAGTTCTTAAAGAATTAAGTTGAAAAGAATTCAACTTAAGAAAAATGAGTTTAGAATTTTTCCTGCAAAAGTCAGTAGGTTTGGAGCCTTTACAGAACAGAGCATTTCGAAACAGGGAATGTGCCTTATGTCAAAAGAAAGACACGGAAGTCTACTTTACTGTCCAATTTACGGATCTTGATTTCGTTAAATGAGTAAAGAGTTATGGCCATTTTCTTGAAGGATGGCAGAACTGGCCGAAAACCCTAGACATATTGAAAACTCGATGCACGTTTCCCTAGGTTCGATCAATGCTATACAACCTTTATGTGCACGAAATTTCTATCAATTTAACAGTCAAGTCACACAATCATTTAACGTGAACATTTTCACGTTCCTCGATTAAAATACGACGAGCACTTCTCGTCTTTTCAATTAACGAAAACACTTAGCAAATTTCATTTCAATTTCAAATCACAACCAACTTCTAACTTCTGTTTCATAACTTATATGAAATCATCATCAACTACACTCATGCTTATTAATCATCAACTAAACAAATGTTCCTTAACTAACATCATACTTCAATCAATCAACACTCATTAATTTCTAACATACACGTCACTTTTATCGAGCAACGAACATTGTTGTCGATTTTTCCAAATATTTTTATAAAATCTAAGAAAATCACATTAAGTACATATAATCATGCTTATCAATAATATGCAAACTACAACTTTAATCGAGAACATATAAAGCCTCATTTTGTCGTTTTTTTGTTTCAAAACCTGCTTACTTTCTTTGATTTTTGGAGTTCTACTAATCCAATTCAAACCAAATTAGTTTCTATCATCTTTATACTTAACAATGATCATATTTACACACTAACATCATTATAACTAACACTTAATCAATTCACATTATTTTTATCGGTTCGATAACTCGATTTTTCAAAGTTGTTAGTTAATTCTCAATTAATTCAACAACAAACTTAACATATCAACAATCACTAATATTCGATTAGTTTTTTCGTTCTATTTTTTTCTATCGACGATTATGCTCGACTCTTCGTCTCTTACAAAAAGTTCGACATTCTTAGAATTCATTCAAACTTTCAAATTATGATCATTAAGTACTTAGATTAACTAATATGCAATCCAAAAGCTTATATCATAATCAAATCTAATTCTATCGACGATTCTTCGCCTCCAACGATTTCGTTTTTATTTTTAGAAAAATTTAATTAAAATATATGTTCAACTACATGTTTCCTACATCTCATATATCAAAACACATCATCAAAATCATAAGATTTACTCAATCAAAATCATACTTCTTTGCCTCTTACAAACTTGTTCTTATTTTTAGAAAATTCTCAATGAATTCATACAATCATCATTCATTGCATGGAAACATATTCTACAAACAATACATCTAAATTCAAGCTCAATCTTCATTGCATGAAGCATGAAATTTTCAAAAAAAAACATGCATAAGTTTCGAAAATTTACATTTAAATTCTAACATGTTTCAATCATGAATTTAATCATAGAATCTCATTTCTAACATCAAATACTATGAAATAAAACATAGAACATTACATCCTATCACCTCAAAAATTTCAAAATTTACTAGAAATTAAAGAGATGGATTTTTATTTGTTAGGAATGAAGAGGAAGTTCTAACCTTTTCGATTATGCAATCGGAATTGAATTTACTTGAGAAATGAACTTATGAAACTTAAGAGCTTGAAGAACTTGAAGCACACTTTGAAGATTTGATGAACACTTGAAGAACAAGAGAGAGAGGGGGGGAGGGGGGGGATGTTTGGTGGAGAAGGAATGAGAGATATTTGTGTTAAATTGATTAAAAAGAATGAAGATATTATGCAAGAGTAAGAAGGTTTATCTTGATAAATATCTAGATTTTTATCAAGTAGAAGACAAAGTCAATTTGTACACTCAAATTGCTACAAAAATCTAATTTTTCGGATGTAATACTGCAAATTAAAAACGAACAATTACTTTAATAGACGGACACATTTTTGGCCAAAAAAATGGATACGACCATTAGTTCCGGAATATTTCACTTTGTCGGAAAGGACGACTCATTTCCCAAAAACTTTGAAAAGTCAAGACGTGACAGTACAATATTTTTGCCCGAAAAAAAAATAAAACTTATTTTTACCATTAGACTTGTATTGCAAAATAAGTGAATGTAAAATCAGACGCTTTTTCGATCTGAGTTCTCGAACGAAAATTTTATCGGGCGCGAAAACCTTAATACAGTAGTCGGTTGAACGACTTCTGGATTTTATTTTCAGAAACGGATTTCACCGTTAGTCTTAAAACAGAAATTCCTTAACTTAGGCGTGCAAAGCCTTAATTAATCATCAAATTTTTATTTTCGTGACGAAAAGAAAAGCCAGGATATTACAAAAGGTAATGTGATCATCAAAGATATCAACAATATTGGTTAGGAAATTCGGATTCCCTGTCATGTGCTTGGAGCAAGCACTGTCCATGTACCACATGTTATCTGCTCGTGCCCAAAAAGATGTTAGAGCAACATATGCATTGTAGTTATTTCTAGATTGAAACATCCTTCTTCTATCGCCGAGATAGTATCTGCAGTGTGGCCTTATGTGTCCAGGAAGATCGCAGTAATGACAGACTGGTCTGAACAACTCCTCTTGTTGTGGTGGTTTTCCCCTCCTGAATTGATGATTCTGCTTTCTTGGAACACTCCTTGCCACATGTGTCTACATCTGTGTCTGCTTCTGCGAATTCCTTTGAGGAATTCCCTTTTGCCTTCTATTGTTGGAAGAGTTTGAGTTGGGGGCTGGATTTCGTTGAGGTTTCTCCTTTTGAGGAACAAACTTCACCTTCTTCTCCTTGTCTTCGACAACCACCCACTGCTTTCCTTGGAAGCCCAGACCGGATTTGCTGGTCGAGCTTTGTCCAGTTTCAATAATCTTGTCAAGCTTGTTAGTTGCATCACTATTCATCATCTTAACAAACTTATCCATCTGATCCATCTTGTGGAGAAGTATGTTGTTTTGATCGAGCAAAGACATATTCAAGACCTTTAGATTGTCTCTTTCTCTCGTTACTTCCTCAATCTGTGCATTGAGGGTTAGATTGATTCTTCCAACTTCATCGCACTTAATGATCACATATTCATATTTTTTTATCATTGACTCCTCATCCACGCTGTATGCATCACTTTCGTCATACGCAAGACAGGAGTGGACGGCTGTACTACAAAGATTGCAACGTGGGCAACCTTTTCTTTAGTTTCACTCTCACTATCATCAGTATCCTCGTCACTGTGGGTAGCAACGTATGAATTACCTTGCCTCCATGTCGTATTGATGCATTCACGCTTGAAGTGTCCATAACCATGCCACTCATGGCATTGATGTCCAGTCTTTGGAGTGGGCTGGTAGTCTTCCTTTTCCAGTTGATTGGACTCAGCTTTATTTCCTTTCTTCTTGTCAAGCCCTCGTTTGGCGAACTTCTTAAATTCCTTCTTGAATGACTTTGTGACTAAGGCCATTGCTTCGGCACCTGCTAGTTTTTCTTTTGGCACAGACGACGCTTCAGGATACCAGTTGTGAGCTTGAAAAGCAACTCCCTTCATTTCAGCACTTTCACTCTTTTTCCCCATCTCAAAGGTTCTTAAAGATCCAATGAGCTCATCTAGTTTCATGCTAGAGAGATCTCTTGCTTCTTCAATTGCAGCCACTTTGTACTCGAACCTATTGGAGAGAGATCTTAATACCTTTCTGACAAAATATTCATCATTGAACTTATTCCCAAGGGCCACGCTTTCATTAATGATCTTTAACAGCTTTGCGTGAAAGTCACTAATTGATTCATGTTCTTCCATCCTCAGTAGCTCAAATTGAGTCGCTAGTTATTGTAGATGTTGCCCTTTCATAAAATCATTTCCTTCAAAGGAAGTCTCTAGAATATCCCATGCTTACTTTGCTGAGATGCATGTGGAAATAAGAGAGAATATTTCCACAGTAACAGACGCTTGAATGGCATTCAGTGCAACCTGATTCATCCCAGATTCTTTTCGTTCAACTTCCGACCATTCTTTCCTGCCTTTGACTTTTCCAGCATTGGGTTCACCAGTGGCTATGGTGGGAGGTTTGAATTATGACTTTATTGTCTCCCACGCCTCTTCATTGATGGCTCTAATGTGTGCCATCAAACGAATCTTCCAATATCCATAATTGGATCCATCAAGAATTGGTGGTTTCATCATCAAATTGCCACCTGTGGAAGTTAATGTGTCTTATCAAGAACGCAGCAACACGTTTAGATATCTGTCCCAAGATCAACACCTGTAAGATCGGTGTACCGCTCTAGTACCAATTGTTAGATCTAAACGAACACTTTATGCATATAAAGTTATTGCATTGCTGGAAAACTTAGCACAGTCAGTATAACAAAAATAATAAACTGTGCTGAAATAAAAGACACACAATATGGTAACCCAGTTCAGTTTTGCAACCTACGTCTGGGGGGCCTTTGCCCAAGAGAGAACCAATCCACTATTAGAAGAAATGGCTACAGAGGATCTTACACATATAGGTTGACACCTTATGCTACCCTTTTGCTCACCCTCTTCCTAACTTCACGTGAATTCGTGATTGATCGATCTACAATCGCTCAACTTAAGTTCGAACCTCTAGTCCGAACTCTCTTTAAGAATTAATTTATCAAAGATAAACTCACAATATTTCATGCTCTCACAATACAATACTCTCAAGAAAGTATAACCACTCAAACAATAAAACAACGCGGCCAACCCTCATAATTGTTGATGTCGTATATATAGGTTTTAAACCCTAAATCTCTTTACCATCATGTATATCTCTTTAGATCTTCTTTCCTTGTGAGGATAAGGCTTGAGAAACACATTCAATATCTGCTTGATAAGTATCTTGTCCACATCTATCATAAACATGGAAAAGATCCCGCAAAATCCGTGCAGATATGGAAAGTCTCTGCCAGACTGTTCCATGTTCCCTTAGCACAGACTGAAGCACACATAACAGAGTTTGTTCTACGCAGCGGCTTCGACACTTCAGCTGTACTTTTGGCTACATAAACTTTGCCAACATCTTTGAGCAGCATCACCTCTTGAGCAGTGCCTCAAATCAAACATTATGTGGAATGATTGTGATTCGGAAAATTATTTACTCGATGATACAAGATAATAGTTGATCATAAATATCCTTAATTTATGAGTTCAAAATTATACACTCCCTCCGTCCCGTTCAATAAGTCCTATTTGGGATGGACATAAAGATTAAAAAGAAGAGAGTTAGATGATAAAGAGTGTGATTAAGGTAGTATTTTATTGTTGATGTTAAAGTGGGTTGAGTGGAATAATACTGTACGATAAAGTAAACAACGCTATTCATGTTTGAGTGTGACATAAAGTGGGTTTTAGTTTATTAATCTTTGCCAAATAAGGAAATGAGACTTATTGAGTGGGACACTCAAAATGACAAAATGAGACTTATTGAACGGGACAAAGGGAGTAGTTAGTTGTCCCGCCATTTCTAAATTGGCCCCTCTACGCACACAATTTTTGGTCGGAATTCGCTCATTGACAAATCGTAGTAAATTTTCTGTCAATTTTTCTACATATTCGATGTTTTGACTCATTGACAACTAGGGAGCAAATTTTCTCATTGACAACGGAGACGATTAATCGAACAATTTTAGACGGTGTGTTTAGGATTATTTGAATTTGTTTGAAATTTATATACTCGTACTTGTTTCAAACCCGATTAAAAAATTAGTCATCAGTGTTCCTTTCTAAAAAAATTCGTATATCAATAGCCGTCAATTGGAAATTGGCCCATCATATAGACCCAAAACTTAATTAAAAAAATGATTATACTATTTGTTCGCGTCCTTAACCGTATAGTAATATTCACTAATTACAATTATAGATTATGCAAAGTTGGAAACCCAACTACAAATAATGTAAAAATTAATTCATGGATGACGAATATAGATTTCAAAAAATACATGAAAAAAACGCATAAACTGAAAAATTTCCCTAGCTGAGGTAACCATCAGTTGAGAATTAGCTCGTCTACCGCCATGGTTCCGGTCAGAATTTGTACGTTGATCACGGTTTTGAATTATAAGTGCATAATTTATAAACCTTGTTTAGAATTTATATAAGAGGTTCAACTTTTTAAATACCAAAACATAAAAGAGTGTTGTTTTATACCCCTTGGTTAAAACACTCTTTTATATACCAAAATCTCTTAAAAGACTATTATACTCTCAACTTACACGAAAATAAACAAAATGAAATAAAACCTCAATAAAAAAATAATAAAAAAACAAAAACAAACCCTACCCACACCCCCAACTGCCGGTCCCCACAAACAAATTCTTGTCCGCGGTCCCCCTCCTCTACTCTCTCTCCCCCTCAATTCTCGTCCTCCGTAGCCGCGCCGCATCCCCTTCTCCTCCCTCCCTCATGACACCAACCTTCACGATAGAACCTTCATCGTGACCGGAAGAACATGAGCAACCGCAACCACCACCGCGATGACTTCTCCGGCGAAAAGGAGAAAAATGTTGAAAATTCCAAAAATTTTTGAATTCCAATTCCACCGGTTAGTATTCGACCGAACTTCAATTTTTTTCCGATTGAATGCATGTTTATGTATTTCTACATGTTAGAAATAGTTATATGTTAGCATTAGGATGAAAATGAAAGATTTCAACATTTTTTTGTGTGAGTTCGATATTTTTGAATTTGTTGGTGTGGATAGGTTTTTATAGTTTGAGTTGTGTAGTTCGACATTGTTGGTAAGTATGGGACGATTCCACGAGGTGTTATATGTTAGCGTTACGATGGCATCGTTGTCACGGTGAGTGACGCGAGCGTCATTTCGCCACGGCAAAATATAATTTGTATTTTTCCTTGCCCACTTCCTAGGATCAGCTAGTCGGTAAGTACAGATCGATCCACGAGGAATTGATGCAATATTCTCTTGAAATTATCCTGTTACAGTGTTGGTTTGGTTTATTCCTACTATCACCTTGGGCAATACAAAGAAAAGTAAAAGCTGAAACTAAATAGGCAAACTATCAGTAATAAAAGGCAATCTAGATTTGAGTTCGATTCAATGTGAATAAGTGTAACTCGATCATAGGTGCATAGATATTCGCTGCGTATGTGTGTCAGTGGTTATAGGCAAACCGCTTCGTGGCCTACTGTCATGTTGTCACGCCTACATTTACGATCTGTCCAGTTCGTTCTTACTTTTGAGAATTAAGTGGAATCCCCAAACAATCCTCCTTACTTGCCCAACCCACCCCCCGAGGATCCTACAAAAGGGGTGTAGTATGGACGGGAGCTTTGGGCACTAGACGAACCCGTTCCGACTCTATGAGATACGAGGATCCCGCTCCGACTTTTCACCAGCGTCAGCGTACTTCGTTCGGCTCCCCCCAAATTCAACCTGAGATTTGCCAACCTCAAGGAGCGTGAGGCAAACCTCTTCCGGTAATTGTTGGTCTAAGCTACCTCCTTTTTAAAGAATCTGCTGCCCTCCAATTGCCCATCTGCAGTATGGTCTCTTGGCACAAACGGATTGCTTTGAAATCATTGCCTAACGCCTCGGGAACACACATATATATAGCTATCTTACCCAATTAGACCTCACGAGTTATAAAAATACTTAAAATACATATCCTCTACCTAAACTCAGATCTAAAGGTTTAGCTAGACATAAAGTAAATAACAATAACAAAAGAGATAGAAGAAAACATACTTGAATAAATACTTAAACGATAGTCTGCCCAAACTGGGACTTAACAGCATAAATTGTATCTTGCAAGAAACTAAATTGTACGAAAGAGAGATGTAAAACTTATGTTGTTTAAGGTTGCATGCATAAACCTATTTATAGAGTACAGGGATCATGGGTCGAAACCCTAAAAACCCACAAACGGACCTTTAAGAAAGCTGACATCTTCCTTTCTTGGCCGAGTAGGATCAGGATAGATTTGTTTCCTTATCGGATAGATCTCTTCCTTATCTTTTTGTCTCCCAATCCGGGTAGGACTTGTCTTCTTGATTCCTTCACCTCCAAGGCACGAATTGCTTCCTTGTTGATCCTCCGGATGATGTTATGCCAGCTGTATCTTCTAGATCCTTCGCACTCTTCTTCCTTCTGCTTCTCCTTCGCCTTGCCCAGAGTCCTCCTGTTATCTTGACCTGTTTGGAACGACTGCGCGCGGTCTGAATTGGTCATGCCGACTGGTACGAAGTAGCTTCTATGTGTTTGGACTTCCGCCCTCGGTATCTCTAGCTACGAGCAAAGCTCCTTGACCACTGCATCGTATTGATGTGCTCACTTTTACGCGCAAATCCACTCCAAATGCCCAAGTTTTTGTCCTTCCCTACCTACTACCAAAAGTGTCCCCCCAGATACTAAAAAAGACTAAAAAGACACAAAACTAGACTTGATCTACACCTAAAAACACATGATGAGCATATAAAATATGGTCTCATCAGTGAGCAACCATCGTTAGCTCACGATGGGATTTACATCATGACATCACAATGGAAACCCCATCCTGAGCTCATGATGATGAGGGCTATCGTGACCAAGGCAGAACCCTTCGTCGTGGTCGTACCGATCCTCCTCCCGTTGTGATCATGACCATGGGCTGTCTTCTCGTCCTTCATCTTCTTGTGCTATGTTGCTTTGTTCAATTCTAACACATAATCACGCACTTAATACTTAGTTTTATTCATTTTGTAGGAACATTATCAATTTACTAGACCCACCATGCTCTATACGTCTAGTAAGTTGAACCTTTACATGAGGGTAGACGTGTTTAACGAAATTTGGTAAGTTTTATATAACATATCCGGTGACCGTTAAGCCGAGGAGATCTTAAGAACTGGTGTTGTTGGGCGATTGATTGATGCGAGAAGAAATCAGAGTGCAAGTAATGCGCTAAATCTCACAGTAGCCCAATAGTTGGAAAGTGCTAATCGGCTACCAGAGAACGAGCTTTGGTTTTATCTTGGTCATACGATCATTCGTATGACGGCAGTGGAATATGCTCTCATCATCGGGATTCATTTGGAAACTCTACATTTAATCCACATTCAGTTCATGTACCTCATAGAACTAGCATTCACTATAGATTTTTCTATGACCGAGATATAAGGACCAATGAGTTGCAAGACGTCTTCAACCGAAAAGAACTTGGGAAAGACATCGAAGACTATTTGAAGGCAGCCAACTTTCTCATTTACTATTATTTCCTCTTATGTCGGGACAAACCTGTCATGGAGGATTGGGCATGGACATTAGTTGAAGACTTCGAGGCTTGGGATACCTTCCCATGGGGTTCATACACATGGGGAGCGTTGTGTCACTATGTAAACAAGGTTCAGTTGCTTCCATCGCAAGCAGGCAAGTACCACCTCTATGGTCCGATTTGGGCTCTATAGATTTGGACTTATGAGATTATTCCAGCTTTGGGAGATTAATGTGGAATAAGAGATTACATTGAGAGAGTGTCTCGGTGCTTGAGGTGGACTACAAGACAGATGAAGGTTGATTTTACTCAATTCTTCGACAATCCACGAGTACATTTATGATCTTATAATATTTTTTATTCATTTAATGATTCTATCTATATTAGTTTCTAAAATTCTAATATTACGTTTTCATTACCTTTGCAGCTTGATGTATTGGAAAGTTTCGAAGCTACGGAAGCAGAGCATTCAGAATATTACATGATGAGCTTCGATAATGGAAATTCTTTTGATGTTAAATACATACCTCCTAAACAAATTGCTTACAGGATTAATCCGACTACAAAGAATGCAAAGCAGAAGACAATGGGAAAGTTGAAGCAACTAGCAGCAAGGGTGGTTCGTGGTGACCCAGCTCGACACATGGCGAAGCGTTGTCGTGAGGGTGCCCCTGATGAACCCTAATTTGTGTCCGTTTTTCGTGTCCTTTTGTTTTGTCTTTTGTGTCTTTTTTTAGTCTTTATGTGTCTGGGAAGGCATAAGTAGAAAGAAGTGGGTGCAGGGCAGAACAGGTGCGTTTGTGGGCATAATTTGGTGGAAAACTGTTTTTCTGGCGTTGGGCAACAATACGATGCAATATGGGCATAGGGCTGAAGTCTGTAGCTGTGAATGAAGAGATATATCTTGAGCAAAGCTACAGGTGAAGGAGTACCTCCTCATAATCTTATGGCCAAAGTAGCAGGGTACCCAGAATAGTGCACGTTGAGGGCAAGACTGAAGCTGATGTGACCAAGGCAGACAAATGAAGCAGAGGGCAATGGATTAGACTTGAGCACCAAGGAAGAAGATAAGGAAGGAAACTTCCATCCTTATCGAGAAGAGACCGGTCAAATTCGGACTCAACAAGGAAGGAAATCCAATGCGCCAATCTTGATGCTAAAGAAGAAAACAAGACCAAGAAAGGATGGAGTCCAGCCCATGAAGGGGATCGACTTAACCTAATCTTGATGCCTATATATATGGTTGCATGTACTCTTCAAAGGGACGTCATTCAACCTAGCATAGTTCTTTAATTTTAGTCTTGAGAGTTTGGTGAGGAAGAAAAACAAGTCTTGTGGGCAAAGCTTTAATTTTTTTTTTTTACTTTACTGCTTTAAGTTTTCAGTTGGCGTTCTGGCCTAGACACGTACTACTTTGATTTCGGTAATATAGTTCTTATTCAGTTTTAGTTATGCTAGCTTCAATTTATTTCACTTTGTTTATATTTGTTAATATGTCTAGCTAATTCTTTAAACTTGAAATAGATGAGATGAAGTGATCATCGATAATTTGATAACTCATGAGGCCAAAGCGTGTTAATTAAATCGTGTTCTTTTATTCCCGAAATACTTAGGGCTTAATATTAGATTTGGGCAAGATAACTAATTGCTTGATCACCAATAAGTTAAGGAGTTTAGATCACCAATAGAGTCGAGGTCAACACAAGAGTGTCTCTTGTGCTCGAATAGATAAAAAGTATTGGAATGTCTTGGGCATCTCTTGGCTGACTTGCGTCTAAAAGATATTAATGCCTCTTGGACAATACACCATCTGAAGGGTCTTCGTAAGCGTGTTGATCAAGAGAGGAGTTTTGTTTAGAGTGTCTCTGACAAACTCGAATTTAAAAGGATAGATATAGGAATAAAGTTGTAATGGGCCCACTCAATTTGTTGTATATTATGTAGATAATTCGCAGATCAGTAGTGAGGAAGATAGAGTTATAGGATAAGGTAGAATAGAGAGAGAAATTGAGAAGGAAATTGATAATTCATTTCTTAATGTTTCTTGGGTAACAAGAGTCCTAAGATACTGTGGTTCCAAACCAAAAACGGGAAATATAATAAAAAGGAAATGAAATAACATATAAGTGTTAATTGATGGAAAACACGATTCCAACTTCTTGAAACACAATTCCCTCAGCCACGTGGAAAGGCCAGGCCCATATCTTCACCACTCTGGATCGAAACGGCTGCTTTTCCTTCTTCTTCCCCAAAATCACCAACAAATTCTTCAATTCCCAATTTCTTCCCAAACAGCTCCACCATAGATGATTATCCTTGCATAGCCATACCAAAAGTATTCATAGCGGTGACTTCGTGACCATAGGGCATGAATTAATTTATTCTTTAAACTGAGTAGTAAAGGCATGCGATTGAAAATCACTGTGCCCATGATCGAGTATAGAGTATTGATAACCACTGATTCAAAATCCAGTTCAAGTCTCTTTTATTATTGATCAAGTCTACTTTTAGTTTCAGTTATAATTTTCAGTGCTTGTTGACCAAGACAAGTGAAATGCAAACCAATACCCCTTTGTGACAACAGTTTATGGAAGAGAGACTACACCAATTCCCTTGGGTATAGGGTTGATAAGAAGAAAGCGAGCAGCGAAGAAGGAGGAAATAGTCGCTGCTACCCCACAAAGAAGGCCAAGATGGTGGCCTCCAATGTTGAGTCAACTCGGCAAGGGGAGTCCACAGAAAGGGGCATCAGCTTAAGAGTCATGCCCTCAAGATCTGTCTCCGCATCTTTGCCTATATTCTTTATGGCAAGTCAGATAGCGGTAATTATGTGGCTAACAAGGAGCTCTACATCCTTTGGGCAATGAAGAACAAAGTTCGACTCAACTTTGGGTCGTTCTTAGCAGAGCACATCAAGGTAGTTATCACAAAGCCTGGACAGCGTTACTCCTGTGGGCATTGGATCACTATCTATGTCCAGGAGATGGACTTAATAGATAGAATCTCTCACCTCAAACCGATGAAGGAGGAGCAACTCGACTTCGAGGCCCTGAAGCGAATGAAGGACATCAGAGAAGACCCCATGGGCAAGATAGTATTCATTGACTATCCGCCCAAGGGAAAGGAGGTTGAGGTCAAAGCTGCCAAGGAGGTAAAACCTGCTAGTATCAAGAGAAAAATTGTTGCTGCCGTGCCTGAAGTGGAGGAAGATGTGCCCAGGATGGAGCGGATGGAGAGAATGCTGAAGGAGTTACTCGATGGTCAACGTGCCTACTTTGCCCACCAAAATTTCAGGTACCCACCTGAATCTTCTTCTTAATTATGTTTCCTCCCATTTTTTGTTGTTTAGTTTTTTTTTAGGTTTGTTTTCCTTATAAGTTTTTATGTTAGTTTTTATTTTCAGTGTTTGTTGGTCGGGGAGGATTGAGTCTTGCCTTCACCCACAATTTGCTATGCAAATTGTGTGGTGAAGGCATTCGAAATTCTTCCCAAGTTTGTGTTTGTTGGTCATAACTCTACCCACTTTACCTTAAGCAAAGTGTGTGTGTGTGGGAGTCGGTGTTATGTTTAAGTGTTAAATTGTTGAGTCTGTTGATCAGCATGTTTAGGGTTTAGGTCAAGGTCAAGTATGATTTTATGTTATGATTGAGTGACGTATGTGGATAGGTAGGACGGAATGAATCTATGAGCTACCTTGTGAGGATTCGAGCTTTAATTACTGTACATATCATATGCAGTATTATATTTCTTGTGTGAGATTTGACTGTGAGATTTGATGATCTAGAACTTGCCTGCATTCTTGAGCTTATTAAATTTGATCAATACACTTATATGATTTAGGCATGATTTTTTGTTTATTTAGTCCAGAGCCAAAAATATCTTACCCTTATGTTTATCCTTTGTTTAGCCCCCTTGAGCTTGAAGTAATTCTTTCTATTCACTTAAAATAAGCCTGGAAATTATAGCCATCCTGGTTATGAGAACTCAGGTTTAAAAGAAGGAATGATGGATGGAAGGAGGGGAAAGGGGTATATTATCATGGCTATAACACCTGACAATAGAAGGATGTTTAACACGTTAGAGGTGTTGTTTATAGGACTTATTGTTCAGTTAAAAAAAATATTATTCTCAAATAAAAGTCCTAGTTCTAAGGCCCGAAGAAATTAGGTAGGAATGAAGGAGTTGGAGTTGATTTTGCCCAGAGCTGAGTTCGAATTGACCATAGCCAATTTCTAAACATTCCTTACCTTATGCCTTAAGTCCCGTTACAACCCAATAAAAGACCTATTGATAAGTGGTTTGATCATAAGAATATAGAAGGCAGGAATGCCTATGGAAAGTCAAGTCAATAATGGTCAAGAGCATAAACACTTAGCCTAATACACTTAAGAGAGAGTACTGTGAGGAATAATCCATCTTGCTCATTGATTCTATCTTGACCTATTTGATGGAATTACTCAATTTACATCTATGATTACTTGCTTTGACCAATGTCCATGATATGCTGAACTTGTGATTGAGTTTGTGTTTTCTGTTTTATTTTTCGTGTTTTGAGTCTTGGGCGAATTGTAACTACACACTTGAGGACAAGCGTGATTAAAGTGTGTGGGTATGATGAACCTGAATTTGTGTCCGTTTTTTGCGTCCTTTTGTTTTGTCTTTTGTGTCTTTTTCGAGTCTTTATGTGTCAACCCCACCACTTCGTACACCATCTCGCAGTTCACCACCTCGTATATCACAGTGGGGGCCCTCGGGAGAACCAGGCAGGGTCTGTTGTTTGTACGAACGATCATGCCCAGACCATGATGAGGGCATGAGCAGCAAGGGTGATGAGATTGAGCACCGGTTGAGGAGAGTTTTGGACGATGAATCTGACAACGGCTTCCTTGCTAAACTGACTCAAAGTCGTAGGCCGGTACTGGAGCCTCACCATCACTCTACCTCAGCATTCAACACTCAGATGCGGTCTGGTAGGGTTGAGCAAGACCTGGATTCAGCCCGTCACTCTTATGCTGGAGGTTTTTGTCACATGCAGACTTCTCCAGTTCGATCCCACCACTCTCCAGTTCGGTCACATCATTCTGTAGTTGGGTCCCACCATTTTGCACCTCGATCCTACCCCTCTTAGAGACGGACTTCTCTACCTCGGTCCCACCATTCTGAGCCGGTGCGTTCCCACAACTCTGGAGCTCAATCTCACCATTCTCACTGACAGACTTCCCACCATTCTGAGCCGGTGCATTCCCACCACTCTGGAGCTCAGTCTCATTACTTTCACCGGCAGACTTCCTACCACTCTAAGCCGGCTCTTCCTCACGACTCTGCGGCTCGTTCCCATCACCCTCAAATCGGTGTTACAGTTTGTGATAAGCCTTTTCAGCAGTTTGGGCCGTTCCAAGCCGATCAAGAGGCGCAGTCCTCACAGCACATTGGTCAAGACTTGTTTGTCCAGCTCTTTCAGCCGATGTCAGCCCCTTACAAGAAACTGCAGCAGCCCATTTACCAGACACAGCAGCAACCCATTTACCAGATGCCTGACGAGCCCATATTTTGTGCTCTTGTCGTGTGTGTTTTAGGTCTAGATCGAGTCTGTTTTAGTGTCTTTTGTTTCTGTTTTGTGTCTGGGAGGACACTTAAGTTGGCAGGGCAAGGAAAGGCAGGTATTGGACAAGTCTGGAGTTAAAACATGCAAAAAGAGAAGGAACTGGCGATACGAGGCAATGACCATAGTAGCCGTGCTCGTGGCTCAAGCTACCGAGGGCATAAGTCCAAATCAAGATGAAGAGCTGCTCCATTTTCAGTGGTATGGTCAATCTAGATGTTTGCATGTTTCATTCCAGAAGGCAAGGTGCAGACTACCGTGGGCAAGAGATGGTAGAAAGATTGAGGAAGGCAGAGTGCAGAGCTTGGGCAACGGTGCTGGCGTGTGCAGATTGCAGCTAATAGAGTCCTACAAGGAAACAAATTTCTTGTGATACAAGATTACGATCAGAGTTTCCTTCTACAGCTACAATACTATCTTAGCGATAAGGAAGGAGATCTTTCCAACCTTATCCATCGAGCTTTACATGGAAGTAGCCGGCCCGTTTTCTAGAAGGCCCGTTTGTAGGTTCTCCCTAGTCTTTGTACTCTATATATACATGCATGCATGCATGCGAGGCGCAGATACACTTTTTACCGCGTTTTACTTTCGAAACACTTTTACTTTCTGCAGTTTATGATCTTAGATACAATTTACGTTTATGCTTAAGTCCCAATAGGGCGAACACCTTTTGATTATCGTTATCAATTTAAGTATGTTTTTCTATATCTCTTTTGCTTTCATTATTTACTTTATGTCTAGCTAAGCCTTTAAATCCAGGTTTAGGATAGATGATGTGATGTATAACTTGTAAATCTCGTGAGGTCTAAGTGTTCTTGATAGTTGCATAAGTGTGTTCCCGACGCATTGGGCAACGATTCCAAAGAAGTTCGGTGGTCACAGGTAACTCGGAAGGCCAACGAGCCCTGGGCACATACGGATTCCTACATCACAGGAGGGTTATCAAGTGCACGTCGTAATTACCTTACGTTCCTTGAGAGCGGCAAGAGCGGTTTGTAGTCTTGGCCTAGACCTGCAAAGATGTGTCAATGCTGGAGAAAGCCGGAAGAAAGGTCCTCGTATCTCACCCGTTGCCAGAGTGGGCCCATCTAGAACCAAATGCTGCTTGACCAACATGCGCCTTATAAAGGTGGAATGCCTGGGGACTTTTGGGCAAGCAAGAGGATTGGCTAGGGTATGCCTGTCAAGACCTAAACGTAAGGGTGGAGCTGGGCGGACTATGTAGCGTACGTGGCGACGTGACAATGGGGACCCTGCATAGTTTTAGCCTATAACCACTGACATACATGTGCAACAAATATCTTTGAACCGATGATCGAGATGAAGTTATACTCATTGATTCGAAACCTAAATCTGGATTGTTTTTATTACTGATCTTTTTCCTTGTCAAGTTACAGTTATTTACTTTCAGCAGTTTGTCAAAGGTGATAGTGACAGTTGCCCGAGGCCATAATAGATAGATACTCAACACAACCTTTTTGTGACCCAACCAGAGATTATCACGAGCAACTCCCTGTGGGATCGACCCTGTACTTGCCAACTAGCTGTTCTTAGGGGTAGGCATAGGAGTGAAATACAAACTGTATTTTATCGCAGCTTAAACGACAGCTGCGTCAATGCCGCAGTAGCTTACTTACCAGATACCTTTGCACCTCACCTATGGTCCGAGTGAAAACCAAGGTTCTAGCTCACACACTCCCCAGCAGCACGTTGTAGATGATCCGGCTGACGAGGATGATGCTCAAGATGAGCGACTTTAGGAAATTTTGCCTAATTATGATGTTTTAACCAATTATATTAATTTGGTACGTGTTAAATATCTCTTACTTAACATTGAAATACATCAATAAATAACGAATTACACATTTAAACATATAATTATAGTGTTGGAGAGATTTGCGACACAACAATAAATACATAACTATATGTTACATATACAATGACTGTTGCATTTGATAAATAATACACCTCTAACATTAACTCGTTTAGTGTTTCTTTGATATAAGAGCGCAAAATATGATGTACAAATGTTGTTTAAGACATAATATAACATTACAAGACTAATTAATCATTATTTTCGGCGTAATCGATCTGGTTCATTAGTTCATGATGGGCAAAACACATCATCGTGAACATGATTGTGAACAAGTCATCGTGATCACGGTGACCATGCCCATCGTGACCTCACGATGGGGAAGCCATCGTGAGGTCACGATAGATAGGCAATCGTGACCTTTCTTGAAACTCGAAAAAAAAACCATTTTGATCAAATTAGCATCAAATAAAACACCAAATGAGCCTAGTTTAATGCCACTAGTGGCTACATAACTTAAACATTCGTAGAGGTCATAAAGTACTAATAAAGTTCAAACATAAATTAAATACATCTAAACTACAATAAACATTCTAGTCGACATCTATTGCCGTTTCTTGTGTCGCACCACCATCTTGTGCATCCTGTGCAGCTTTGTTTCTGGCCTCTAACTCCAGCGACAGATAGTTTGTGTTCCTAATAATCAACACTCAGAGTTTAAAAAGTTGAGGTGTCGACTCCATCACCTCAAAGATCACGGCATCATCGACTTTGAGTGCGAAAGTGCTTGTGAATTCTTTCCACCCACTGTACTCAAACTTCGGTTTCTTCCTAGTACCAAGGTAGGTCAACTCACATTCAATTACCATATGATTGACAACTGTTGGCACATTGGCACGAGGAAGTTTATCTATCATATGCGCTATTATATGCTATTGCACGCAAAGCATTCATTAAATTCAAAAGAACCATAAAAAAAATTAACACATTACAATTTTTTGTGGTACAAATTCTTACCAGGTGTCATGGAGTTGAAACATGTGAATTGGATAAGATAACGTTGAGAAACGGTTTATCTCCTGAGACACACATGTATGGAGCCGATGGATTTGAAGATGACGACATCTACAACCATCCATCCATATGCCACAAAATAACATAAACATCAACATCAACCAATTAAATTCAAGAAATCAACACATCAACATCAACCAATCAATTAAATTCATCCATATGTGGAAAACATAAATCCAACATCAACATCAACATCAACATATCAAACCAAATTCAATAATTCTTACAAAAGAATACTCAATTCAAAGATAATTTCATAACTCCTCATAATTGGGTTACATTGGGATCGAAGAAATACCTACCTTAAATCGGAAAACAATGGTGAGGGCGGCGGCGGCGGTGGAGAAGAGAAGCGACGGCGGCAAAGAGGGAAGAGAGAGATAAAGGTGATAAGGATGATGTTGGGTATTGGGGGAAAAGAAGGGTAATTGTATGGTGGAAATAAAAAGTTTGAGATTCTGTCCCACTTTATCGGGAAATCTGGCCACCTTACGATACGATCACCATCGTGATCTCACGATTGGAGTGGCCATCGTGACCTCACGATGGTTGCCTCCATCGTGACCTAATGATGGGTGCCACATCGTGACCTCACGTTGGTCGTCTTCATCATAAGGTCACGATGGTTTTGTCATCGTGATCAAGGCAGGAAGTCACCAAAAATCATCCATGTATGCAGATAATACTTGTCTCAAATATTCTGAACATAAAAATAGATATTAAAGGTTATAAAAGGTCAATACAATGCCATAAACTCAATAAGTTTTGCTACTGTTATATTTCATCTTCAATTTAGTTGGGACATGCCCTAATATCATGACACTAACGATGGCAATTGCTACATCTTTTTTTCCTCCGGCACCTTTGACTTCATTCTGCTCCCCCTAAATCATGAAAATTTTGTTCATCCTCTATTTCTTGGAGAGGGATATTCAAATCGACTCCACTCGGAGGGATAGATGTGTATTTTTTCCTATTGTGCCCAGATCCACCACACCTTGAGCAAGCTTGAGGACTTCGTGCTCTCGTGCCTTTAACTGCTGACCGAGCACGACTCGACCTTGGACGACCGGCCTGACGTACATCTTCTTGAGGGATAATCCTAATTGATTTGATCTCCGGCGGCACATTCCACTCATCGGGGTGTGATATTTGATTGATATGCTCAGCATAAGTCTGTCTTAGGCCCTTTTGTTTGAAATATTTATGTACGAAATCGTACACATTCAAACCAATGCCGGCCCACATGTTAAAATAGTAAAAAGGGAATTACATACATACAAAATGAATATAAAAGCTAAAGAAAATTCGGACAAATAATATAAATTTTACCTTTTAGCAGCAGCGACATGCTTACATGGAATCCTATCCTCACCAAAGATATGACAATCACACGTCCAATTTTGAAGATCGACTTGATATTGTTGATTATCTTCGTCTACTTTATAAACATGTTCGGTGATTGCTCGAACAGAAAGAGCGAGGCTCGCTTGCACTGATAGAGAAAGCTTGTTGAATGTAGTGACAGTCAATACATGATCTCTCGATTCAGTGTCGGTATGTTGCTCGTCAAACCAATCCTCCAAAACATGGCGAAATGTTTCAAGTAATGAGCACACTGGTAAACGCCTACCCCACCATAAAATACTGTTCACGGATTCGATAGCATTGGATGTCAGTAATCCATAGCGCCGCACACGACACTTTAGCCTAGCCTATCTCTCTGGTCCAATTTGAGAAAGTCGTCTATGAGCACCATTAGGACTTACACTGTACAACAATTCAAAAAAGTTTTCAAACACTTCGTGGCGATAACTATATGCTGCTTGATATAAGAGTGTGGCCACAACTTTGCCGTATGGGGTCAAATTTTTCTGTAGATGGTGATATCACAATCCAGGGAATGCATTTAGATAGACGGTTGGAACTGCATTCCTAATGCTCTTATGTTCGTCTGCAAGTCATATACAATTCTAAGATTACGTTGTTTCAACAAATACAAATATGACGGAATCTTTTGATATGACGAGGGAAAGTCACCGTACATTCTCTCTATCGCTAGCTGTCTCGTTCAGATGGAAAAGTTGTATAACATTTGAACATTGTATCACATGCGCATCTCTGCCATCATCTTCTTTAGCCTCAGAACGACATTCTCATCTATCAAATTCTTAGAAAAATAAAATGTGGCCACCTCGCCACTCATCGACCTTGCACGTGCAGTACGGTTTAAATCTAACCGGCAACTGTGATCCAATGTCAACTTAGTAATACGAAAAAGAGTTACACATTCCACAACACACAACCTAAACGTACAATTCTTTCTACCACTCCTACATAGGTACACTGCACGATTCGAAGCAGAGCGATCGGTCTTACACTCTACAAAGTGCTCCAAATGATACATTTCTACAGCTATCCTTAACTCTTGCACTGATCAAAATATGAACCCTACCTTGAGACTACCATTGATGACGATAGGCCACTCAACCCACGTCAACGTTATTGCGCTTTCAAAGTCTGGATGTGGAATGATCCAATTGCATTGTGTACGCTCATGCTCAACCTCGCTTCCTGATTGATGGACCGATGAAAAGTGTCGCTGCCCCATGAGCCTATCCATTTGTGCCGGCTATCTAATCCAAGCATAAAACTCTTCTTTCATCGATTCAAGCAAATCTTTATGACAATCTTTCTCTTCATCTTCGGATGTAGACACCGCTTCATCCTCCTCATAATCTTAATCATATTCATCATCATCATCGTCACTATCATCTTGTGCACCCGAGGTGCTACCTCTCACATTAACTTCGGGGACGGAGTTGCCGTTGTTTTCAATAAAATAAACCTCCGGATCCTCTTTAGGGTCCGCTAACCATTGAAGTAATTCTAAATCGCTCTGCAATAGCACTTTTGCTTTCATGCCGTTAATGTATGTGATGTACCATAACACATATTCGGTCTCCTTCCCACCATTCAAACCCTCTCTAATGAGTTCCACAGGGTAAGCATGATTAATCATGCCGGGATCGATGTAGACAAGAAATAAATTTCCGTCCATATATGTCGATCTCTCCCAATGACCGCCGTGATGTATCATAATACGGCGTGAAGACATCTGAAATTAACAAAAGATGCAAAAACAAAGTGTAAACAATCAATGGAAATGCTTATTTAGGACACATCTGTAGTAGTCACGATGGTGATGACCATCGTGAGGTCACGGTGACAATCCCATCGTGAGCTCACGATGGTATTGTCATCGTGACCTCACGTTCTTGATCACCATCGTGACCACGATGAACTTCACCATCATGACCATGGCGGAATTCGTGGTAAGCTCAGAACCAAGTATTTCAACTTATTTTAACCCCCTGATAACATGACATTTTTAATTTAATACACCCTTATATGAACAAAATAATATATTTCATGACAAAAAATGAAGTATATCTTGTATTATACTTTGAAAACCCTAATTTCACCATAACAATTCAAGATTTTAGCAGCAAATATATAACAAACATTTTACATATTATGCTTACCTTTGTATGAAGTAACAAACATGATGGAGCCCTCTTTGATGCTTTCGTTCTTCTTGGGCAAGATCTTGGATGCTTGGAATGATGATTCGTTTTTTTTTTTTTTTTTTTTTTGTATTTTGAAGAGAAGATAGAGATAATATGTTGAATGTGTTTCAATGTTAGTGGATATTTGATCTAAGTGTTCTTCCCCATTACTACCACCACCAACATCTTACTAACAAAAATTTAAGAAAGTGGCTTCATTTATTACCTAGTACATTAAAAAATATTTCACCAAATCGAATGTGCAGATGCAATTAATATGGTTTCGCATGCATCTGCCTTGGTCACGATGGGAATGTTCATCGTGACCTCACGTTGGGAGTGGCCATCGTTATCACGGTGGACGTTCCCATCGTGACCATGAGAGATTTCAAAATCTGACACAGTTGACTCTTGAAAAGTTGGTGGACTTAAGGGTTTTAGTACTTTTACACGATTTCGATATACAAAAGAGTGTTATTTAAAGAGAGGCTATAAAAGAATGCCTTTTTATGTTTTGGTATTTTTTTGTTAATTTCCTCTTTATATAAACCAAAAACCTAAAAAAATTGATTGTACTATTCGTTCTCATCTTAACTGTACAGTAATATTTACTAATTACGATTATAAATTATGAAATAACGTAAAAATGAATCCAAAGATGATGATTCTTAGATCAAGTGAGTAGGAAATGCATGGTGTATTTAGCTACAAGATGTTAAATACCCTAAACTAGCTTATCTTCTCTCAAGTTCGTTTTTTGTTTTTGTTTCTTCGTTTTTTAGGCTTTCTTATGTGTAAGTTGTTGCCACTACAAAAAAACAGCTTCTAGTGATGACAATGAGAGTGACGATCATGTGGTTGTTACCATAAGCATATGTATAGTGACAATTATTTTTCTTGTCACAACAAAATACAATAGTGATAAAAAACAATTCTGTCACTAATTATTGTCACTATATGTCAGTGACAATTACATTTTTGTAACTATAAGCTCTGATTCAGTGACGACAATTTCTGTCATCACAAAAAATTTATATTTTTATTAATAATGATGCTTTCATGCGTCGTCGATAGTTTTTTTGTCACTAAAGATATGGAACCAATTTATGTTGTCGGCGAAAGTGAGTGATAATTTTTTTTGTGGCTAAAACGAACTTGTATAGTGATGATAATTATTTCATCACAAATAATATTTTTTTGTAACTAAAAATAACTTGTATAGTGATGATATTTTTGTTGTCACAAGAAAATTAAACTTGTGATACTTAAACTTATATATGTTGTCACAATTATCATTAATATTAGCGTTTTTATGTTGTTGGGAAGCTAGTGACAATCATCAAGGTGTGACTGAAAATACATATACTAACGCTTATTCTTAAATAGTTTTATGACTCATACTCATAGTGATTAGAATTAATCAGTTTAAGGAAATACGTGATCACGCCTAAAATCAAATTATTTCACTACACCATGTAGATCCACGGAGCAGATTCAGAATAATTGGTTTCAAAAGCAAGAGCGTGATCACGCCTAAAATGAATTATCTCACTGTAGACCCGTAGAGGACAAGTGCACACGCACACTCAGCATGACCACGCTTATTCTAAAATAATTTATTTCGAAAAAACATAATATGATCACGCCTAAATTTAAATTGTTTTCCATCACCTCCTAAATGACTAGTACATACAAAGAGTGATCATGCTCATTATCAAGTAGTCTTCTAACTAAAACTAATGTTTCATCCAAACTTAATAATTGTCGATCTTTATAATATTATATATATATATATATATATATATATATATATATATATCAAATATTCTTGGAGATGAGAAAAATAATCAACAATTTAAAACATATATTGTAAGATTATAACATAGCATATTCTTGTTTCCAAAATGTCAAATACCACATATTTGGGAACATGTCAACGCTTTATGTTGAAAGTTGTCCACAAGCTTTGCCAAATGTGCCATTGCTTCTTCCTTATAGAACAAAGTAATAAGCATATTTTCCATCAAAATCACCGACTTAGTGCCAAATATAAAAATTGATCAAATCAGCACACTTAAAAACAACTAATAAAGAAAATAAAGAAATTTTTTATGAATTTTTACCTTATGACATGGAAGGTTGAACAGTGAAAGATATCAAACATGAAAATCATCATCAGAATCGTTAATATTATCTCCTTCGGTGTCGGTCTCGTCATCGTCATCGTCATCATCATCATCTTCTACTTCTTCTTCTTCTTCTTCCTTCTTTTCATTGTCATCATCATTGGTTTGGTCTTTCCTTGATGATACAATATTTGAAGAGATGGTCGATGGTGGGATATCATTTCGACACCATTCGATGAAATCATTAGGATGTTGAATCACATCATCTAAAATGTGTGATTCATTTTGCTGATAAGACTCATTAGTCACTATACACTCATCCTCAATATTTTCAACTACATTCCATAAACTTCGAGCTTGTGCTGGGATAACGACTTTCCAATCGTTGCCTAATTTGATGTCGTCAACATAATATACCTGCTCGACTTGAGTTGCCAACAAAAATGGTTCACTAGTCTTCCACGGTTTTGACATGTTTATACTTGTGTAGTTGTATTTGTCTTTTACAACTGACTCACCTTCATACCAATCACACTTGAACAACGTCACTTAATGATTACCCAAATAGTCCAATTGAACTATATCTACCAGCACACCATAATAATTATGGAATCCAGATTCCTCGTCAACTTTCACAACATCACCATAATTTTGAGTTTTTTTATCCAAATCATGACGTTTTGTATGAAACCGCAACCCATTCACAATGCAACCTTGATAAAGAGTTACTCTTTTATCAGGTTGACATGCTGTATTCTAGATCCTTGTGAAGAAGTTGACGTTCTGATAGCGACAATGTGATCTAATAGAGAATTAAATGAAAAGAGAAGCTTAAGAAAATAGTGAACATAAGAGTAATAACTTACTCGCTTTTCAAACCATTTTGCAAAACAATCCCCGTGCTCCTTTTCTACATTAGGACATCCATTTCGTTTGAGCTCCTCTTTATGCTCACTAGAAATGTTATACATAATAAGTTTCAATATAAAATTAAACTAAAAAGTAAAGAAATTAATAAAAAACATAATCATATTAAAGAAAATTATTTGTAAAAAAATACCTTATTAATTCCAACACTTCATCGCAATTTTTCAGAATATAAGAATGCATTTGTTTCCAATCAATATCATCAAGACAAACATATAATATTATAGACACCAATAATACTTTTATATTAAATCATCGGATGAAGAATGAATACAAATATTTATAAATAATCAATATATAGTCTTATTATTATATCTATTTATTATATAAACGAAAACGACACTACGTTAAAAAAAAATCTTATGTGACACCCCTCTTAATCCTCCATTCATATTTATCTAAATTCTCAAACTTTTTGATTTATTAAACACTAATTTCCTTAATAAAATAATAATACCATAATAAAAATTTCCAAAATTCTATCCTTTTCCATATGTCAAGATTTATGGCTCCAATTCATGTAATCCTATTATTATCTTAGGTGATTACATATGATTATTAATAGTAGGTATTTGTTGATATATGAGTTTTTTGATTTATTAAACACTAATTTCCTTAATAAAATAATAATACCATAATAAAAATTTCCAAAATTTTGTCCTTTTCCATATATCAATATTTATGGCTCCAATTCATTTAATCCTATTATCTTAGGTGATTACATGTTATTTATTTTCTACACGCCGAGCATTTTTTATTCATTTATTCTATGGTGCACAAAAATTAAGATCATGATCAACGGGGTGATTCTGATCGGAACCGTGGGGTAAACGGGCCGATTCAGTTGTGGCAATTCAACATAATGGGAGGATTTCAACATGAAACTGTGAGGGTTGGTGGACCAATTCCAACCAACGGTTCAATTTACAATATGAATTTTAATTTATTAAATGTTGTGTGACATGTATTTGATTTTTTATTGCAACAAATTTAATCATAATATTTGATTCTTTATATAATTTATAAATTCAAACGAGTTCAAATAATTAGCGAATATTATTCTATATACAAATTAAGGACGAGAATGAACATTACAAAATTAAATTTAGATCTATATAAATTTCAAACGAGTCTAATAAATTATGCAATTCAAATTTATAGTTGACATTTAACTTTTTATCTTTTACTATTATTTTTTACAAAATCAATTGTAGTTAACGGGCCTGTTCCGGGTCGGAACCGTGGGATAGACGGGATGATTGCAAAGTGGTAGTTCAACTTTTTTATTTTTTTGTTAATCTTATGTAGAACTCATAATGTAGGGTATTTATGATCGGTCATTCTTATAGACAATCTTCAAAATTATTTTCTTTTGTAAATCAATGTGGACAAGGAGTATTTGTAATGTAAAGGATCCATCTCAATTTTCAAACAAAGTCGACGTGGGATAAACTCTTTGAGAGTCAAATGTGTTTTTGCCCATATCTATTTTGGGGAAGAATAGAGCTTTGAAATTATCAAAGAAATAAGGGTAGATTATATTAGAATTTTTAACAGACATTACTATGTGGGTTTGAGACGTAAACATGTGATAAAATTATGTTTTAATTGAATTTGAGATATGTTTAAGTACATATTAATCTTAAACGAATTTAGTAGATTGCATAAGAATGATTGAACGCAAAAATAATTAACAAGTAATTTTTTTTTTTAATTTATCACATATTACTATCTAAATAATTTTAATAATTTTTTTAAACATAATTTCCCGTCGATTTTCGACGGGTTATATGCTAGTTATATTATTATATTATATTAATAATAATAAGAAGAAGAAAATAAACGGTGCTCCGTTTTGATAATCCTTTATTCTCGTGTATTTGACATTATTAATTCATAATAATACACATATATTATTTATTATATTCATATAATAATTTCCCATGTCTCATGTATATCTGTTATTATTATCATTATCTCTATTCTTTACACTTTTTTAAAGCTTTGTGTATTATTAATTCATAATATTAATATTATACTATATCTCAATTCTTAATAGATATATATTCTCAATTTCTAAATACAAATTATATAACCCGTTTTCATTATTAATTGTATGTTTAATAATAATGAAAAGTAAAATTACTTTCTAAGTTAGTTTACAAGTAGAGCCAATAATTAAATTTAAAGCTAAAATAAGCAAATTAACATTTAACAGGACAATAGAAATTTTATAATAAAAAATATATTTGAAAACTAAATAAATATATTTAATCGATATATCTATATGGAATTCTCTTTCTCTTTCATTCATATTTTTCTAAAATCTTCCATTAGTGTATGTTAGAAAATACTACTCAATATATACATGCTCATATTATAAAGTTTAATTCTATTTCTAATATATTTCATTACAATTCACTGTACTTTTGTATTTTATCTTATATACACACATAAAGTTATGCACCATCATATACCCATGTTAAACCTCTACATCCATTAATTACAAAGTCACTATTAATATAATATTTATTTTATTCATGATATGGTATAACTTTTCATCCGCATCGCTTTTGAATAATATGAGATGTTATTAACAATTTATTTTTATTAGTTATTTTGTTATTAATTCTAGTTCCAATATATTTCATTACAATTCACTATATAATTTGAAACAGCACGTACATACCAATTTTAAAATAATAGTGATATACTCAAATCAAATCCCCTCTTTATGGGAGGGCCAAAAATTAAAGTACCGCCAAAACGTATATTATATTATCGCGCGCTTATTTTCATTTTCAGAACACATTCTTATTCTTCTCCACTCATAACTTCCACTTTCTCTAATATCATTTTCTTAGTTTCACCTGCACACGCATTCCGTGATATATCCATATTAGCTTTATAGTATTCCAAACTCCTAAGATTAGTTTTTTGTTGATCGAAACAGCTTGCTCGATTATCATGGCAACCTCCTGAGATGAAAATTCGACAGGTATTTTTTTTTTGTTTGTTTAATTTCTTTTCCTTTTTCATTTGCTAAATCATTGAATTAACACGTTTCTCTTATCTCTGATTGAAGAAACTACTGAACAAGAAGAAGAAGAAGAAGAGTTTTCGAACGAAACGCCAGATTGGAAATTGACGGATGGTAATGTAGTGTTTCATAATTTTGATTAAATGTCTCTACATTTTGGTTTTGGAGTTTTTGTTTCATGATTATATCTATTACTGTTATAGGACCGCCAAGACGAAATGGGCGAGTGAGAGGCGCTACTAGAGGGCTATCAGTTCAAAAAAGACGATGTTGGACACAAAAATTGGACCTCGTAATTCATCCTAAGAGGAACCGGATTGTTGGTGAGAATGCAAAACATTTTAAGACAAAAGCATGTGTGATAGTGAAACAAGTCCCATTTGTTCAACATGCTCACTGGAAGGACATTCCAAAGGATATCAAAAAGAAGATGTGGATGGCCATGAAGGTACAAAAGTCTGATTTATAACATGTTTTAAACCTAGCTATACTAGTATGTTTCTTAAAATTTATGAATGTTGCAGCAAAAGTTTAACTTGGAAGAAAATGATCAAGTTCAAAACGTAGTGTTTGAACAACTCAATCGCCAGTTTAGGAGTTACAGACATAAACTACACGCTCATTACCTTAAGAAAAAAGGTGAAAGAGAAATATTGGATTTGCGTCCTCATGGAGTTACTCGACAAGATTGACAAATTCTAATTGATTATTTTGAGAGTGATGCATTTAAGGTATTTTACTTCAATAGTTGGTACTTCCTTTTAAGTTATGTTTATTTATTATTTATAATATTGAGATGTGTCATTTTGATATCCTGATCAGAACTTTGAGGTGGTGGTGATATATGTATGTCTTGATGTGGATCAAAGTTGCTCGAAATTGATAAGTGTATTAACTACAACTACTATTTAACTTAGAATGATTGCTCATTAAAGTTTATAGATATTTGTCATTGTGGTCTCATTATTGATGCTGATATATGTTGTTGTGTGGTTCTTCAAATTGAATTTTGATCTACTGATGCATATATCTATAATACACTGATGTAAATAACAAATGGTTTCTGGCTGATTCGGATATAAGCGTGACCATGCCACACCTATTTTGTAATTTACTGTTGCTAATTCGAAAATAAGCATGATCATGCCTACTTGACTTGAGTTGATTCGGATATAAGCGTGACCGCGCCACACCTAATTTGTAATTTACTGTTACTAATTCGAAAATAAGCATGATCACGCCTGTTTGACTAGAGCTGATTCGGATATAAGCTTGACCACGCCATGCCTATTTTATAATTTACTGATAAATACTAATTTGAAAATAAGCATGATCACGCCTGCTTGACTTGAGTATACTGCCTTGTATGTGTATAAATCACGTATCTCATTAATCACTTCCTTTTAACTCGTTCTTTATTTGATATTAATATTGATGAAATTGATTTTGATCTTTATTGTTTATCTTTATAGAAAGTAAGTGTCTGAAACAGAAAAAATAGACAACATCTCAAGATGACTCATGCATGTGGGACAAAATATATTGCTCAATATTGCTACCAAGAGGTAGGTGAGTCTAAATACTTCTTTAGTGCAAAAGCCTCTGCAAAAACAGCCACTTTAACTTGTTAATTTATTAGCGTGACATGAAAACTGGAGAGGAGCCTACACGCACAAATGCATGGAGACTAAGTCGATATAGTAGCGAGAAAAAAGATTGGATTGATGAAGCTTCAAAAGAAGTCTATGTGAGTATACATGTAAATATATGTGCATATATTTATGAAATTATAATTACTAATATTATAAAATTGGATTTTTTAGGAGGAACTTGTTAGGTTGCAAAGCGAACTGATGGAGAATGGAGAAGGTCCCATGACTGAAGATGAAGCCTTTGTGAAAGTTCTTGGGGAAGAAAAGTCTAGCCGATTGCGTGGTTGTGGAGATGGGTTGAAACCGCCGTCTAAAAGAAGAGAAAGAATGGATCGTGCTCTACAAATAGAGAATGAAGAATTGAGGAAACAAAATGAAGAGATGTGATCGCTAAAAATGCTTAGCAATATAAACCGCACTTTGATTGGGTAGTTGTAGCATTAGAGATCGGATATCGTATCCATAAGGACTATTAACTCGAATTTATATTGAAAACAAAATTCATGCATCTTCCTACTATTCAAACTTTTCAAACAACGTGATTGATGATTAGTGAAAGCACTTAAACACAAGTTCAAATCAAATAAGCAAACAATTAAGCAAATTCGAAGTCAAACAATTAATAAACAAACAAGAGACAAATTGGATTAAAAGATGGTTCTAGGGATTCAATCTGATTCCAGATGGCTTGATCAAGACTTCCTAATTCATGCAACCCACATTTAATCCCCTAATTGAGAAGCAATCACTAAAATATTCACTAATCTCTCTCGACAATTATCAAAAGGAGATCATTCTATTGACTATCTCGACTAAGACTTGAGATGATAAAACAACTCCAAAAAGTACAAGGATCACAAGCTTCCATGCATAAGATCATCACTTACTAAGTCTCAAATCAATACATGATGTGCAATTTGATTTCCATGCATGTAAAAACCTACTAAGAATTTCTACAAACATTTGGCATGCAAAGAAAGTGATCAACAATTCCCACATAAAAATAAGCTCTAAATCCACATTCAATTAGAAGAAGACAATAAGAATTAACAAGAAAAAATAATTCCATCATCAAACCATCTCAAATCCCCAAAATCAACAAAGGAAATTAGCTAGACATAAATGAAATCAAAGCAAACCAAGGGGAAATTGATTGCATAATTGAAATACTAAGAACCCGATGATGAAATCTTCAAATAGTCTTCAAATCCAACCTTATCCAACTAATACAATGTAAATCAAATGTTTAGAACTCTAACTGAAACTTTTTGAAGAGGAATCTAAGCTAGGGAACGAATTATACACATTTTGGGATGAGCTCCCATATATATAGGGAGAAAAAAGTTTTAAAGGGGATCAAAAATGCGAAAAGAGCAAAATCGTCCAATTTTGGACGAAAATATGAAAATCGGCGGTTGAGACAGCGGAACCGGCGATCTGGGGCTCGAAATCGGCAGTCCGGGCCCCGAGCGCCAATTTGGCCGCCGATTTAGGGTTTTGCCTTGCACTTCAATACCGAGAGTTTCGGCGGTTTGGCCGGCGGTTCACCCTTAAACCGCCGGTTTTCAAGCCCAAACTGCCAATTTTGAACCTCTAGGTGCCGGTTCTCCATTTTAACTTCTTTTTGTCCGATTTTCCACTTTTTCGTCCCGATTCTTCGACTCCGCTCTTCTATAGCCCTTTTATTCCAGCTTAGCATCCCTTGATAAACCTACACACATGCACAAACTCTACCAAACGTAAAACCAATCCGAAATATTGAAATCAATCCAAAATATATCACATTTAGAGGGTAAAGCAAGGCAATTAGTGATAAAAAAAACACGCTTAGTTGCTACAAAATGGATGTTTATCACTCCCCCAAACTTAAGCATTGTTCGTCCCGAACAATATATTCAAATAAAGAACATAAACATCGAATGGAGTAGCAACTTTGGATCCTAAATGCCTCAGATTACACAAACATTTTGAAAGCCAAAACCAAGCAAAACTATCATGATTCCACACAAATCAAAAGCATGTCAACCTCAACTCTTCAACAATTGAACCTCACAAGGATGTGTATCTCTCACCCTCAAATGAATGGTTATGCACTCATCGAATTCACACAATGCAATCTACTCACCATATGCTTGCAAATCGTCTAATATCTCCATTGCAACACGTGTCATGCAAGAACAAAGATCACAAAGGGCTTTATTTAGGTTGTAACGTAAGCACATTGGTTTAGGAGGGGAAATTTGGCTAAGTGACTTATCAAATTAATTCATCAACCTTATATCTCCTTCAAAACAAGCATGGAATCACTCCATCTTCCTTCCTCACCAAGCACTACTCATTTTTGGACTCAATCACAAATTAATTCCCTAATACTCTCATTTTTCCTCTTTTTTCACATTTCATTCTCTCGATTTTCAAGTGAAAGCATCTTAACAACCAACATAGACTCATTTTCTTCAACTTTCACTTTCTTTTCTTTTTTTTCCATTCATTTTTTCTTTCTTTAAGCTTATGGGAATTTTTTTTCTTTACAAATTAACAAGCCCAAAACTATCACCCAAACCATCATTAGTTCATTTCTTTTCATTTTTCTACCCACCCCGAATACCCTTACACAACCAACACCCTGTTTTCTTCGGTTTAACAAAGAAAGGCAAATCAAGCTCTAAAGAGGGTTAACAATGGAAAAATTTTAAGCACAAGGTAGTGTTTAGGATTTGAGGTGGCTAATAATGATGACCTAAGATCATTTCCAAGTTCTTGCACAACTAAACATTCTCAATATAGATCCAAAGCAAGTTCGAGGAGTAGAAATGCATGCATGACCAATCTCACATGAACAAAATGCACAATATAGCAATAAAAAGCTCAAATCTCACGAGTTTATTCAAAAGTCAAAGAGCCGAGATCAACACACAATCAATCCATGTAAAACCAATCAAGGAATGCTCAACTCCAACCAAATTTTGCTAAAACATAACATTATCCTCATAGGCATTTCACCAAAATCACATTGAGTACTAACCACCATATCAAATCAACTAAACTAAAAAAAAAATTCAAAAGTTCCCAAAATAACCAACCAAACTAGAAACAACCACACAACTACTTTAAGGAAACACAACCAAACAAACTCAAGCAAACCACACACACATATTTACCAATGTATTTGTATCCATCTCCCCCTCCTCCAAACTTATTCAAAAACCGAAGGGAGACGAATAAGTTTGGAGGGAAGAAACAAATACAAATACAAAGATACCTCAAACTTCATTAGGGAGGCGGAGGCGGGGGCCAATTGTGGCCTTGGTTGAGCTGGGTGGCTTGGAAACTTCGCATAAGCTCCATCATTTCTTGATGATTAACTTGGTTCTCTTGATGATATCGATCTTGGGGCTCATAAAGATCTTGTTAAAATGCGCCTTGCCTATCGAACCAAGTTTGCTGGAAAGTGGCTTGGCGAGCATAAACATCTTGTTGAAAACTGTCCAGCTGAGCCGCTTGGCGAGCATACAAATCCTGCTGAAAGCTTTCCTGCCGAGTGTACAAGTCATCACTGAATTCATCATATCTCTGATACATCTCGGCTTGGAAACACTGTTGGTTGTCGATTTGCTGCTACTGGATCTCATTCATTTCTTGCTGTCAGAGGCGGATAGCTTGGATATCGTGACGCATAACTGTGAACTCACTATCCCATTGGGTGCAGTAGTTGTCAATGTGCTCCACCCGCTCTCCCGGCTTTGGCTTTATCTCTTTGTGTTCCCTAAAGAGGTAGGGGTGAGATGCCGAGACAATCACTCTCATATTCTTATGTGACCATGTCGATGCGGATATTATCCGAAAGGTTCGTCCATTGGGGATATTAAGGACAAAGGGCCATAGCAATGGGCGTGATAAGGACACCACAACAAAGAACGTCACTCTTTCGATTCTTTTGGGTATATAATTGCCGAAAAAGAAATTGACCCAAGTTAAGTGGTGTGTGAGTAAGCATAGCCCACATAACTTGAAGCTCGGCACTCCGTGTCACACCCCGACTCCCGAGGTGCGACGGAGGATACTAACACTACTAAAACATCCACTAACTCAACTCACATAAGGGTACATGCTCGGGAAATCAAGGGATTATTTACTAAAGGCGATAACAATCAAGGCATGCTTCTAAAAACATAACAAATCATCCAACGAGCATAGATAATTTACATATCAAGTCCAAAAAGATATAAGTTGTAGAGATCACATGAATCGAGAATTTAGGGAAAATGGTAAATTGTATCGAGCACATCGCTTGTGAATTTAAACAAGTATCAGAGTGTAATTCAAGAACATATCAAAAGAAACATCATATTATATAGCAGCGGAGACTTTGACACAATTCCCAACAACTACATGTATGAAGACATGTAATTGCCAGCCAACTTTCAACTCAAAAAGACAACACACCACCAAGCCGTCCACGCCATCCGCATCCCGCTAACCTGCACGCTTAGAAATACATGCAGGGCTGAGTACTTCGTACTCAGTGAACACATGCCAAGATATTTGAAAAACTTGCTCTTAGAGCTATACAATTGAACTTGCCTATGCCATAGCATCACAAGTACTAATGCAGTTAAAAACTTTTACTTGTGAATGCAAAAACATTTTATTTTCTAAGTGGACTACGCAGTCAAAACATAATATATATTCAATACAAGTATGAATCATCTACCACATTATCTCTGTGTTGAGAAGTAGGCCTCCTTCTCAAATACTGTGACCGGCTAAACCTAAGTGAAGCTCACAGTTACCTCAAACAATTCAAATACCACACGTGGGTTCCTGTCTTTCACAGGGCAATCATATCTCAAGTTGATGATAAAACATACCAACCTCACATAAAAATGGCAAGTCAATTGGATTTAAAATCTCACATAATAATACTCAATAAATAATAGCATTCATTGGAGTTTTGGGGTTTAGAAAAGCCCACCTGTCTTCCGAAAAATTAGCTAGGCGGCTTACTCTTTTGAATGTCCTTGCTACTTTTCCGTCCCGCTCGTTCCTTCACAATTAAACATCGATTAAAGATACGACTCTCGACGCGTAAGACGTAAAGTAGATTTTGGTCTCGGCTGAAGGACTTCTACTTGACTCGGGTCTTTCTATTTTTAACTTTTCTAAATCAATATCCTTTCTCGACTTTCTCGTTCTCGATTATCGACTCTACTCGGTTACTAAATATTTCCTCTCACATACTCGTTTCTAGAATCATCGTTACTTTAACAATTCTCGTTATTCAAAAGAATACTATTTATCTCGACAATGTTACTCAAGTTCTCACTCGAATTCTCGATTCAACTATCGTCATCTCAAATCAATCACGTCACATATAAGCATTCTCATCAAATGAACAAGTCATCAAATAACGAAACGTAAGTATTTCATTCACATAGAAATTTATTCAAGCATAATAACTCAA
This sequence comes from Schizonepeta tenuifolia, assembly GCA_029490685.1. Classification (NCBI taxonomy): domain Eukaryota; kingdom Viridiplantae; phylum Streptophyta; class Magnoliopsida; order Lamiales; family Lamiaceae; genus Schizonepeta; species Schizonepeta tenuifolia. The sequence goes on along the minus strand of CM055955.1, from coordinate 21,755,036 downwards.
ATATGATTTATATTTCAAATATAATCAACAATTAACTCAACATGGCTCGACTATATTTTTGGAAAATGTTAACTTTAGTTTCATAGAATAATCTCACTAATTTCATAATAAAATTCAAATAATATATATTTTTTTTAATTTAAGACTCTAATAATTATTTAATTATTTCTCGACTCAAAATACGACGTTATTTCAAAACACGTTGTCTTTTCTCAACTACGTACACATTCTTGTATGCGTACTCTTATCTTAATCATTTATTTTACATTAATAAACTTTCTTTCTTATTCTCAATTAAACTCTTATTTTCTATATTTGTTAGAAATTTGACTTCTTATAAAACTCGACTCTTAGTAATTTCGTTTTAAAAAATTCTCATTTTCTTTACTCAAAGCAAACTCGACTTTTAACTTAAAACTCAACACTTGTTAACTTCATCGTCCTATCTCAAATTTAAAATATTTGAAAGCAACTCGATTATTCTTATTCAAACATTATCAATAAACCATCCAATACTCGACATATTATCAAGAAACGAACATTTGAACATTCTTCATTTACTAAACTCGATTCTCATATTGAAACATCATTATTTAGCTTCAACACAAGATTTCATTTTTAATCTCATACTTTACTACTTCTTATTTTATTTAGAAAATATCTCTTTAATTAATTTCGAGTAAATGAACTCAAACTTTACTCTATAATTATTCTTTTCTTTGAAAGAGAATTTATTTCTTCTTAGATTAATTCTTTCTCACATATTCTTGTTTAATTGAACGGACTTATCCTCGACTATCTCGTCTTTTATTTCGTACTCATCTTTTAAATTTTATTTCTCGATTCTAATTTCTCTTTTATTTCTCAACTAATATTATTATTTTTCTCTTTTTAATAACTCATATAATTTCTCTTTTAATTAACTACTTCTTAACAAAGAAACATTTTTCTTTGTTTTTATTCAAGTCTATATCTCATAATTAATTCATTAATTTTTCTTTTTATTTTTATCTTTATTTTATTTTTAAAATTTTCGAATTTTTAAATAATTAATAATTAATTTATTTATTTTATAATTAATTCTATTAATCTTTAAATCATCATGTTCTTCACCAAGAACACCAAGAACACACACTCATAAACTCATAATTTCACCAAAAACACCTAGTACACACACCAGGTATTCAAAACTCATTTCCATCGATTTTAAGTATTTTTATGCCTAAATTTTCATTTTTTTCATCTCTTGAAATTCCTATTGAACATCTATTACTCCAAATTAAACACAAACACATTCACATCATCATATCATCAAAATTATCAAAATTCATAAAAATCATACTTTCTTCCATAAACTCATTTAATTTGGTTTTCTCTAAAAAAAACAATATAACAAATTAAATCATTCATTTCATCATAATCTCATACTCAAAATATATTCATAAACATCATCAAATCATCAAACATCAAACTAGATCAAATTCTCCTAATAAATCCCTTATTTTCGGTTTCAACAATATATTGGGGCAAATGATTTTCTTCATTTTCTCATGCATGATTATCATTCCAATCATCATCATAATCATATATAAACAAGAAATTATCAAGAAATCATGGAAATTATTTTTCTTTCTTTTCTTTCCCTAATTTTGGTCCTCACCATTTTTTTTAGGGTTTTTATTTCTCTTTTCTTCTTAATTCTTAGATTAATTCCTAGAGTTTAATTTCCTAACAATTTCCTCACATCGATCATCACATCTCACACCCTAGTTTGCCTAAACATAAATTAAAGCATGCATATTTCCTTTCCTTAGGCTTTAGAGATTACATATTTACAAGAAATTAAATGAATAAACATACTTAGAAGATTTAAATCAAACTCCTCCTCTTGAAGCACTAGGACCGAAAATGAAGGGGTTGTGAGCTCAAATTTTTTAGCTTGAATTTTTCATGGAGGATTGCATCTTTAACCTTAAGAAAAATATAACAAAAATTAATCATCTCACTAAGGCTATGAATGCCAAAAATTTTAAGAAAAAGAGGGAGATGATTTTGCTTTGAAATTGAACTCAAGACTTGAAGAATTAATTACCTCTTGGATTAGGATTGAAGAACTAATGATGATGATCTTGTTGGAGTTTGGAAGCTTTAAGATCTAAGCTTCAATGGAGTTTTTGTATCTCTATGTGTATATGTGTGTGTGGCGGTTTTGAGAGGAAGAGAAGAGAGAATTTTCCTTTCTTTCTTCTTATTCATACGGTGAGAGTGTAATACCCCGATTATTTCTACAGTCGTTAAAAAAATAAAAATTAATAATAATTATGGCTTTGCACGCCTAAGATCATGAAATTAAATTCTAAGATTTACGGTGAAATCCGTTTCCGAAAATAATTTCCAGAAATCGGACGAACGACTATTGTATTAGGGTTTTCGCGTCTGGTAACTTTTTCGTCCGAAAACTCAGAATTAAATTCCGTCAGAATTTACATTCACTTTTTCTTCGAGACGAGTTCATCGGAGAAAGTTAGTTTTTATGATTTTCCGGGCGAATTTTGGACTGTGATGTCCCGACTTTTTTCTCGGATTTTGAAAAACGAATTAGGTTTTCCGAGTACGTAAATTATTTCCAATCTAATGGACGAATTAGATTTCATCGAATCCGTAACTATCTAGGAAAGTATTTCTCGACTTTTAAATCGACGGTTAAGAGCCGAAAACGAGATATTATCATCAAATAAATCCTCGCCAAACATGTCCTAACGAGTCACTATACTTTGTAGGCTATTTTCTTAAACTTTATGACTCACTATAATGAGTCATCACCTCCCTCCTTATACCTCTCAATACCGCCACCCATCTCCTCCATTCTCTCTCTCATTTTTCACTCATCTCTTCCATTGGAGCTTCAACTTCAAGCTTTTCTCAAGCATTCAAGTCTTCCACCTACCAATCATTTTCATTTCCAAATCCATAATACGAAAGGTAAGAACTTCGTCTATCATTTGAACCGAACAAATCTCATTTCCCCCATTTTTATTTTTTTCGAAAATTTGAGGAATGAAATAGCATGTTGTCCTTTGATCGAATCATGTTCTACGATGTTAGAATCGAGTTCTATGGATGAATTAGAGAAAGAAATCAAGAACCCCTTGTCTTAGGTTATTACCGATTTTAGGGAAAAATTGGGGCTTTGATCGTAGCTCGATTTCTTTGTCGATTGAATGATAGATTAGTGTTCCTCATGATATTAATTGACTCTAGGAATTGTTTTAGATTTTTCTAAAAATAAAATTCGAAACCTAAGAGATGAAGAAGGGTCGATTTAGGATAGTAAATGTTATGATATGCTCGATTATTTAATGGAAATGAGATATACGATGCATGAGGATGATTATATATTTAATTGAGATTTTTCTAAAAATAAAACGAATAATGTAAGAGACGAAGACGTGACGATAAGTTAGAGCTCGTTAATGTTTTGACATTATGATTTGCATGTTAGTAATGCTCGTTAGAGGATAATCGTTGTCGTAAAATTTGAACGAAAATGGAGAACGTAAAATTTATCGTAAGAGACGAATGACGGACAATAAGTCGAGATTAGATAATAGTTTGAGGTTAAGATTTACGTGAATATGATTCTTGATAGATGATGAATAAGATTGTAGAATTTGATTGAATTCTAATGATGTTGGAATTTTGGTAAGAAACGAAACAACGATCCTAAGTAACGATAAAAAAGACGAATAAGGAAAGTAATTGTTTATTAATGATCGTTAATGATAAGTGAACAAATTTGTAGTTGGCGACGTGTTCTTCCGAGCTATAGAATGATAGGCTATAATCGAAATCGAGAAGTTAGGAATTGAACGAAAACTTTAATTTGGTTTAGTAATTGTATAGTTGAGCGACGAGGTTTTGATCGTCGTGCTTATGATCGAGAAATAAAAAGGAGATCATCACGTATGATGATACGTGGTGACTGCCTTGAGTCAGTTTTTGCTTGAAAATAAAAGTGTTTAAGCTCTAATCGAACCTAAAAAACCGTGCGTCGATTTTATCGAGCATTAGGGTTTCACTCGGCAGTTTTGCGACCTTCAATGGAAACTGTCATATCTCCTAGCTCATTTATCGGAATTGAGATCCGTGAATTGGAGAGTAAACTAGACATCCGAGGCTATCTTTTGGTACACGGCTCGTCCCCTGTTCCATGCAAACTTACTGATCTGATCTTATGCAGTGAATTTCTAAAATCTATTTTCTTAAGTTGAATTCTTCTCAACTTGAACTCTTTCGATCTTTTAAGTCGTTTCAAGTTATCGACTACCTTCTTTCTACTGACCTAAGTGTCCAGTTCAGAACCGAGTAAGTGTCAAACGAGATGCGTTCGTATCTCGTTTCTTTTTTAACTAAAAGAGTTTAGTTTACAGTGCAAATGCCTAAAACGTCTAAAGAACAAAAACTTAACTCGACTTTTCGTATTCGTTTATCGTTTGCGACCGAGCTTTAAAGTATGATTTTTACGATAAAGGAGGAAGTCGACACCAAGGATAGGACACAGACCAGAAGACGGAAGCACGTATCTTAAGTTCTGTATTTAATCAAGGTGGGCTTTTATATATGAAACAAAACGAGCAATGCTCGAAAACCTTTTCTTTATCGCTTTGATAATCGTGTTTTCAAAGTGATAATTATGGCATGAATTGTTTTGTGTTTTATGTGAGTTCTCTTGTACCTTATGAGTTAATCAAAAGGGGTTAACTAACGATCGGCTTTGAGTTAGCTATTATGTTTTTCAAAGTTAGTGCACTTTGTAGCCTGTGGTGTATGTGGTATCCTGTTGAGGGGTAGCCAGCCACGGTAAATTATGACTGGTCAAGATTTGAACGTAACATCTATGAAAAATTCTTGCAAGCTAATTTATGAAAATGAGAAAGAAAATGTTTAGTAGACACGGGAATTTGTTGAAAAACCCCGATGTGCTACAAAAATGAAATGCATGGTTATCTTGTAATGCCCCGTAAATTCCTAACGTTCTTAAAATTTTAAAGTTAATTAAATAAATGGCTTTGCACGCCTAAGTTTACGTTTTTTTGAATTCTAAGACTAACGGTCGAATCCGTTTCTGAAAATAAAATACGGAAGTCAGCTAGACGACTACTGTATTTAGGATTAGCGCGTACGAAAAGTTTTTAGTTCGTGAACTCAGAACGGAAAACCGTCTGATTTTTACATTCACGAAATCGCGATACGAACTCGCCCGAGAAAGTTCGTTTTTATGATTTTCTGGACAAAACTCGGACTGTGTCGTCCCGAGTTTTTGTCAAAATAAATTTTTGTAAATTTATTTTCCGATTAAGTTTTGTACGTTAGAATTTTAGGTCAAATCGGATCGCGACGATTTTGTGCCGAGCAACATTTTTCGTCGAACGTTCTCCGTAACGTCGGATCGCGCCGGAAAAATACGTACCCCTCCTAAAAACTCTATGGCAGCCGACATCCTCTTTCAAATTAGAGGACATGCATGTTTGATAATGTCTAATTAAGTGACACCTTACCTAGTTACTATTCACACTTTCCACCTTTCACCTTATCTCATATTTTAACAATTAAAAACAACCCATTTCCTTCCATTTCATCTCCAAAATCGGCAGCACCTCCTCCATTCCATCATCTTCTTCATCTCATCATTCTCCATTAAAGACAAGCTCCAAGAACAAGAAGAAAACTCACAAGTCTCAATCCCTCCATTCAAACCTCTTAAGTTCTTCATTAATTCTTAAGGAGGAAGCCAACTGTAGAGAAAGGACGGAAGATCCGAAGTTGGAAGCTTTTGCTTTAAGTTCTGTAAATCGAGGTAGGCTTTTATATACAAAATAAAACGAGCAATGCTCGGAAAATCTTTCTTTATCGCTTTGATATCTGTGTTTTCAAAGTGATATTATGGCATGAACTGTTTTATGTTTTATGTGAGTTCTCTTGTACCTATCTGAGTTAACATTCGTGTTTTCCAGATTTAGAGTTAATCTAATTATATTAACTAACGATCGGCTCTGAGTTAGCTGCTAAGTGCTTTCCAGAGTTAGTGCACTTTGTAACCTGTGGTGTATGTGATATCCTGTTGAGGGGTACCAGCCACGGTGAATTAGAATTGGTCAAGATTGAACGTAAAATTAGTCAGAAAATGCTCGCGCGAGTGATTTATGAGAAAAGAGTCAGAAAATGTTTAGTAGACACGGATTCTTTCAATAAAACTCCGATGTGCTACGCTTATGAAATGCCATATTTATCTATATTTATGATTATGATTTCAGCACCGTGCCCACTAAGTACGTTTGTACTTAGCCCTGCATTATTTTCTAAATGTGCAGGTTGAAGCGACGGTGAGCGGCGGCGGTTGGTATTGAGTTAAAGGATAGGATGCTTAGTTAGAACCCTTCCGCTGCAAAAACTCTGAATATCTTATGAGATGTATTTTTGAACAACTCTGTAGTTAAGTCTGTAATTATGAACTTAGTTTCTTCTATGTATTTCTGTCGAGTAATCCTTAGCGATTAACTCTTCCTTATCTATATTCAAGTCTTGTTTATGTTTTAACGATGCCTTTTTCATGTATGTTTAGTCAGTTAGCCCCCTTCTTCCCCGCTTCTTTAATCCAACCCCAGTCGCACCCCGGCTTCTGCCGTCCCTCGGGATTTGGGGCTGTGACAGAGTTGTATTAGAGCGACGCTCGTTTTCTACTCTGCTTCTGAGTCAATCTTCTAGTATGAGTTAGTGTGAGTCATTCCTTTAAGTAATATCATAAAGTGGTATTCGTATACAAGTCTTCCTTCGAAAAATAGTATAGAGTATTTGTTCGTACTCTATATCGAGTCTTCTTTCAAATCGTGAGACACGCTATTTGTATATACTCTGGATCAGAGTCGTCTTTCTAAGTATGAGATAAGAGTTAGACTATGATGCTAAGATTGAGAACGTAGAAGTCAACTCAACCGCCCGCTACGTCGACTCAACGAGGAAAAGTGAAAGAATTTTATAATGAGATTTCTTTTAAATAAGAAATTTATGAGCAATATTCAGTGAAATTTGAGAACGAGAATGATTTGTGTTTTAAAAATGAGAATTTTACAGAAGTATAATTTTTATACTTACATGATTATGCGATAGTACAAGTACTATCTTATGTGAAATTATTTGCGCAATGATTTCCCTTTTTATGAAAAATTATGCGAATACAAGAATATAGTCGGATTTTAGGGATTTTTTCCGGTTCAATGAGAACATAGACTTGGAACCTAAGAACTTTCCGGTTCTTCGAGAACTTAGACGTTTTTAATAAACGTTGTTTTGAAATTATTTCGAAAGGAGATCCCTAACGCGGGAAGGACTTCCTGTGATGAATGTCACGTGCGCTTAGTGACATGAATAAAGACTCGGCAAAGTCGAACTTGTCTTCTAAGAACATCCTGCGGGGAAAATGAATAAAAATGATTCAATAAATCGTGTTAGTAATCGAAGGGAGCGAGTAGACGTTTGAGAAGTTTTCGGCTTCGAGTTAAGAAGTATATGAACGAAACGACGAAAATCGAGTAATTTGGACTCAAAGTTAAGCGAAATAAGTGAACATTACTTGCGTGTAAGTAATGTAAATGACGTCAGTTCGCGACACGTCATTTCTTTTTTCTTCTCGTTTCATGTTTCAATAGGGTTCGCTTGATCGAACTTTATAAAGAAAAATCGTAGAGTTTATTAGAAGTCGAGCGCGAAACTTGATTAATTTTTCCATCGATCGCCCGATTCTAGCGACGACAATTGGAACCTAGTTTTCCAGAAAATTATTCTTAAGTTATATATTCCATTTTCTTATGGAATTAAATTCCATATTTCGTCTTGAGCGACGACTACAATTAGTACGAATATCAAGAGTCGTAAACGACAAATTCTTTTAAAAATGGATGTTACTTTTGAATAAGTAACATGAACGAAGTAAATATACTTTGTTTTAATAAGTGAAAGTCGTTAATAGTTAATGAGTTAAGAAATAAAAGAAATAGAAGAATTAAAATGAGTAATAATATGGTGAAATGAAAGAACGAAAATAAAATCTTTAATTTTATGTATATAAATATATATATTGTTGAGTGCAATTTCTTGAATTGCTAAAAGTCTTAATAAGTGGTTGACTTAAGTGATGATGTTACAATTGAATAAGGGATATTCATTTTGTAATTTATGTTTCGATGAGATAAGTTATTTTTTTTCCTACCTGTTACTGATCCGTGTTACCTTAAAATTTTTGTAGGATGGCTAGGGTTCGCGTTACGGCTCGGAAGAGCCAGCCTTTGGCCTCGTGCGAGCGCACCATAGTTGACATGTTGCAGGATGAGTACTACGAGTTCGAGGTAGACTATGGAGAGGAGGATGTAGGACAGATTGTTAGTAACTTTTCTTCAGCCTACTACCCAGTGCGACACCTGATCAGGGATTCGCCCTGTGTGTGCACAGGCGTTTCTTTGAGAGCAGGTTTATGTTTCCCCTTCCATTAGAGCCACACATCCCCTACAGTCACTTTCCAGCCGAGACGGAGCCTGAGCACCTAGACTTAGACCCTGAGTTCTCCGCTCTGTTGGAGTTGCCACCAGACGGTGTACTGGAGGAGGAGTCTGACGCTGAGTTAGAGCAGCCAGAGGAGGACGAGGAGACGGTAGTTACACCAGAGTCACCACCGGTTGGACAGCAGATTGAGGAGTTGATCCCAGACCCGGGATTTGTAGAGGTTGACGCTGAGACAGCCGCGCTGTTGGGGTTGTCTTCACCGTTTGTGCCTGACGTTAGTGTTAGGATCAGGGGACCGTTGGAGACGAGACTGTACAGAGAGGGGCCAGACCACCGAGAGATCGACGCGGAGCTCGCCGCCATGTTAGAGATGCCCTCTCCACTTACGCCACTTGAGGAGATCTGCGCGAGGTGGGGAGTAGTCCGACAGCAGATGGAGCCAGGACCGTCCAGGGTCCGTTCTAGGGAGGACTTCGAGTCAGGTTCGGGTTCAGGTTCAGTTCCCGAGCACCTTCTTCCTCTGAAGAAGCGTGCGAGAGAGATCAGCGAGGACTACTTGGTCTCCGACTTGGAGGAGACGGCTTCAGAGGCACCCTCGCCCACCCTGCTTACACTTGACGACGGTTCTACACTGAGGGTGGACGAGGCACTCGAGCTGGTTTTTGGTTCAGAGTCCGAGGAAGAGGACCCGGAGGAGGATCCTGAGGAGGACCCGGACGAGGATCCGGAGGAGGATCCAGAGGAGGGTTGTTAGGATTTTGCAGACTTAGGGGTAGTTTTTGCACTCGACTGCAGTTTAGTTGAGCAGAGCGTTGTAAATGCGGGTAAATATCAGTAGTAGTAGTAGCTCTTGTCCTGTATAGAGTCGGATCAGTAACTAGTTAGTTTTGTAGTACTCTAACGGATACGAAATTTTATGAATCGTTTCCGTTCTAGTACTTTAGTAGATACGGAGTGCAGCTTGTAGTGCACCCGGCAAATAGTAGGTAGTCACCCTAGTTTAGACTAATAGTAGTCTAACCCTTTTTGTATAAGTCCTCGTTGGAGGCAAAAATAATATTCTTTTTGGATGTATATATATATACATGACCCGTGAAGAGGGTTTTTAATCAAGTAAAATCTCTTATGAATCGAGTAATTAAAATCAGAATGTTAAATGAACTCGTGTAACGAGGAAATGAGTTTAACTCGAAAGTTAAAAGATTAATGAAATGATATCGAAGCTTTGTTCGATATGTTGTTCCATGAATTTGATTAAGTTGAGAACGAGCTAGTAAGTGCTAAGTGTAATTAAAAGAAGGAAACTAATGAGAATTTTCAATTTTTCCCTAGACTAAAGAAATGCCGCCGAGAAATGTTAACAACAGGAGAGGTCGAAGACCTGGAAGGCCGAGAGGACGTGGTAGACGTCAGCCAGAAAATAACCAAGAACAGGAATATGAGCGGAATATCACTCCATCCCCATCTCTACCCCCGTCACCATCACCACCACCTCCACCACCGCCCCGTAGAGATATTGAGGATCTTTTCCTCAAAAGGAACCCTCCACTGTTTAATGGAACTGGTAGCCCTAGCGATGCTGAGCTATGGGTGAGGTCGACTGAGAAAATTTTCAAGCTCCTCAGATGCACTGATGAGGAGAGAATGCTGTGTGTCGCATTCCAACTGACGGGATCGGTAGATTACTGGTGGGAGGCAAGACAGAAGGTGATACCTGCTGAGCATCTGGCTCGTTTTTCGTGGGAAGAGTTTAAGGAGATTTTCTTTGACAAGTACGTCCCCAAGACATATAGGGCACAGAAAGAGGCCGAATTTTATAATCTGAAACAGGGAAAGCTGACTGTGACGGAATATGACGCCAAGTTCTGCGAGTTGTCGAGGTATGCACCGACATTGGTCGACACTGAGGAGAAGCTATCAAAGAAATTTCAGGGAGGTTTATTGGGAATCGCTTTGGCTAGTCATGGAGGACTAGGTTATACAGACATACTGGGAAGAGCACTGGAAATGAAGGCCGTCGTGCCTGATGAGAAAAAGATTGTACCAACTGCGTCAGCACCAGTGCAGAGTCAGAATCGAGGCTACTACAACAACAACAGTAGCAACTACTAGGGGAAGAGAAAATGGAATGGAGGAGGTAGCGGAGGCTACAGTCAGGGTTACAACAACCGGGGAGGACAGAAAAGGGGCTATCAGCAGCCTGCCAACAACAACAACAACAACAACAATGGCAAGAGGCCGTGGCAGGGAAACAACCAATCGGGGTTGTTCATTCAGGGGAACAAGCAGAACTCGTCGTGGAAGGGCAATAATCAGCTGAACCAGCCGCAAGGGCAACAGAGGAATTTTAACCAGGGAGCGAATAACCCAGGGAGGGTTACAATCCCTGTCTGCCCGAAGTGCAACCGAGCCCATCCCAGAGTCTGCCAAATAGGCACCCCCAACTATTTCAACTGTGGACAGAAGGGGCACATGAAAAAGGACTGTCCTAAACCGCTTCAAGCAGTACCCCTCCGAGCCATCCAAGCACAGCCGCAGCAGCCGCCTATGAACCAACAGCAGTTTCAGCAGCATGCACAGCAGCAACAGAATGCGAGGGCATGCGCTATCAAACAGGGCGGTCAGCGCAAAGGAAAAGGCAATCTAGCAGGTATGGGAAAACTCCACAACATCCCCATTAAGATACTGTTTGATACTGGCGCATCGCATTCTTTCATTGCTGGCTCGTGTGCCGATAACTTAGACATTAGACCTGTAAGAGCTGCACAATCTATGAGAGTAGCCACACCTTCAGGAGAGATCACTACTTCCACGCATGTTTGCTCTAACCTAGAACTAGAAATCGGAACTCATAAGGTTATAGCGAACAACCTAAATGTTATGATAATGTGGGACGTAGATATAATCCTAGGAATGGATTGGTTGTCAGAGAATTACGCCACGATTCTCTGCAACGAGAGAAAAATTTCTTTTCAGCCACCGAGTAAAGAACCGACCGAATTCCAAGGAATTTCAATGGGTAGAGGCGTACCAATCATATCAGCCCTTCAAGCCACGAAACTCATGAAGAAGAAAGGTACCACAGCCTATCTTGTGTACCTAGTTGGAGAACCAGGAGCCGAGAAGACCATTCAGGACGTAAAAGTCGTGAACGAATATGAAGATGTTTTTCCGGAAGTGCTACCGGGATTGCCACCAGATCGTCATGTAGACTTCACGATCGATTTAGAACCAGGAGCAGCTCCTAAGTCTAAATCCCCTTACAGAATGGCACCGAAGGAACTGGAAGAGCTCAAAATCCAATTACAGGAATTACTAGATCTTGGTTTTATTAGGCCAAGCGTCTCACCTTGGGGAGCACCCGTGCTTTTCGTTAGGAAAAAGGACGGATCGATGAGAATGTGCATCGATTACCGAGAACTGAACAAGATCACTCTCAAGAACAAATATCTTTTGCCAAGAATCGAGGATCTGTTCAATCAGCTTAAGGGTGCAGGAGTCTTCTCCAAGATAGATTTGAGGTCAGGGTATCATCAGCTTAAGATCAAACCTGAAGATGTACCTAAGACCGCTTTTAGAACCCGATATGGCCATTACGAATTTCTAGTAATGCCATTTGGTTTAACCAATGCTCCAACCGTATTCATTGACCTTATGAACAGAGTTTTCCACCCCTACTTGGATGAATTTGTTTTAGTATTCATCGACGACATCCTCGTTTACTCTAAAAATAAGGCGGAGCACGAGGAACATCTACGGATAGTGTTGGAAACACTAAGAGCTGAGAAACTCTACGCCAAATTCAGTAAATGCGAATTTTGGCTGAAGGAAGTAATGTTCCTTGGACACATAGTATCGACAGAAGGAATCAAGGTGGATCCAGCCAAAGTAGAAGCAGTGCACAACTGGAAGTCACCAACAAGTCAGAACGAGATCAGAAGTTTCTTGGGATTAGCTGGTTATTACAGAAGGTTTATCGAGGGATTTTCTACAATCGCTCGCCCGATGACGCAGCTACTCAGGAAGGATACCAAGTTTAAGTGGACGGATGAGTGCGAGAAGAGTTTCCAAACTCTTAAGGAGAAGTTAACTACAGCGCCAGTACTAGCACTTCCAGACACAAACAAAAAATATGTGGTTTACACAGATGCATCGAAAAAGGGATTAGGTTGTGTCTTGATGCAAGACGGACGAGTAATAGCTTATGCTTCACGACAACTTCGACCTCACGAAGTTGAGTACCCAACCCACGATTTAGAACTCGCAGCCGTAGTGCATGAGCTAAGGATTTGGAGACACCATCTCTATGGTGTAAGAGTTGAGATATTCACTGATCACAAGAGCCTGAAGTACTTTTTCGAGCAAAAAGAACTGAACATGAGACAAAGACGATGGCTCGAATTAGTCAAGGATTATGACTGTGGAATTAACTACCATCCAGGAAAGGCTAATGTGGTAGCAGACGCACTGAGTCGCAAGGCTCCAACGAAGTTAGGATGCCTTTTTGTAGAAGAAGAAACCTTAATACGAGAATTTGAGAAGATGGATATCAGAGTGCTTGACACGCCAGCAACGATAACAAGTCAGATAGCAGCATTAGAAGCTACACCAGATTTGAGAGAAAGGATCATCAGTGCTCAAAGAAAAGACGAGTCAATGAAAAAGTTACGAGTGAGGATAAGAACAGATAAGCTAGAAGGATATTCTGAAGCACCTGACAATGCGATACTTTATGAAGGCAGGATTTGTATTCCTGATAACGACAGTGAATTGAAGAACGAGATCTTGAGTGAGGCTCACGATACGCCTTACACAGCACATCCAGGAAGTACGAAAATGTACCAGGATTTGAGAAGAAACTTTTGATGGAATGGAATGAAACGAGACGTTGCCTCGTTTGTAGAAAGATGCCTAGCATGTCAGCAAGTTAAGGCTTTACACCGATGACCGTATGGATTGCTACAACCGTTGGATGTCCCAGATTGGAAATGGGAAGGCATAGCTATGGACTTTGTCACAGGCTTGCCTAAGTCGAGAAGAGGAAACACAGCAATTTGGGTGATAATAGATAGACTTACGAAGTCAGCTCACTTCTTACCGGTTAAGATTACATATGGATCAGAGAGACTAGCTCAGTTGTATGTCAGAGAGATTGTACATTTGCATGGAATACCGAAGGTCATAATATCAGACAGAGATGCTAAGTTTACCTCGAGATTTTGGATGACGATGCAGAAAGAGTTGGGAACAGAGCTAAATTTCAGTACAGCATTTCACCCACAGACAGATGGGCAGTGAGAGAGAACGATTCAGATTTTGGTCGACATGTTGAGGACAGTGGTTTTGGACCGAGGCGCGAATTGGGAAGAAGTTCTACACTTAGTCGAATTCGCCTACAACAACAGCTATCAGGCCATGATGGGAATGGCACCGTTTGAGGCTTTGTATGGAAGGAAATGTAGATCGCCGCTATATTGGGACGACATAGGTGAGAGAAAGAACCTAGGCCCAGATGCGATAAATGAGATGATTGAGATAGTTCGACAGATTCGAGATAGAATGAAAGAAGCACAGAGCCGACAGAAGTCTTATGCCGATGATCGTCGAACCAACCTTGAGTTTGAAATAGGAGATAAAGTTTTTCTTAAGATATCCCCGACCAAGGGAATCCTTAGGTTCGGAGTAAAGGGTAAGCTAAGACCCAGGTTTATAGGACCTTATGAAATCCTCGAGAGAATAGAACCCGTCGCTTATAGATTGGCCTTACCGCCAAGCCTAGGAAGCGTTCATAACGTTTTTCACGTTTCTCAGTTGAGAAAATATGTTTATGATCCTAAGCACGTTATTAGTCAGCAAGACGTAGTTCTTGAATCTGACCTAAGCTATGAAGAAAAGCCGATATCGATTTTGGATAGAAAAGTTCAAGAATTAAGAACCAAATCGATACCAATAGTTAAAGTGCTATGGAACCACCACGGGCAAGAAGAAGCCACGTGGGAACTCGAGGAGAAGATGAAGGAACGATATCCTCATCTTTTTGCAGAAGGTATGCAAATTTCGGGACGAAATTTTTCGTGAGGGTAGGATGTAATGCCCCGTAAATTCCTAACGTTCTTAAAATTTTAAAGTTAATTAAATAAATGGCTTTGCACGCCTAAGTTTACGTTTTTTTGAATTCTAAGACTAACGAACAAATCCGTTTCTGAAAATAAATTACGGAAGTCAGCTAGACGACTACTGTATTTAGGATTAGCGCGTACGAAAAGTTTTTAGTTCGTGAACTCAGAACGGAAAACCGTCTGATTTTTACATTCACGAAATCGCGATACGAACTCGCCCGAGAAAGTTCGTTTTTATGATTTTCCGGACAAAACTCGGACTGTGTCGTCCCGAGTTTTTGTCAAAATAAATTTTTGTAAATTTATTTTCCGATTAAGTTTCGTACGTTAGAATTTAAGGTCAAATCGGATCACGACGATTTTGTGCCGAGCAACGTTTTTCGTCGAACGTTCTCCGTAACATCGGATCGCGCCGGAAAAACACGTACCCCTCCTAAAAACTCTATGGCAGCCGACATCCTCTTTCAAATTAGAGGACATGCATGTTTGATAATGTCTAATTAAGTGACACCTTACCTAGTTACTATTCACACTTTCCACCTTTCACCTTATCTCATATTTTAACAATTAAAAACAACCCATTTCCTCCCATTTCATCTCCAAAATCGGCAGCACCTCCTCCATTCCATCATCTTCTTCATCTCATCATTCTCCATTGAAGACAAGCTCCAAGAACAAGAAGAAAACTCACAAGTCTCAATCCCTCCATTCAAACCTCTTAAGTTCTTCAATAATTCTTAAGGAGGAAGCCAACTGTAGAGAAAGGACGGAAGATCCGAAGTTAGAAGCTTTTGCTTTAAGTTCTGTAAATCGAGGTAGGCTTTTATATACAAAATAAAACGAGCAATGCTCGGAAAATCTTTCTTTATCGCTTTGATATCTGTGTTTTCAAAGTGATATTATGGCATGAACTGTTTTATGTTTTATGTGAGTTCTCTTATACCTATCTGAGTTAACATTCGTGTTTTCCAGATTTAGAGTTAATCTAATTAGATTAACTAACGATCGGCTCTGAGTTAGCTGCTAAGTGCTTTCCAGAGTTAGTGCACTTTGTAACCTGTGGTGTATGTGATATCCTATTGAGGGGTACCAGCCATGGTAAATTAGAATTGGTCAAGATTGAACGTAACATTAGTCAGAAAATGCT
This sequence comes from Schizonepeta tenuifolia, assembly GCA_029490685.1. Lineage (NCBI taxonomy): Eukaryota > Viridiplantae > Streptophyta > Magnoliopsida > Lamiales > Lamiaceae > Schizonepeta > Schizonepeta tenuifolia. Next base: position 21,739,214 of record CM055955.1, on the reverse strand, counting down.
CGCGCGAGTGATTTATGAGAAAAGAGTCAGAAAATGTTTAGTAGACACGGATTCTTTCAATAAAACTCCGATGTGCTACGCTTATGAAATGCCATATTTATCTATATTTATGATTATGATTATGAAAGGTTGGCATAAGTCATTGCCCTCCAAAGCTCTTTTGGCTCGAACTCCCTCGACTTTTGGCAATCCCCTCCATCCAGGCAATTGAAAATCTCATTAATTGCCTCATGGACATGGTGTGTGTTTGATCTCCCAATTGAAAATGCACCGTTTGATGGAGCTTAACTTGATTAATAGGAATTGTCAACGTGTAGAGAAACTCCAATGTAGCTCTTAGGCAAGTTGGCCACATGCCCGTCAAAATGGATCCCCATCCAATCCGGTCAAACATTTCTTTGACATTATCCCATAGGCCGAGATCTCTGAGAGCTTGTTCATCCGGATATTTGCACGATTTAGCCCTCTTTTTGCAAGGGCGACAAATAATTCCTTGTGGTCATCTCGACGGAGCACCACATCAAACACAGAGGGTTTATATAGGCCACTATTCTCCTGTCTCCGTCGAGCGGCCGGGTCCGATGGTATATGCCTTAGATATTCGGCTTAGCACTTTGCCTGACGAGAAGTAGATGCCTTTTGCTTTTCCTTTGGCTTCGTTTTTTGAGGGGAGTCCTCAATGCATGGGCGTTTTTCTTTGCTTTTGCCCATTGTACATATGCTTAACAAGACAAATTAGTTTTCCAACATCAAAATTATGACGAAGCAAACACCAAATACAATAACAATCCTTCCAACATTAAACCATGCTTGAAATTAAAACAAGCTCAATACAAGCACTCATGAAGCTCAACCACATCACTAACATTCAATCAAAGCAAACTCATATTCAACTACAAGTCCAAAACTTAAACAAATAAGCACAAATTCATCATCATCAATCCTCTTAACATATAATCATGCCACATTTAAACTTACAACTCCAAATAACATGCTAGAAAGCACTTAAGGGCACCAATATATCAACAAAATCAAGAAATAACCCTAAGCAATCAACTAGCATGCTCAATTTAACACCAAATCACAATGCAACATGATTAATTAGGCAATTAAGCACAAAACCCCTAAAAATTTTGAAATTAAAGCCCTAGAAAATTTACACAGGCATTAAAACAAAATTAACACCAAATTAACTACAAAACTAAGCATAATAAACCAATAAAAATGAAAAATTAAAGAGGAAATACCTTAAAATTCGAAAAATTAAGAGATGAAAAAGGCAAAAATTCCAAAACTTGAAGTGGGGAGATTGGATGGATGAAAGTTGAATTTTCATGGATGGAATTGTAGTTTAGGTGATGGGTATGAAGTGTATGGAAGGATTTGAGGAGATGTGAAGAATTGAAGGAGGAATTTGGAGAGAAAAAGGGAAGATTTTCGTGTGTGTTGGGAGAGAAATGAGAGAAAAGAGCAAAAGAAAAGAAGAAAAGAAAGAAAAAATGTGAAACCGGCGGTTCACCCGATCGAATCGGCGCCCTAGCCGCCAAAATCGGCGGTCAAGGCCCAAGGCGCCGGTTCGACCGCCGAAAAGAGATTTTAACATGGAATGGAATACAGAAACTTTCGGCGCATGACTCGGCAGTCTGGACCCCAAAATCGGCGGTTCATGCTCAAACTGCCGATCCGGACCGCCGGTTTGGGTTTTGAACGCGATTTTCAATTTTATTTAATTTTTTTTTAAAGAAAAGCTGAAAAATGAAATGACAACTTAGGCACACCAAAAATGAGAAATGAGACGAGCAAGCCAACAAATTTACAAACGAAAATGAGCACAACCAAAAGAAATAAACGACGGCATGAAAAATGAGGAGACAAGCTCAATATACAACAAACAATAGACCAAACCAACAACGAGTTCCACACAACCAAACCAACGCAAAAACACAATCAAAATCACCACCAAACACACCATCAACATGACAAAGAAAAGCTAAAAAAAAACAGAAAGAAAAACAAAACGAAACAAAAGCAAGTAAATGCGTTAGGGTGCCTCCCAACGAGCGCTTTGTTTAACGTCTAAAGCTAGACGATACCTCACTCTTCAAGGGTCATTGAGAAGCGTGACCGTCACATTCCGCTCCGGTTCACAATTGATGTAGGGCTTGAGGCGATGTCCATTTACCACAAATGTCTCTCCATTAGATTTGAGAAGCTCATAAGTCCCCTTGCCATTGCACTTGTATACAACATACGGACCCGTCCATCTAGACTTCAACTTGCCCGGAAATAAACGAAGGCGAGAATTGTAAAGAAGTACCTCATCTCCGGGAGCAAAATCTTTGGGACGAATGGCTCGATCATGGAACTTTTTTGCCCTCTCTTTGTAGATCCGAGAACTTTCAAAAGCTTCATTCCTCCACTCATCAAGCTCAAGTAACTTCTCAGGCCTTGTATATCCGGCTTCCTTAAACTCAAGATTAATCCGCCTTGTGGCCCAATACGCCTTATGCTCAAGCTCAACTGGTAAATGACACGACTTCCCAAAAACAAATTGAAATGGAGACATACCAATGGGAGTCTTGTATGCGGTGCGATAGGCCCAAAGTACATTGTCCAAGTGATTAGCCCAATCCTTCCTATGCGCCACACACTTCTCAAGAATTTGTTTGATTTCCCGATTTGCAAGCTCCGTTTGGCCATTCCCTTGAGGATGATAAGGAGTGGCGATCGTGTGCTTCACCCCATATCGAGAAAGTAGACTCCCAAACCACTTGTTATTGAAGTGTGATCCCCCGTCACTAATCAAAGCCCTCGGAGTCCCAAAACGAGTAAGAATATTCTTTTGCAAGAATTTGAGGACCACTTTTGAATCATTTTTCACCGTGGGAATTGCCTCCACCCATCGAGACACATACTCAACTGCAAGAAGGATGTAAGTATACCCTTGAGACTTGGGAAAGGGTCCCATGAAGTCGATTCCCCACATCAAAGAGCTCGACTTCCACCATGATATTTTGCGACATCTCGTCTCTTTTGGAAATGTTTCCCATTCTTTGACACCTATCACAAGACTTAACAAAAGCAATGCAATTCTTGAAGATAGTTGGCCAATAAAAACCGGAATGGAATACCTTGATAGCGGTCTGATGGCCACCGAAATGACCTCCACTTGGAGAGCTATGACATTCCTCCATGATTCACAACCAATCAGTTTGCTTTACACATTTCCGAATGATGCCATCGGCGCATCGACGTTAAAAATTAGGGTCCTCCCAATAGTAAAACTTCACATCGTGCAAGAACTTTTCCTTTGATAATGAGTGAGATTACCAGGTGGTTCACCAATGACTAGATAGTTAACAATATCCGCAAACCAAGGTGTATAATCCACTAACTTCAAAACTTGTTCATCGGGAAAGCACTCATTAATACGTACCCGAGAATCTTCTCCTTCAACTGGGTGCTCAAGATGGGATAGGTGATCGGCAATGGCATTTTCACAACCCTTTCTATCTCGAATTTTCATGTTGAATTCTTGAAGCAATAATATCCAACGAATCAATCGGGGCTTTGCATCCTTCTTGGCAAAAAGGTAACGAATTGCGGCGTGATCCGTATAGACAATAGAATGCGTCCCCACTAGATATGAACGGAACTTGTTGAAGGCGTACACCATAGCAAGTAATTCTTTTTTGGTGGTGGTATAGTTCAATTGAGCCGAATCCAATGTCTTGCTAGCATAATAGATAACTCGAAATAATTTATCTCATTTTTGCCCCAACACGGCCCCAACGGTCCAATCGCTAGCATCGCACATCAATACAAACGGCTCCGACCAATCCGGAGTAATCAACACGGGGGTAGACACTAGTGCTTTCTTCAACTTCTCAAGCGAATCAAGGCAAGCACTAGAAAACTCAAACCTTGCATCCTTCTCCAATAATGAACAAAGAGGCTTGGAGATTTTTTAAAAGTCTTTAATAAACTGTCTATAGAACCCTGCATACCCAAGAAAACTTCGGATAGATTTCACATTTGTCGGTGGAGGTAACTTCTCAATTGCCACTATTTTAGCTCTATCAACCTCTAATCCATCTTTAGACACCTTATTCCCCAAAACAATGCCCTCTCTCACCATAAAATAACATTTCTCCCAATTGAGACATAAAGAAGTTTCCTCACATCTTTGCAAAACTTGAGAAAGATTTTCCAAGCAATTATCGAAGGAAGAGCCAAAAATGGAAAAATCATCCATGAATACCTCCATAATCTTTTCAATGAGTCCATGGAAAATTTCCATCATGCATCGTTGGAAAGTGGCGGAAGTGTTGCAAATACCAAAAGACATCCGTCGGCAAGCAAAAATCCCATAAGGGTAAGTGAAGGCGGTCTTGTGTTGATCCTCCGGAGCAATGACAATTTAGTTATACCCAGAATAGCCATCCAAGAAGTAATAATACTCATAGCCGGCTAGCCGATCAAGCATTTGATCAATGAAAGGAAGAGGAAAGTGATCCTTCCTTGTAGTCGCATTCAAAGCTCTATAGTCGATGCACACTCTCCAACCTGTTTGTAACCGAGTGGCTATTTGTTCCCTCTTCTCGTCTTCTACAATGGTTATGCCTCCTTTCTTGGTAACAACTTAAGTTGGGCTAACCCACTCACTATCGGAGATGGCATAGATAATTCTGGCATCAAATAACTTCAATACATCTTTCCTCACAACCTCTTGCATCACCGGATTCAAACGACGTTGAGGATGAACCTTTGGCTTTGCATCATCCTCGAATAAAATTCGGTGCATGCAAATAGAAGGGTTAATTCCCTTAATATCGGCAATAGATCATCCAATGGAAGACTTATACTTCCTCAATACCCTCAACAACTTATCCAACTTCTCATCATTTAGAAATGAAGACACAATAACCGGAAAAGTTTTCTCTTTATCCAAAAAGACATACTTGAGATGGTCGGGTAGAGGCTTCAACTCCAAAGTCGGTGGAGAACTTGGCTTTGACAATCCTTCCGGCACTCCTCCTTCAATAGGTGTATAAAGATCTAAATATCCCAAATCCTCCACTGGAATGCCTTGGTGCATCCATGTAAGCAATAGACTCCAACAACTCATCACACACCTCATCCAATTCCGAATAAGAATGAATAGAATCCATAATACAATGCTCCAAGGAATCTTGAGAACAAGATGAATGAGAGTCGATGAAATTACATTCTTCAAGCTCCAATTCTTGTGGCTTTTTCATGGCTTCATAGATCGAGATAGTCATATTCTCATCATTGTAATGGAAGGTCAACTCACCATCTTGAACATCGATCAATGCCCTTCCGGTTTCCAAGAACGGACGGCCAAGAATAAGTGGAGTATTGTCGTCTTCGGGCATGTCAAGTACCACAAAATCCGCAAGAAATATGAACTCCTCCACCTTAATAAGCATGTCTTCCACAATTCCTCTAGGATAAGAGATAGAACGATCGGCCATTTGCAAGGCAATAGTAGTAGGCTTCAATTCTCCAATCTCCAACCTCTTAAATATCGAAAGAGGCATAAGATTAATACTAGCACCCAAATCACTTAAGATTCTTCCAAAAGTTTGGCCTCCAATAACACAAGCGATCACAAAACTCTCGGGGTCCTTCTGCTTTAAAGGCAACTTTCGTTGTAAAACGGCACTACACTCCTCCGACAAGTTGATGGTTTCAAATTTACCAAGCTTCATCTTCCTTGACACGGCTTCTTTCAAGAACTTAGCATAGCCCGGCATGTCTCTCAAAACATCAAGCAAAGGTATGTTAATTTCAACCTTTTTGAACATTTCAATCAACTTAGCAAGCTTTTCATCACCTCTTGCCTTGACAAGCCTTTAAGGGTAAGGAGCTTTGGCAACCACATCCTTACTTGGCAAAGAAGACGAAGGAATGGAAGGAATAGCTTTAGAAAGTACCTCCTTTAAAACTTGAGGCTCTCCACTTGAGGAACGGGTTTCTCCACATCCAACTCTTCATTCACAACCTCCTCTTGATCCTCCAACTCCGGATAGTTCTTATAAGTAGTTCCACTTCTCAAATGACTAGCATTGCATTGATTCTTCGGATTGACCTCCGTATTGGTTGGAAATTGCCCCGGCTTATGTTGAGAAGCCGCTTGATTAGCCATTTCACTCACTTGCCCTTCCAACATCTTGATTTGCTTAGACATAACCGAGACGGTTCTTTCCAAACTTGTAACCTTTTGCCCCGTTGCACCCATGAAAGCATTTTGGTTTTGGAGAAGTTGTTGCATCATTTCTTCCATGATCAGCATTGGCTTCTTTGGCTCATTGATCATCCCATGAGACACCGAGAATCCAGGTGGTGGATGGATAGCATTGTTCGGGTTAGAGTATGACAAATTTAGATTTCTATAATTGGGATTATAGGCTTGATCTTATTAATATGATTTCATTTGAGATCCCTTGGATCTTGATAGTTTCACACACGTCCAAAAAGGCACTAAACTGAGCATTTGCATCTTCATTGAACCCTCCTCCAAATGACTCCGTTTGAACCATATTAATCACCACCGACTTTAGCTCAAAGTTGTTGGCATTGCACCGATTGCCCCAACCTCCATCTTGAAACATATTAACTTGAGGCTCAAACATTTGATTGATTGGAGGCGGTGGTGCTCTATCCTTTTGAGCTTGTTGCTCATTAGTTTGACAATGGAGTTCTTGCATTTGACGCTCCAAGTCGGCCATATTATTAGGCCTTTGGTTCTCCATTGCTTTCCTTCTTTGTTCTCGGCTAGCTCGCTTATGAGTGATTTCAATCTCCAAGTCTAAAAGAATGATTTCTCCTCCCTTTCTCCTTGTGATCATGCACCAATTTACCAAGACGATTTAAAACAAGAAATGCTTGAACTAGTACTCTCAATGCAAAGATCATTAACACTATAAATTCTTAATAGTCCCCGGAAAAGGCGCCAAAAAGTGATCGTTAAAAATTCTTAGCAATATAAACCGCATTTTGATCGGGTAATTGTAGCATTAGAGATCGGATATCGTATCCACAAGGACTATTAGCTCGAATTTATATTGAAAACAAAATTCATGCATGTTCCTACTATTCAAGCTCTTCAAACAAGATGATTGATGATTAGTGAAAGCACTTAAACACAAGTTCAAATCAAATAAGCAAATAATTAAGCAAATTCGAATAGACAAACGATTAATAAACAAACAAGTGACAAATTGGATTAAAAGTTGGTTCTATGGATTCAATCTGATTCTAGATGGCTTGATCAAAACTTCCTAATTCATGCAACCCATATTTAATCCCCTAATTGAGAAGCAATCGCTAAAATATTCACTAATCTCTCTCGACTAAGACTTGAGACGACTAAACAACTCCAAAAAGTACAAGGATCACAAGCTTCCATGCATAAGATCATCACTTACTAAGTCTCAAATCAATACATGAGGTGCAATTTGATTTCCATGCATGTAAAAACCTACTAAGAATTTCTACATATATTGGCATGCAAAAAAAGTGATCAACAATTCTCACATGAAAATAAGCTCCAAATCCACATTCAATTAGAAGAAGGCAATAAGAATTAACAAGAAAAAATCATTCCATCATCAAACCATCTCAAATCCCCAAAACCAACAAAAGAAATTAGCTAGACATGAATGAAATCAAAGCAAAACAAGGAGAAATTGATTGCATAATTAAAATACTAAGAACCTAATGATGAAATCTGCAAATAATCTTCAAATCCAACCTTATCCAACTAATACAATGTAAATGAAATGTTTAGAACCCTAATTGGAAACTTTTTGAAGAGGAACCTAAGCTAGGGAATGAATCATACACGTTTTGGGCTGAGCTCTCATATATATAGGGAGGAAAAAGTGCTAAAGGGGATCAAAAATGCGAAAATGGCAAAATCGTCCAATTTTGGACGAAAATAGGAAAATCGGCGGTCGAGACAGCGGAACCGGCGGTCTGGGCCCGAAATCGGCGGTCCGGGCCCCGAGCGCCAGTTTGGCCGTCGAATTGGGGTTTTGCTTTGCACTCCAATACCGAGAGTTTCGACGGTTTGGCCGGTGGTTCACCCCTAAACCGCCGGTTTTCAAGCCCAAACCGCCGATTTTGAACCTCTATGCGCCGGTTCTTCATTTTAACTCCTCTTCGTCCGATTTTCCACTTTTCCGTCCCGATTCTTCGACTCCTCTCTTCTACGGCCCTTTTATTCCAGCTTAGCATCCCTTGATAAACCTACACACATGCACAAACTCTACCAAACGTGAAACCAATCCGAAATATTGAAATCAATCCAAAACATATCACATTTAGAGGGTAAAACAAGGCAATTAGTGATAAAAAAAAACACGCTTAGTTACTACAAAATGGATGTTTATCAAGATGAAGTCTAGATTCGAGTCTTTAGAAGCTAAAGTTAATAGCCAAGATGTCGATCTTCAAGCTCGAGTGCAAGATGTTTTGCTAGTTCAACTCCAAGCTGTGCTCCAAGGCTTCAATACAAATAGTGAAATCCCACGAATCCCACGTTTTGATTAATGTAAGCATGTTTTTATTAATTAATTTAAACTTGTCCTATAAACTATTGCATTAAAATTAACTTCCATGTATATTTTTACTTTGCAGGTTTCTGACCCACAAAGTGTTAAACTACAAGACATTAGTGATGTTGGAAAGTTTAATTACCTAGTTTGATTTCTGCTTGTTTGTCGTTGTTCTTAGTTTAGTTTATTTGATTTTAGTGTTGAACATTGTGGCATTCCTATTAATTTTACTGTTTTGTTGGATATTTATTTCAACAAGTATTGTTATATAGTTTATTATTTGTTGAAATTTAAATAGTTTACTATTTAAAAATTAATAAAATGATATCTATAATGACAAACATTGTAATTTTAATAATAAAATGATTACTTTTTGTACGTTTGTATTGTGACAACTTTAAGTTTTATTTTATAACTAAATCAATAACCTTTAGTGATAAAAAACTATAGTGACAATACTCAATGTTACTAAACTACAGAAAATTAGTGACATAAATTAAAGAATTAAGTGACAAAATAAATTTGTGACTATAAATTTTTGTTATAGTGATGGAAAAAATAAAATTGTGACGATCATTGTAAGTGATTATAAAAGATTTATTAGTGACAATAATTTATTATGTAGTGACAATTATAGCATGCAACTAGAAATAGTTATTTAGTGAAGCTAGTAAGGTGTGACTGTAAAATGGAGTTATAGTAACGACACTAACATGTCACTAAACTATTTAGTTTTTGTGACGGACAAGTCACTAAAGAATTGCACAATTGTGACGGGGATTATGTGTGACTATAGATAGTGACAAAAAACATTTATGTCACTACAAAATTATTTTTAATGACAACATCATCTCTCACTATATTGGAAGTTACAGTGAAAACTTCGATAAGTTGTAACTATGACTTTTTGTGAAAATATCTTTAGGGACAACCATTAAAATTGCCACTAAGTACCTTTTGTGACAATTTTGGCACATTTAGTGACAACATTTGTCGCGGCTAAATGTGGTTTTTCTTGTAGTGTGTTTTGTATTTGAAACTTGGTAGAAATAAAACCTTTATTTACCAAAAAAAAAGATGATGATTCTAGATTTTAGAAAATATATGAAAAAAATGAAAATTTTAAAATAAATAAGAATAAGTAATGAAAATGTGTCACGTGGGATCCCGAGTTGAGGTACCCGTCAGTTGAGAATTGGCCCGTCTACCTAATTAATAGACAATTTAGAAATTAATTAATTTTTTTTATCAAATTAAATAAAAAATTATTAAACTATTTCAAAATTTAATCGGCCAATCAATAAATTAGCCAACTTATTTTGGAACCATTTATTCGGTCAACTAATAAATTAGCTCCATACAAAAATAATTATATATTCGGTCAATTAATAAAATTTGTCAAATTAAATTAATAAGTTATAAAAATATAGTTATTTATTTGGCCGACTGATAATTAAATTGGGCAAAACTAGTGGAGAAAAAGATGAGAAAATACACATTGATTCTAGGTATTTATAGGCTTTTTAATAGATAAAGTTTCATTAAAAATCTGATGTGAGACACAATATTTTAGTAAATATTTAAAATCTATTATTTTACATTTAAAAATTTAAAAATTTGAGAATTTATATAAATTGGAATAAAAGATTAAAAGAGGTATCATATAAAAAAAATTAAAAGCAAGAATCATTTTGTTTTTAGTAATATATATAATATAACGATGATGGCAATTAATTATAGTTTTCGAGTAATTGTATCCTACTGTCATGCATATATGCCTATCAATTATCACTCAATTTTTAATAATTATTTTAGCCATGAAATGAATAAGTTGTTTCCGATCGAGGAATAGATTCCTGTTGATTTTCGTTTAATTGGAGAATATTCATCCAACTGGACTGCATACAACAAATGTTTGTTTGTTCTAACCAAGTCAAATACATATGTGCGTTGTTGAACTAATTAAGGTTAATTTTAAATTTAATTCCATCATCACTCCCTAACCAAATAACCATAATTATAATTTCTTAGGCAGTTTAAATTTCAATAAAGGCAAACGGACAATTACCGATGTTCAACTTAAAAACCGGTTTATGTTATAAACTAAAAAGAAACGAGAGAATATAGAGAAGAATATGAATTGAGTGTGTTCAATATGAGGGCCAAAGGCCTCTATTTATTCAAGTAGGAAGCTAGGGTTTTAGGGGAGATTTCTTGGTCAACACACATAAGATATATCTAGAAAATATATTTACAACACTTCCCCTTGATTGACCAATACCTAAAACAAAAATGTTGCCTCATTAAAACCTTGCTAGAAAAACCCAATGGGACAAAACCTAGTCGAAGGAAAAAGAGTACAACTGCTTCCCCTGAACTCGAGATCATTGTAGATCTTTGAGTCGGCGCATGCCGATTCCGTGTACCAGCTTTCTGAATGTTGATGTTGGTAATGCCTTGGTGAATAAGTCCGCCAGATTATCACTTGAGCGAATTTGTTGAATATCGATATCGCCATTCTTTTGAAGATCGTGTGCATAGAAGAGCTTGGGAGAAATATGCTTTGTCCTATCGCCTTTGATATATCCTTCCTTGAGTTGCACGATGCAAGCAGCATTGTCTTCATACAAAACAGTTGGTTTGGCCTTTGATGAAGCTAACCCGCATGACTCTTGGATATGACTTGTCACATTTCTCAACCATGCACACTCTCGACTTGCTTCGTGGATTGCAATGATTTCAGAATGATTTGAGGATGTTGCTATCAAGGTTTGCTTAACAGATTTTCATGATATAGCAGTTCCACCACATGTGAAAACGTAGCCAGTTTGTGACTTGGCTTGGTGTGGATCAGATAAAAATCCTGCATCCGAATATCTTACTAAAGTATTATCAGAACCTTTGGGATAATATAATCCAAGGTCAGTGGTACCCTTTAGATAACGTAGAATGTGTTTATCACCATTCCAATGTCTCAAAGTGGGTGCACAACAAAATCTTGCGAGAAGATTGACAGAAAAAGCTATATCCGGTCTAGTATTATTAGCCAAATAAGTCAAAGCTCCAATTGCACTTAGATATGGTACTTCATGACCAAGTATCGTTTCACCCTTTTCAATAGGTCGAAATGGATCTTTCTTAGTATCAAGAGATCTAACGACCATTGGTGATGCTAATGAATGTGCATTATCCATGTAAAAGTGTTTTAACACTTTTTCTGTATATGTAGATTGATGAATAAACGTTCCTCCATGGATACGTTCTATTTGCAAATCAAGACAAAACTTTGTCTTTCCCAAATCTTTCATCTCAAATTCTTTCTTCAAATATTCAGCAGTTTTATTGAGCTCTTCAGGAGTCCCAATTAAATTTAAATCATCAACATAAACTGCTATGATTGCAAATCCACTTTTGATTTTCTTAATGAAAACACAAGGGCAAATATCATCATTCTTGTATCCTTCTTTCAAAAGATACTCGCTCAGTCTATTATACCACATACGACCAGACTGTTTCAACCCATACAACGATTTTTGCAGTTTAATTGAATACATGCTTTTGAGTTTTGACTGCAATGCTTGAGGCATTTTAAATCCTTCAGGGATTTTCATATATATATCATTATCTAATGACCCATATAGGTATGCAGTCACTACATCCATAAGGCGCATATCAAGCCTTTGTGACACAGCCAGGCTAATCAAAAATCTGAAAGTAATAGCGTCCATTACTGGAGAGTATGTTTCCTCATAATCAATTCCTGGTCTTTGGGAGAAACCTTGTGCTACGAGTCTTGTTCTATATCTCGTAACTTCATTTTTCTCGTTTCTTTTTCTACCAAAGATCCATCTGTATCCCACAGGGATTTCAGATTCCGGAGTTCGGACTATAGGTCCAAATACTTTCCGATTATCACAGGAATTCAATTCCCTTTCTATAGCTTCATTCCATTTTGGCCAATCAGTTCTCTGTTTGCATTCTTCAACAGATTTTGGTTCAGGATCCTCATTTAAAATTTGAAGAGCTATATGAAAGGCAAATTTGTCATCCATATTGATATTTTCTCTCTCTAGTATCTGATTAGAATATAAATAATTTATTGAGATCTCATGATTTTCAGATACTTGTAATTCTTTAGGAATTACATCACTTTCATTTGATTGATTAGTCATTTTCGTCATAATTTGGTTTCCATCTTGCCCCTTTCTTTTTCTAGGCATAGAATCATTGGAACCAACTGGTCGACCACGTTTTTGACGAATTTTGGACTCATTTGCTGCCAAAGCTATTTGTCCTTCAGGGACATCAATTTTAGCTGGAGTATTTGCAGCATGTATGTGAAATTGTGTCACTTTTCTTGTATCTACAAAAGCATCAGGAATTTGATTTGCAATATTTTGCAAATGAATGATCTTTTCAACTTCTTGTTCACATTGATTTGTTCTAGAATCAAAATGTAACAAGTTTTCCTCATTCCAAGAGATTTCCTTGTGCTTTTCTGGATGTAGATTTGTTCCACCTAATGTTGGAAATGTCATATTCTTGTTGATTTCAACAAGTATTGTTATATAGTTTATTATTTGTTGAATTTTAAATAGTTTACTATTTAAAAATTAATAAAATGATATCTATAATGACAAACATTGTAATTTTAATAATAAAATGATTACTTTTTGTGCGTTTGTATTGTGACAACTTTAAGTTTTATTTTGTAACTAAATCAATAACCTTTAGTGATAAAAAACTATAGTGATAATACTCAATGTTACTAAACTACAGAAAATTAGTGACATAAATTAGAGGATTAAGTGACAAAATAAATTTGTGACTATAAATTTTTGTTATAGTGATGAAAAAAATAAAATTGTGACGATCATTGTAAGTGATTATAAAAGATTTATTAGTGACAATAATTTATTATGTAGTGACAATTATAGCATGCAACTACAAATAGTTATTTAGTGAAGCTAGTAAGGTGTGACTGTAAAATGGAGTAGTAACGACACAAACATGTCACTAAACTATTTAGTTTTTGTGACGGACAAGTCACTGAAGAATTGCACAATTGTGACGGGGATTATGTGTGACTATAGATAGTGACAAAAAACATTTATGTCACTACAAAATTATTTTTAATGACAACATCATCTGTCACTATATTGGAAGTTACAGTGAAAACTTCGATAAGTTGTAACTATAACTTTTTGTGACAATATCTTTAGGGACAACCATTAAAATTGCCACTAAGTACCTTTTGTGACAATTTTGGCACATTTAGTGACAACATTTGTCGCGGCTAAATGTGGTTTTTCTTGTAGTGTGCTTTGTATTTGAAACTTGGTAGAAATAAAACTTTTATTTACCAAAAAAAAAAAAGATGATGATTCTAGATTTTAGAAAATATATGAAAAAAATGAAAATTTTAAAATAAATAAGAATAAGTAATGAAAATGTGTCACGTGGGATCCCGAGTTGAGGTACCCGTCAGTTGAGAATTGGCCCGTCTACCTAATTAATAGACAATTTAGAAATTAATTAATTTTTTTATCAAATTAAATAAAAAAATTATTAAACTATTTCAAAATTTAATCGGCCAATCAATAAATTAGCCAACTTATTTTGGAACCATTTATTCGGTCAACTAATAAATTAGTTCCATACAAAAATAATTATATATTCGGTCAATTAGTAAAATTTGTCAAATTAAATTAAATAAGTTATAAAAATATAGTTATTTATTTGGCCGACTGATAATTAAATTGGGCAAAACTAGTAGAGAAAAAGATGAGAAAATACACATTGATTCTAGGTATTTTTAGGCTTTTTAATAGATAAAGTTTCATTAAAAATCTGATGTGAGACACAATATTTTAGTAAATATTTAAAATCTATTATTTTACATTTAAAAATGTAAAAATTTGAGAATTTATATAAATTAGAATAAAAGATTAAAAGAGGTGTCATATAAAAAAAATTAAAAGCAAGAATCATTTTCTTTTTAGTAATATATATAATATAACGATGGCAATTAATTATAGTTTTGGAGTAATTGTATCCTACTGTCATGCATATATGCCTATCAATTATCACTCAATTTTTAATAATTATTTTAGCCATGAAATGAATAAGTTGTTTCCGATCGAGGAATAGATTCCTGTTGATTTTCGTTTAATCGAAGAATATTCATCCAACTGGACTGCATACAACAAATGTTTGTTTGTCCTAACCAAGTCAAATACATATGTGCGTTGTTGAACTAATTAAGGTTAATTTTAAATTTAATTCCATCATCACTCCCTAACCAAATAACCATAATTATAATTTCTTAGGCAGTTTTAATTTCAATAAAGGCAAACGGACAATTACCGATGTTCAACTTAAAAACCGGTTTAACCATTCTTACATATTTTGGCTGGTTTTTTTAGTTGCTTATTTTGACAATTATATTCCGCTAACAAATTCTCTCCATAAAACTTAATTATAGCCCTTTTTTCATTTAATTATAGCTTTTTTTTACTTCACCCATCATTTTTTTCCGTACAATAATTACGTATCTATTTAGATCAATATACTTTTAATCTATTTCAATATATTCATTTATTAAATTATATTTTAAATCAATTCAAATTTATTCCCCTTTCTTTAATAGAATGAAAATATTTAAACTACAATTTGAATTAAATTATAGATTTATTTATAATATAAAATATAATTTTCTCAATTAATATATTTAACGTAATTAAAATTAGAATTAATAAAAAAATAAATTTATATTTCATATGTTATAATTGTATTCGATTTTTTATATATTTTTTTGGAAGTATTTTTTGATTGATTTTTATCCATAATTAATTAGGTTGTTGATTTGTTTCATTTGTTATACCAAATCTCCACCAATTTCTCAATTATTCGAAAATTAAGCTCATTTTGAATTTGAAATTTGAAATTTCGGATTTATAATTATTTTCGAAATAATTAATGATTGATTATTTTGTTTCCATTATTATACATATTTTTCACAAATTTAGTGATTACCCTAACCGCTAAAAGTCCCACTATTTTCTCTCAATAATTAGTTCCTGCAGTAGTGGTATTATATTTCTCTCTCAAATCACACGATTTAATTAGATTTTAATTAAAGAAACACTTTTTTTTTTCCAACAATTGTCGACTTTACCCAACTGTTTTAATATTCTTCTTCAACTCTCACATATTCTTCACATTAACTTATCTCAAATCATATATTCACAAGTTCAGTTACGGCTTCTCAATACCTAACCGACGAAATGTTGAGTGATATCTTCGGTGAAATCTCGTCGGATTCAAATTCTGATAATTACAACACCAATAATTCGTCTACCGATGAAGAAATGCACGATGAGGAGCAAACACAACACACTAGTGAGGCGCAACCTAATTATGGATAAAAATCAATCAAAAAAATACTCACAACAATAAAATCAAATTCGAATTTGAAATTTGAAATTCAAAATCTAGCTTAGCACATCCTAAATTGGTGGAGATTAGGTATAAGAAAGGAAACAAATCAATAACCTAATTATGGATAAAAATCAATCAAAAGATACTCCAAAAAACAAATCAAATTCGAAGTTCAAATTTGAAATTCAAACTTTAATTTTCAGCAGATCCAAAATTGATGGAGATTAGGTATAACAAATTGGGAAAAGAAATTCGCCCAAAAATAAAATAAAAAATGAATTTAAGTTATAACATAAGAAATTTAAATTCATTTTTTATTAATTCTAAATTTAATTAAGTTAAATATATTAATTAAGAAAATTATTTTTTATATTATAAATAAATCTTTTATTAAATTTAAATTGTAGTTTAAATAATTTCATTCTATTATAGCAGGAATAAATTCCAATTAATATAATATTTATATTTAATATATGAATATATTGAAATCGGTTAAAATAAAATTTATGATATTGTACGAAAAAAATTGGTGGTGTGGAGGGAAAAAAAATCAGTTATAATTAAGCTTGATGGAGGGAATTGGTTTGAGAAATATAATTGTCAAATCAATAAATTAAAAAAAGAAAAAAAACCAACCGTTTTTAAGGAGATTTGTTCGACCGGTTTTTAAGCCGAATACCGGTTGTTGTCCGGGTCCATTTATCATCTCCCTTTTAGTTTATGCCCGTTTAAGCCTCGAATGGGAAGCAAGTGAAGCTTCTAAATTTAAGACTAGTAGAAAAGTTTATAATGTGAAATTAGCTTTGAGAAGAGAAAGGTAACATATATGGATGAAAGCATCTAAGTTATTGGAACATCTTTCAATATATTCAAAGGTTGGAAAAGGAAGATGTTATGTAAACCACCTAAATCTATCCACAAAGATGAAAAGCAGAGACAGTGATAATGTCTAAGTGGAGTAAGTGGATGTGCGGTGTCACCCACTTAGCACACAAACAACTTATACCCTTTCGGACAGTATAGTACGTATTCTTGAAATACAGTTTTGTACGTTGTTCGAATTTTACACTCCTTACTGTTACTCGAATTTGTCATACCTACTACATGGATGCGGATTCTCACTGACATAAATAAATAAACAAGAATAAATAATAGCCAATTTATTTATCACCATCTCTTGTCTTGTACAGTTTCTTGCAGAAAGTTTTCCCCCTTGGCGTGCATCATGGGCAATTCTTTAAAAAGGTCCACATCTCCTCTCATGAAATATTTTTTTTTTCTTTTCTTCTCTCTCTCTCTTTTCTTTTTTCCTATGGAAATGTCGAAATGAATTTGATTGTTTGTGGGTGTGTTTGGTAGGAAAGGTGGAAAGGTTTGGACAGAGAAATTAATTAGCAGACAGTTATTGACTACTAAACCTGGGAATAGGAAGTTAAGCAGCATGAGAATTAGTTGATTGATCATTTGATCATAGGCTACAGATTGTCAATCCCATTCCTAACGTCTATATATATATTAAAGGACTGATTCCCATAATGTATGGTGCATGAATTAATCTCCACCATTGATTACATCTACATGAATGGTCAAGATTTGATCTGGTCAAAGCGGGTCAAATCCGGATCAACCCGTTGACTCTTTTTTTCCCTTTACGGTCACCCCGTATGCACCACATCATGTATTCATATGCACCATACTATATAATGAAAAGCACCACTAAGTGCATTGAGATGCACCAATTTTTATTTTTTTTTCCGTAAAATACGGTGCATCTAGGTTACACTGTGTGGTGCATCTGGTTATACATTATGGTGCATGTTCGATTTTTTTCCAGTTTTTTTTTCAGTTTCTTTTTTCAATTTTTTTTTCCGTAAAACACGGTGCATCTAGTTACACTGTGTGGTGCATTTGGTTACACATTGTGGTGCATGTCTGATTTTTTTCAGTTTTTTCTTTTAGATTTTTTTTCCGGCTCCGCCTTCGCTCCGATTACTAATATAAGAATAATCGTCGGACAAAAATTTGAATTATTCGGCTCGCTCCGAGGCCTTCGTCTCCCTCGCTCAAATCTTGACCAAAGAAGAAGCGGCAAACAAAAAAACGGGGGAAAATAAATTTAAAAATTTAAAAAAAATCAAATTCGGTGCATCTCAATGCACTTAGTGGTGCATCTCATTATATAGTGCGGTGCATATGAATACATGATATAGTGCATATGAGGTGACCATAAAAAAAATTAAAAAACATTTAAAAAAAAATTTGGTGCATCTCAATGCACATAGTGGTGCATCTCATTATATAGTATGGTGCATATGAATACATGATGTGGTACTTTAAGGGTGACCGTTAATAATAATAATAATAATAATAATAATAATAATAATAATAATAATAATAATAATAATAATAATAATAATAATAATAAAAGTCAACGAAGTTACCCGAATTTGACCCGCTTTAATTAGGTCAAATTTTAACCCTCCATCACCCATAAATTTATGGTGAAAATCTATTCTCATTTGTTATGATAATATTTATTCTCATATAATCTCTCTTTTATATATATATATATATATATATATATATATATATATATATTTAAGAGGATTAAGTATTAGTTTGACCTGGTACTTTAAAAAATAATTTCCACATACATCAACCACGAAATTCTACAGCAAGTGCCGGCTTCAATTCGCTCTTGATAATATGTGTGTGTTCAGTTGCCTCTTACTATGTGATCATTTTTAGGTTATATTTTGATGAATTTCTTGCAGATTTCAGAAAAACTGTTGAATACAAACTAACAGAGAATGTTTATCACTTAGTGATCATTATTAATTTTAATAGTTGAAAAACGATATGAACAACCTTTCATTTTTTGAGATAGATGATATGAACAACCTTAAGACACGACCAAATGTAAAATATTCTATATATATGGAAACATGTTGCCACTGTCTACTGCGTAACGTACATATATACTTGCTGAAATTATTTACGTATTTATATAGTGTGACCTTATCTACAGATTTTTTTTTATGTAAGCAGTCTACTGTGGGAAATAAGATGCTAGAAAGAAGAATACTACCTACAGTAGTTTTTATATCCACAAAATGCTGGCGATATCGACCGTTGATGGATGACTCTGAATTCTCGATCAAGATAGACAAATAATACTCACTCCGCCTCACTATTAATAGTTCATTATTGAGTCCGAGAAGTAAGAAGGTGTAAAAGATAAAAATATAGTAGAGTCCATACCTTTTTGAAGGGTTAATTTTTGCCATTTTGAATTTGAACAATTAATAGTGGAACATTACGAAAAGAAAAGTGAGTCATTAATAATGCGACTGAGATAGTACTTTATTTGATTTTTAATTCTTTCTGTATTATTAGAGAAAATAAACAATTTTCTTATGCATGTAGTTGAGTGGGAGAGAGAGGGAGGGAATGAATTAAATTATCTGCCAGTAGTGATCAATTTGGAGAAATTAATGTTGTAGCTAGTAGTAGCTAGCTTTCCATCCTTCATGATACTTAGCAGTAACACCCTTCCACTGTCTGCGTTCTGCAATCTGCATGATCCAATAGAATTTCAGTCATAATTCATAAAGTTGGTCTAGTTATCTCATTATTATTAGTACAAGAAATTGGAAAGCAGTTGTTTTAACTTTAATAGTGAAAAAGAGAGACGAATTGACAGCGCATATAATGATGGGTGAAGGAGAGTATCATGAAAGGAGTGGCTACAAAACTAGTAGTAAAATGTTAGGTCACAAAATTTAACTTTACGCAACCTCATTCTATCCATGGGAAGCTTCCCACCCATCCAAATTCTTTGTTGATTTTTTTTTTTTTTCCTCCAATCATATTCTCATTTCATCTTCCTAATCAAAAATCTTGGCTGTCTAGGCAAAGTTGCTTCTCTAATTGATGAAATGTTTCAAATTTTTATTTCACTATTTGTCTAAACTTATAGTCATGAATCCCGGTCATGGTATAGATCAAAAGCATATATCAAAGACCGACAATTCAAGCTATCAAAAGTGATTCAACCCGATTTTATACCTGATTGGACCACAATATTTTTGCCAAATTTTTTTTCGATATGGGATGGGCCGAGCTAATTTTACTCGCTCAGTCCGTACTCTTTGACAACTCTACTAATAATATAATTAAGGCCTCAAGCCCACACAAGGGTAGAGAGCCACTGGCAAAATCAATAAGATCCATGGAAGGAGAGCTTCGCCTACACCAACCAATTTGCTACAAGTCCAATAAAATTGTTAGATTTTTGGTATTCAGTTCGCATTATTGCGTAAAAATTCAAATTGAATCGCTGGGAAAACTTATTCTCGAAATTTCAAACTTGAAATTTGAAAAAACAATATGTAGCAAAGATTTTTTTCTACAACATGATCACTGCTCGTAGCGCTCCGGCGACATCCGTTCTTACTTTGAGAAAAAGCAATACTAATGTTAAAGATTGATTGTTGCACATTCAACAGTCATGTCATTAATTGATGTTGCAAAGAGCAAGAGAAAGAAAGAGGAAGGCGAATGCTTGCATAATGCTGGCGTCACTTTTATAAGGGGCAAATACTGTGATCTATCCACAACGTATAGGTGGGAAAAATATCAATAATTATTTGGTGGGATTGTGACAAGTTCCTTTTGTTTCCCTTTTCTTGATTCCTGAGGCCATATTCTTCTCATCATCTTTCTATACTTTGGATTTGTGAGATCTCAGAATTCAAAATTGGGTCCCAAAAAGAATAATAATTGATGAGAGGCAACTTTATTAATTTGTTTAGACGACTTTCGATTCACTTCAAAATCCCAAAGCCTTGTTTTTGCATCATCCTAGAATCTCCTTTACTCTCCATGGAATATATAAAATTAAAGCACCAAAGTACAGCAGCAGCAGCAGCTGGTTAAAAGAGAGAGCCCTTCTTTTTTCCTCTCATTTTTCGAACTTTTCTATTGGGCCACTTATGTTCTCCTCCTCCATTTCCCTAAATAATCTAATTCACAAATATAACTTATACTCATATGCTCCCACTACATGCCATGCACGTATCATATCAGTGGTTAGGGCCGATGCTCAAGCAAGCACCCCCAACCGAAATTGTTTTTCACATATTTTTTGAAAATTTTCAATTTTAGCATTCTATTAGTCAGAAAACTTCTACTTTAGCACATCCACATATATTTTTCTGCATCCGTCCCTAAATAGGGTTGACTTTAGCCCCCCAAAAAAAGCTTATGAAATCGTATTAGGCTCGTCGGAGTTATTTTTCAATTAAATTTTTAAAAAAGTGGAGCCCATCGACATTTTTTCTAGTTATGTGCATAATGTTACATTGACAAAGATATGGTGCAGCTTTGATCTTCATAGTTGAAGGAAAGAGCAAAGATGATGAGCTAAAAGCTAAACGATAAGCTAATTTCTTTACTACTTTGCATCCAATGATTTTCTCTATAAAGATAACTTAATAATGTAGTAGTGTGTGGTACTGAGATGGCAATGCTTTGGTGATCAATCATTGAATTTTGATTCCACAGATCGGACTCTTTGCGCGCAACCCAAGAAATGCAAAAGACTGATCTGATCTAAATAACTTTTAGGATTTGTTGTTTGCCATTGTGCCTCTCTCTGATTTTTCTTTTGTCTTTTCTTTTTTTTATTTTACATTTTTGTAAAGATTATTGATGATTTTCGTTTATTCAATTAGGTTTAGGTAATTGCAAGAACTATATGTTAAATTCTCCCCTGCTTTTGATTGAATGCTCCTTTATTCATGGATTGCTCTTTTTTTTTTTGGTTGTGGATGGAAGGAGAGAGACTATATATTAATGTGAGTCTTTTTGTCATTTCCTTGTGTCTGTGATTGAGGGGGAAAGAGATTCTATTTTCACTTAATATATTCCAACAGACATCATTTTTCATATTTCCAGGAAACCACTTTTTTTTATAACTATTAACTCCTTAATGATCAAAAAAGCAAAAGGCTAAATTTATTCCAAACACAAGACTTAGTCGGTCTCACTCTCACTCCATCAACTTGACTCGTAATATTTTAAATCTTCAAGCCAGAATCCATGCAATTCTCGGACTTTATGCAAAGAGTAAAAGATGGGATTTTGTGTACGTGTGTTAGCCTAGTGGTAGTGAGGTTAATGCCCGAGCCAAAGGTCACGGGTTCGAGTCCTCCGTCACGCGGTATTTAAATTTCCTGGTAATGTTGTTCAAAAAAAAAGATGGGATTTCTTTATATCATTTTGACCCTTCAAATACTCAACACATATGTGTGTTAGTAGAGGAGGTCTACCTTGCGCGGTCTCTTCCCATGAGACCGGATCCGGGTAGATCCAACCCGATCAACGCAGGTCAACCCAGGTCAACACTACAGTTTTATTTATTTATTTATTTTCGACTCTGTCTTCGGCTCTGATTTCAATCTATAATAATAAGTAACACACATGCCTAATTAAAAAAAATCATGCGCACGTGAACGTGCTTTTCTCGTGCTTGTATCACATGCGTGTTCTGCACGCGCCGAGTGCGTGGGGAAGATCGCATCGCATGCAACCCGCCGTATTCAAGTTTTTGCGATAGTAATATATTGCAAATGGAGATATTTAAGGTGCAGATTGAAATTCTGACAGCAGAAACTTATTCTTGAATATGTTTTTGTTTCTGCATAAGTTATCTATGGAAGAGTGGCATAGTTTCAGTTTTGTTTGAATCGCTGTCAGTAGTCAGACAATTGCTAGATGGGAAACATACTGGGCAAAGGGGTTTAGGACAAGCCATTATATCAATTGTTTTTATTATGTCAATCATATTATTCTTCATTATGTATTGCAATGCAGTACCTATCCACAACACTAATACTTGCTTGTCCTAAAATCTAATGCTAGATTCTTTGATTCCTCTATCCCTACAAGAAACAAAAAGAAGCGGCCAAATCCATCCACACCGCACCCTCTCAGAAAGGCAATAGATTGAAGAAAATAATTATCCTAAAACCTAATGATATTTTGAGGAAGAAAAAAGAATCAGATATAGTATTCATTTTGTTATCCCTTTCAATCTTTAAAAAGAAACATCCATTAAAGCATGATCATGATTAATTTTCCTTTCTTCTTTCCATCAAAGCTTCTTAAGGGTTTCACAAAAGTTGCTCCCATTATATATCATGGTGGTGGGGACTGCCTAACTCATATGGGAATAACTCAAACACACACACTCTGAGAGAGAGAGAGAGAGAGGTGGGAAAACAGGAGGATAAAAACAAACCTTGCACTTTTTTTCTCTCTCTTTTCTCTCCTTTTGAGACTCCAAATTGGAGTATGTTGCTTTCTCTGTTTTTGCTGCATCACAGAGATTCTCTCCACCCTATCAAGTCAAAGAAGAAAGCAAGAAATAAAAGAAAAAAACTTGTAAACAGAAATAAAGAAAGTTTGATATGAAATGGGAAATGGGAGAAAAGAAAGGGCCACAGCTCACAGCATATATTCCCTCCCTCACAACATAACCCCACTTATGTTTCCAGATATGGAGTGAGAACATAGGACAGACGTGCTTACAATTATAAATTTGAATTACCACCTCACCTCAGCTCCCCACTCATTCAACTCAGACACACTTCCTATTATGATCCAATGCCTCTTCACAATCAAGAAATGATGAGCTTAGTTCTCTCCAGTGACGCCAAGCCTAGACTTAAATGGACACCTGAACTCCATCAGCGCTTCGCCGCTGCCGTTAAACAGCTCGGAGGTGCCGAAAGTGAGTGCAAAACTTTGCATTTTTAGCATATATCCAAACAGATTTTTACCTTAATGAGGTAACTATATCAATATGTTGTAACGCAGAGGCCACTCCAAAATCCTTGATGAGAATCATGGGCATTCATGGACTTACTTTGTACCATCTCAAGAGCCATTTGCAGGTAAAGTTTCAATGCTTCCATCATCAGAATTTTATGTCGGAAAATCTAACTGAAACTGTGAATAATAGAATGATGTACTATTCTGCAGAAATACAGACTGGGGAGAAGCCAACAATCACAGGCTTTCAACCAAACCAAACTGCAGGACGGTAAGTATTTGAGCATTATGCCATCACATGATGCACTAATAACATTTATACACAACTTAATTTTGTCGAATTCAGATTCACACAGCGGAGAAAATGAGAGAAGCCACTCAACCGACAAAAACTGCAATGCAGCTGCAGCAGAGGGGCATATAAATGAGTAATAACTTCAATAATAGTTTCCACTAATTAACCTAATTTGTACCAAAACGACGTCGCTCACACCTTCTCCTTCCCCTTCTCTGCAGTGCGCAGGTCGCGCAAGCTCTAAAACTGCAGATGGAGGTGCAGAGGAAACTCCATCAACAGATTGAGGTAATTACACAACATTACAATCAGTGTAAACACCATATTACAATCAATCAATTAAAATACTAATAGTCGGAAATAATACATCAGGTGCAGAAACATTTGCAGCTGAGAATCGAATCTCAAGGGAGATACTTACAATCAGTGTTGAAGAAGGCGCAGGAGACTCTCTCCGGATACAGCACTTGCTCAATCGAGGTCGAAAACGCTCGAGCGCAGCTCTCACAGCTGGCGTCCATGGTCGATGCCGGCTGCACCACCACTTCCTCATTCTCCGTCATGACGAAAAGCGATGGATCCACGTTCAAAGATGCGGCGGTGGAGAAGCTATTGGGCGGCGCCGCTCGTAACGGATACTCCGTCGAGAGCTCCCTCACGTCGTTGGAGAGCTCGGACAGGAAGGAAGAAGCTCAAAGGAAGAGAAATTTTGCAGTGGCAGAAATGGATCCGGATTCGGAAAATAGAGATGGCGGGAGAAAAAGGAGCAGAAGCGCCATAGATAATATAGATTTGAATCGTGATTCTCTGAACGAGTTCGACTCGGGGCCGAGGGGGATTGACTTGAACTCGGGCGAGGTTCGAGTCCGACTCTTTGGTTCCACGTTTTAATATGTGAAATGATTTGAAATTTGATGTTATAGTATTATTATTATTATGAAATGTAATTAGTTTTATTATATTCAAAAGGATGCCTATTTTTAACTACAATATGTATATTTGTTTGTATGAAGCATAATCAACTTTTGTGGAGGATATCCAAATTATATGAGGTATTTTGTGCATATTCTCCAAATTATATAGGGTGCCGAATTACCGAAATCATAGCATTTTCCGCATAACCTAATTGAATTACATTTTACTCAACAAAAAATAATAAGAATAGATTTATGGATTTAAATATTTAAATTTAAGGGTTTTTGTTATATATATATATATATATACATACATTTTCATGACTATTATTTTAGATTAGTCATCCTCTCTCATTTTAAGGCACCAAATTCGTTCGGCTATTACACAAAAACTGGAGTTCCCAATGCGTACTGAAAATAATAGATGCAATCTCACGATATGAAAAAAAAGGGGGGAGGGGGGGGGGGCTAAATTCGCACGCATTATACATGGTAGCACGCATTTGTTCACGTTATATGACATAGTGCTAATTTTTATTTATCAAATACAAATAATAGGTTAGAGCATCCACATCATTGAGACACTTTGGTGTCTCAATCTCCTGTTGTTGCGGCCACATGGAGACAACTACATGCATCAGGAATTGTCTCTATCATGTCTCAATAGAATTACTAGTTTCTAAAATTGATTTTTGGATTAATTTTAAATTGAAATTCAAGATTATATTAATTTAATTAAAATAACAAGCATACATTAATGAGATAAAATTAAAAATTACATAATAATAACAATAATAATAATAATTATTATTATTATTATTATTATTATAATAATAAACAACTATGTCCATCATTGACATTGTTTAACATCCGTCATCATCATCATGCGGATTTGGTATTGCTGCATCGTCATGTTCAATGTATCCTTTTGGATGATTTTGCATGTTGATTGCATTTTGCTTCACCTGGGTTGCTTGCATAATTGCCTCAGTTGCATGTTACTTTGCCTCGGCTATGGAACGAGCTTGGCGTTTGTGGCGTCTAGCATTGTCAACAAATTTGAGGTGTCATTCGTACTTTGCTTCCCTTTTACCTTCGTCGACCTCGTCGCCGCCTTTGTCGCCTTTTGACCCATAGGGCGGGTAGTAGGGCTCTCCGCCTCGGCAGATAATGTCGTGTAGTTACTGTCCTCTGAATTATTCGCCCTCTTGGTGGAGTTGATGGTGTGAATGTTGAGAAATTTCATTATCACGAATTTTGAATAGTTGCGCAAAATTTTCCAAAACTTGAAGTACTTAAAGAAATTTCCATGTTTGGCGGAATAAAGCTTCTGGGTATTATCTTTCACCATATTGTCAGAAATACTGATCACCTCTGGAAATTCTCCGTGTTGAAGGCAATTATCCAGTCTTTCACTTCGTTCGAGAAGCGACTCAAGTAGTCCTTGATTTGCTTTGAGTTGAGATCGACATCGAATATTTAGTTGAATCGAGCCATCCCTCGTCCCCAATTTTCGGGTCCAGTTTGATTGGCGCCACGAATTGAATCGCAGGTCTTATTTCTCCAAATTTGGGCTATGACGTTGGTCTCGGTGACACTATAATTGTGATGTTTTGTTCTCTACAATTTGGGCTCAGCGACGACTTTCCCTTTTCTCTTGGTGGTGGCGGACGGGGTGGGCTCGTCAGGCTCGGCGTAAAATTGCAAGTTTAGGTCGATTGACTCGATACTAGTCTGGAATGGACTCGACGAGTTGTAATTCACCAAGATGTCGGGCTCGAAGGGGTTATTTGGGCCGTTCAGATCCATTATGAGAAAAAAATGTACTTCCTCCGTCCACGATAAGTTTTGGTTCCATTTTCATTTTGGGTCGTCCACGATAAGTGTGTTTTAGTCAAAAATGAACACGGCTCTTTACTCTTTTATCCTTAAAAGTCTCTTTATTTACCTAATAACCTTGAGTTGGCTCCACCACACATAACAAATAACTATGGGTCTATTGGGAAATTAGTAAGGTTTTGATTTCTACCAAAATCCAACTGACCCCAACCGAGTAGATGTGCTTTGATTTAATCTTTAGCTAGAGCTCACTGTTTGAGCGTAAGAAATTTATCTTGACAGATAACATAATCGAACTGAAGAAGTCAGCTGAAGAGAAAGGCAAACCGAATCAAGTCAGAAGACAACTCAGTTGACTCCAAAACTGAGCCATGCAGCTACATGTGTTCAGTAATGTTGTAGTCGAAAGGCTAGAAGTCTGAAGGAGAAGGCTTAGAAGACTGAAGATAAGGATGGACTTGAATTCGAAATTCAAATCTACTCGAAGTACAAGACATGCTGGAACTTTCCTTTTATGGACCGACAACGAAGACATGTAGTAAAGCATGTCTCACATTTACCATTATGGAAAGTTTGCAGAGATTAGGTGAGGAGCCATGCTTTGTGGCAGAGGTCAAACGACTCTTTTCAATGGCTAATTCGACCTCCCCTATATAAATAGAGGTCTCCCTTCATGCGAAAAGACTATGGAAACGACCACACAAGGTTTCAAAGATAAGAATTCTC
This sequence comes from Schizonepeta tenuifolia, assembly GCA_029490685.1. Taxonomy (NCBI): domain Eukaryota; kingdom Viridiplantae; phylum Streptophyta; class Magnoliopsida; order Lamiales; family Lamiaceae; genus Schizonepeta; species Schizonepeta tenuifolia. The sequence goes on along the minus strand of CM055955.1, from coordinate 21,711,579 downwards.
CAAGCAAGAAAGCTTTCTAGAAGCAAAGTCGTAGCGTGTTTCTTTAACCTCCTTGTGCTTCCTTCTAGTTTCTCAGAATCCTTGTTCTTAATTGAGTCTAGAAGTCTCTTCCCTCATTTTTCCTAAGTAGATTCACTGTTATTAGTTTGAGTCTCTCAATCTTTAAAGGAAACCTTCACTGCAAAGTGTTGTAGGTTTCATAAGTTGGAAACAAAACCCCCAACCCCTCTCTTAGGTCCATTCGAACCCGCAATGAAAGAAACTAGGTCGTTGTGAACTCGTAATCACAACATAGATTTTATTGAAACTCGTAATTGAACTCTAGGTCATGTTCGAACCCGTAATCGAAATGTACAGGCTGTTTGGTGTCCGCAAACCAAAGTTAACGTTTGGGAAGTACACGAAATCTTCTCTAGTGGATTACCAACCCGAAAAGTTGGTCGTGGATGTAGAAGGTCTTCGCAAAAATGATTGTGTCGTTTTCTTTTACAGTTATTATTTTCAGTTTGACTAACCGAACTAACTGCATACAAACCTATTTTATCAAACTGCACTAAGTCTTGCGAACTAACCTTCGCTTAAAAGGTTTTTCAATAAAGTCTCGAGATAAACATATTTCAACCACATTCTGCACACACTCTGAAAACCTCAGCAAGGCTAATACAGTTGACTCCGAGTCCAAGAAGTCAACTGCATCCGAAACTGAGTGACTGCTCTAACTGACTGCATCCAAAGTTAGAAAAAAAATTTAAAAATCCTTACTGGTGTATTCCCCCCACCAATTAATTCGTTACCTGGATCATCACAGTCTTATTCTTCACTCGCAATACTTTTCCTTCTCCACTCTCACCCACTCTTCATTTTATTAAAATCAGTGGCACTTCATCCATACTACATTTATCTTAGACGGAGGAAATAGATTAATTGAATGAGAATTTAATGAGGAAATAAAATTAGAAGTAGAAAATAGTATGAAATTGGAGGTGAAATGAAGTGTATTTATAGATGCAAAAAAAAGTAAAAAATCGTTGGAAACGACACAAAAATCGACAATTGGAGCCATTTGTTTTAAGTGACGCGCATTCATTGCATGCGCCTCATCAACCCGTCTCGTTTAATAGACATGGGCTCGGGACGCCAGCTGCTGCACCACAGATGGCTCGATAATCTGCCGTCTAAAAAATGATATACTGGTTCATATATTGAAAATATTTCATGACAAAAACTTGGGTGCAACTGTTCCACCGTAGAACACCCGCCCATTTGACCCGACCCGCCCCTGACCCGACCCGTTTGACCCGGGTTTGACCCGATCAAACCCCCCTTTGACCAGTTTTTTTTTTTTTTTTCAATTTCCAGTTTTTTTTTTTTTTAATTTATTTTTGTTTGCCGCTTCTTCTATGGTCAAGACGCGAGCGAGGGGAGCCGAAGGCCTCGGAGCGAGCCGTAAAAGTCCAAAATGTTGCCCGCCGATTATCCTTATTTTAGTAATCGGAGCAAAGGCGGAACCGTAAAATCGGAGCCGAAGGCTCCGACGGGGACAAAAAATCTGGAAATAAAAAAAAAAAAAAAAAAAGGCTCGTGGGGCCCACGCGCTGGGCGGGTCGGCGCGTGGCGGATCGTGGGCGGGGCGGGTTGTGTGCAAATGGTGCATAAGTATGCACAGGAGTGTCTCTCATATTTCATAATATATAAAAGGAAAATCTTAAATTATTTATAGATTTACACCAAAACTCTTTTTACAGTTATAACATTTTGAATATTTTCCACAGACAAAGTTTGTTCGAGTTACTCGCAGACAAATTCCAGCAGCACAGCAAAATCTTGTCGTCTGTTTCTGTGAATTCTGTTATTATGAATGACGTGACTCAGGTGCTATTATCTCACCACTACTATATTTGTGCAAAATGAGAATGTGCTGCCGATAGTTATAAATCATTACATACCCTCCAAATTCATAGTAAAGGTTCAATTTGTTTTACTAGAGCTAGCTACCCATAAATTAGCAAATTAACATCAATTTTTTTCACAAACTTGATAAAAACTTTGGATTTACATATACAAATCAGTCGTCCCACCGCAAGCAGATTCATAAACAGCAAGAAACACTAAAACACTAAATTTCTTAATCCCATGCTCAACAATCACTTAATTCTCTCTAGGAAACATTTTCATCTCTCTCACCATTTCTTCTCTCACCGCTGAACCGTAAACTCACCCAAATCTCTCTCCTCCTCTCCCCGTCACTCCCCCTCTTCTTCTCATCATCCGTTTCCTCCACCGGCATTTCGTGTCTACAAACGGGGCAAGAGCCATGAATATTCAACCATTTCTCTATACATTCGCCGTGAAACATATGCTTGCACGGCATCCGCTTCGCCTTCTCGCCAGCCGCCCACTCCTCCAAGCAGATCACGCATTGATCTGCGGCGGCGGCGGCGCCCTCAACTTCCACGCTCTCCAAAGCATCAATCGCCGCTCTCGATGCGGGCGGCCGACCGCTCTTGCGTGAGAGCAATTCATCAAGCAGAGATTCAAACCCTAAGGAGCCGTTATTGTCGCTGTTGCTTCTTTCGATCACTACCATCCCCTGCGTGAACGGGTTGATTAGCACGATCCGGTCGAGCGGGCTGCCCGGATTCTCCGCCGCGCCGTTTAGACCAAGGATGAAAGGTAGGAAGAGAGAAATGTCTCTGTTTCTCGAATTGATTAGGTTTCCGATGAAGGATGAGGGCTCCGGCGCGGAGGCAGCTTGTTCTGAAGCCATTTGTTGCGAAAATTAGAAAGAAAGGTGAGAGTTCAAGATTGGAAGTTTTTCTTATGGAAAGATGAGGGAAAAAATTGTTTTGATGGAGATAGAGAGATGAAAAAATTGGGATTTTTAACATGAAGGTGGGCAGCATCAAGAAGTTCGTAGAAGAATCTAGAACGAATGTAACAGTAGTAGACTGTGTGTGTTGGTTGAAAGGCAGATTGTTTATGTTTATCTGTTTGGAGAAGATATTTTCTTATGGATAAGATCAACTATGTGCGGGTTCACAGTAATTCAGCTGGGGGCTCTCTCTTATAGTACTTCCCCTCTTCTTCTTTTTTTTTATTTTTTTTATTTATGGTTTGTCGTTCCAATATACTCGTTGTAAGATCAAGCGTGTAATTTCAATAAATTAATTACAATTCATAAGAAAATTGTATTCTATTCTATTCTATTCTATTCTATTCTATTCTATTGTAATTATTATAACGATGTCGTTCCAATACTCGTACAATTTTTTATTTATTTTTATATGAAAGGTAAGACCAAGCGTGTAATTACAATAAATTAGTTACAATTCTTGAGGAAATTGTATTGTATTGTATTGTAATTATAACTATGACCCCCTTCACTTTTGACTTTTAGCAGGTCCAAAATAGGTAAATTGGTACCTAGTTTTCGTTAACTATGACCCCCTTCACTTTTGACTTTTAGCAGCTCCAAAATAGGTAAATTGGTACCTAGTTTTCGTTCGTCAACCCAGTTGCAGGTAACATGTTCGACTAAATGCCTGAGAGGAAATTTTCAGTGGGAGTGTGGAGAAACCATGGCGATTGCTTCTTGTATTGTTGCATTGAAATTCCATGCTTGTGGGATTTTCGGAAATCGTCTTGATGATTCCAATATCCTTCCTCTCCGCCCTGCAAGTGAGCATATAACAAACTTATTGTATTCGATTTAGTTCTTTTTCTGTATGGAAGAGCCGAAGAGCCAGTGTGTGTTTGTGTTTATCTGTGTGTGTGAGAGAGAGAGAGGGAGTATAGTTTGCTGAAGTTGTGATGAGAAAAGTATATATATATATATATATATGTCCAGATCTTTTGATGAAGCCATTGGTGATTGAAGCAAGAGCAAATCAACGGACAGAGAGCCCCAAAATTCGTGAAAGAAGATCAAGAAAAAAGGTATTGAATCCATCACTCTTGATGTAGTATAATCATAAGATTCAGAGTTCATGCAATCTGCAGCATTGAGATAATACCAGCATTAATCTTGATCATCAGTTTAATGGGACAGCGACGCGGCCGAGGCTGTCTGTGTTCTGTTCGGAGAAGCAGCTCTATGCAATGTTGGTAGATGATCAAAACAACAAGTGTTTGTTCTATGGAAGCACTCTGCAGAAACAAATGCGAAAGGATCCTTGTTGCTCTACTGTTGTAAGTGTTTCTTGCCTCATTCAAATGGAGATTTAAACTTTAAAGTCCGCAGAAAGCCATCCTAATGTTGTTCGAGCAATTCAAGTTTGATGGTTGTACATCGTTTAGTCGTGAAAATATCTCAAGAAATTCTTTTATGTTAGGAGGCGGCCGCGCGCGTTGGGGAAGAACTTATCAAGACTTGTGTGGATCTCAACATAAGTGAGATCTCCTCGTATGATCGCAATGGGTTGAGTAGAGGAGAGAGGATGCAAGCTTTTGAAATCGCTCTTGGTCGGCATGGTTTCTTGATGAGGTAGAGATGTGGTCAGGGTTTTTCTTGCAACTTTCTGTTTCTATTTTGCTCTCTTCAATTGAATTGAAGCAATGCTAAAATCTTCCAACATCATCATCACATAGTGATTTGTTTTTAATTTCCCTTTTTATTACTCCCTCCAGCACTAAGTCTCACTTTCCTCTTTGGATTGTCCAACCAAGTGTCCATTTTCTTTTGTTGAAACTATTTTTTCTCACAAAAAAAGTGTGGGCCGAAAAGAATTGGGACGCTTGTTATGGGATGGAGTTGTGAGAGGCTAACCTGAACTAATTATAAGTGCATCAATTCAATTGATTGAAAGTTTTAATGCTTGATGAAAAAGAAGTGCGGGGCTCCTGTTCACAGGGACAAACAAAGATTTATTCCATTATATAGTCTACGGAAGTTTTGTGTGAAATGCTCACGGTGGGATGAGTTCAAAATTGTCAAATTATATCTAGTGATATTTATCATCATCTCAGTTTTCACATAAGTTTTTATGTTTTTTGTTTAGATAAGTGTTTAAGTATTTTTATGTATGGGATAATAATTAAGTGAAATGATTTGGAATATGAATAGAATCTGCCAATTACCAAATCCTCAACATATCAAGAAATCCATAATTTTCTGAACACAAAAAGGAAGACTGTACAATAATCCATGACATTATCAGCTGAGCTGGAACTACCTAAACAATTTATTCTATAAAACATAATTAAAAAAGGTGGTGAGCTCGACCAATGACGGATTCAGAATCTTTTTACTGTTGGGAAATTTATCAGTAAGAGTTTTGATGAATTTCAAAAACAACTGACCCCAACCGAGTAGATGTTGCCAGAACTTAATGTTAGTAGTTAGGCTCGCTGTTTGAGCAAAGTTAAGATTTTATCTTTACAGGTCTCCAACTGAAGATGGCAACAAGGCTTCACTCAGATTTTGTGAGGAAGACAACTGAACGTTCAGTAGATGTGAATTAAAATGGGGAAGTCACAATCACTCGGTCAGAACATCAGATGAAGGAAGCAACATCAACTGAGCGTTCACAAGTTAGAACATCAGTTGAGCAACTCAAAGGAGAAGACTCACATCTGAGAGTTTAAAGAATGAAGATGCAAAAGTCATCCAAACATTGAAAAAGGGGGAAGTTACGATAGAACATCAGTTGTAAGGAAGACAACTGAGCGTTCAAAGCCAACTGAGCAGAGTCAGATACAAGAAGGACAACTGAGCGTTCTAGTTGGAACATCAGTTGTAAACTCAATCAGTTAAGATCAACAAGATGAAGTTCAAAGTCAGCTGAGAGTTCAACCGTTCCTAATCAGACAGAAGCTCTCACATAGAACATTAGCTGAAGACCACTCAGATGAAGATCAAGCTTCTCAACCGTCCGTCCAAGGTTGACGAACAAAGGTTTAAATTTGAATTTCAAAAGGAAGTCACGTGAGGGTTTGACCGTTCAGTCATTACCTCATTTGGCCCAACACAAGGCTGTCTCAGATGGAAAGCAGAAGCACGCAGTTGCCAAATCAGGAAAGTCTGCAGAGATGAGAGACAAGCCATCGCTTTCGAAGACCAGAGATCAACGGCTCCTCCCACGGCTAGTTGATTCTCTCCGCCTATAAATAGAGGCTTCCATTCATTGGAGAAAGTACGAAGACACACAAGAGAAGACACACGAGACGAGACAGAGCGAAAGAAAGAACTATATTCCTTACTCGAGCTGAATTAGATTTAGTCTCTAAGAACATCACTTGTTGAGAGTTCTAGAGCATTAGATTGTGTCTGAGTGTCTTTAGATCGAACCTTGAGAACATCACTTTGTGAGAGTTTGTAGAGTGTTAGATCCCAGCTCACTTCTTGTTCGAGTTGTTAGTTGGAACCTTATCTTTCATACCTGAAAAGGTTTTAGGACCCTACTCTTCCCGTAACTGAGTAGACAGGTTGATTAGTACCCGTAAACTAATCTGTAAGGTTGATAAGTACCCGCAAACTTATCATTGCCCGCGTAAGTTGTGTGGTTTGTCCAGAAGAACTTGGACTGAGTTGTGTGGACTCACAACTCCCCGTGGACGTAGGAGTGTTATCTCCGAACCACGTTAAATCTCTGTGTACTTGTGTTTTTCTTTATTCAGTTATTTCTTGCATTCTCATCTGACTGACTAACCAGCATACAAACCGCATTTGTGCATTCTCAACTGTTTTGGTTTTTGACCAACCGTCCATAAAAGCGTGAGTTGTATTACGAGTTTAATTTCAACCACATTCCGCACAGCACTACACTTCCAACTGAGTGTTCTTTACTCAGTTGCGATTCCAACTGAGCTGCTCTACTCAGTTGTAGTTATTTTTGGGGGTTAAGTTTGAAAATCGTAACTGGTGTATTCCCCCCATACACCAGTAACTCGTATCGGGACCATCAATAACTATAAGTTAAGAATTTTTGTACTACATAAATAATTCCAGTCTTTCGGAAACGGACACATATCTCTAATATCAGAGATGCTATCAATGAAATGAACTTCCAGGTTTTATAAATCTTTTTTTTTAACCATTGATCTATAAATTTTAAACATATAGAAACTCCAAAAATGTGTGAGAAGTGAAAATCCATGATCATCAAATACCCAGGAACTCACAAAATATGTAGTGAAAAATCATGATCATAAGATACCCCAACTTTTTTCACAATATGCAAACAAGTAAAATTGTCATAGTAACTATCAAAGAAATTACGAATTTCGTATACTATTTCCTATAATTATCTCAAAGAATTAATTATCATCACTCTTTATACCTAATACTAAAATTTGATTTAACTCTTAAGCATTTTCTTTCCTGATAAAAATGTTAAAACACGAGTATTTTTCTATTCATTTTCAAGGAAACTCAATTTCTTCTAAAACGTATAAACACGAATCATATAAAATATCACTTCATTTTTATCCTCTATTTTACGGAAAAAATAGAAAAATATTCAAACAATCACATGAAAAGTACTACGAGTAACAAGTCTACACATGAATATACAACAAATATATATCCACAATATCATGCAACAATTATTAAGTATTTGACAAATACATATACAAAATATACACATATACTATTATACTACTAAAAAATAAATAAATAATTGTGGGGGCACGTTCCCCCCGGGGGGGTGAATGCGTCCGTCCTTGAGCTCGACGCATGCCTAACTTAAAAAAACAAATGGCAATGACTATTAAAATATAGATTAAACAATTGAAAATGATTTATACTTGTCAAACTAATCCCCTAAAAAAACAAATTGTCAACTAGTAATTGCCTAGCTTGCACGTGTATCGTAATTAGGACGATTACTATTAAAATATACTCCGTTCCCGTTCAAGAAGTCTCATTTTGTTATTTCGAATGTCCCGTTTAAAAAGTCTCATTTCCTTTTTTGGCAAAAATTAACACACTAATCCAACTCATTTCCTTTATTTCAAACTTGTTCTAAACTTTTTTAACTATCCAAAAATATAACAGTTGCATTATGATCATTTCAAATTACAAAATGTAGTGTAGAAGACAAAATGAGATGTGAAATGACATCATTTCGATTACGTGGATTACTAACTTGTTTGAGATTTTTTTCCTTTTATATGACACCTTAACTATACGTAAATGCAGGGGTGAATTATATCATTATTGATGGCAGCCATGGTGTGATAGATTTTGGCATCAAAATGTATCTGATAACACACGCACACAACATTTTATTTTTTTAACTGTACCTGAATAGTCGTGAACATAGATTTTCTCTGTAAAAGTTCTTGAAAACTGGTTAATGAAAATGAGGTCCTAGTTTTACTCAAACTTCCATTTGTAAATCAGCTCCTAAGCAACCTAGCCATCGATTGATGCATTTGCACAGCAGATTGCCAGTTGAATTTGGCACATGCGAATCACTTCCTCTTTTTGTCTCCTCTTGTTTTGGAATCGTCCTAGATTCCTCTCCATCCAAATCTGATAGACAATTACAGCAAGCATAGCTCGGTATAGCTTTTGTTTTCCTGTTTTGGATCGACATTGGGTAATCAAGAAACTTTCCTCATGACTCCACGCAGAAGGAGGCCTCTCCATGCTATCCCATCTTGTGACACTTCCAAATTTCAGCTGAGAACTCACATTTGAAAGAAAAGGTGTTCTCTATCTTCTTCTTCCCTTTCACACAAACTACATAACTTCTCTACCTCAATCCCAATCTTCTGCAACTGATCACAAGTTGGCAATCTCCCCAAGAGAGTTAGCCAAGTAATGAAAACAGTTTTTGGGGGTGCGGCATTGTTGCGAATCAATCTACTCCATGCTACTTGCTGCACTTCTCCTTGCAACTTTTGGTACATTCTTTTGATAGTGAAGTGATCACTTTCAATGCAGTCTCATCCCCCAATAATATTCTCTATGTATTTCCTCACTCCAAATATTTTTTAACTACCCATGACGCTTGAGTTGGAGTGCTCATAGATTTCAAATTATGTCTCTTAATATAGTACCCATGCACCCATTGCACCCAATGCTTATCTTTTTTCAATGCAAGCTTCCACATCAGTTTGCAAATGGTTGCTCGATTCCACAGTTCCAAAGTAATCACATTCCATCCTCCCGCACTAGTAGGGGCACATACATGCTCCCATGTAACTAGTGCTCTCTTGGAAACTCCTATTTTACATGTCCATAAGAATACTCTGCAAGTAGTTTGTATAGCATGAATGACATTCTGGGGTAAAAGGAAGGCCTGATACAAGAAGGTTTGGACATTAAAAAGCACAGATTTTATTAGCTGGAGTCGACCTGCATATGAAAGTAGTTTTGAAGTTCAGCTCTCAATATGAGCAAGAATTTTCTGCAGTAAAGGTTGACACTGCATAAGAGTGAGTTTCTTGGAGCTCAATGGAACCCCTAAATACTTAAATGGCAGCTCCCCCCTTCTCATCCCAAATTCCTGTAAGATCAGCTCTTGAGTTTCCTCATTTACTCCACCAAAGTATATGCAACTTTTTGTTCGGTTGGCCTTCAATCCAGAAGCTACTGAAAATTTATCAAAAGCTTCCATTAGCTTCCTCAGGGTTGGAAGATCTTCACTAGTAAACATAAGAAGGTCGTCAGCAAAGCAAGCATGAATCAAGCCTAACTTTTTGCATCTTGTATGAAAGTGAAATTGCTTATCAGTTTTGAGCTCTAATAAGCATCTATTCAGATACTCCATACACACCACAAAAAGGTAAGGCGATATAGGATCCCTTTGTCTCAATCCTCTTCTAGCTTCAAATGGTTGTGTTAATTCTCCATTTACATTTATGATGTACGAGACTGAAGTTAAGCATGCCCAAATTCACTGCACAAACATATAGCGGAATCCCAAGTCCAATAGAAAATGCTTCATGAATGGTCATTCCACCGAGTCATATGCTTTTTGGATATCAATTTTGATCATGCAGCGAGGTGAAAGATGCTTTCTACCATATCATTTAACTAGTTCATGACTAAGTAGGATATTGTAAAAAATCACTACCTTTGACAAAAGCCGATTGATTTTCACTAACAATCAAGTTCAAAACTCCTTGCATTCGATTTGCTAGTACCTTTAAGATGATTTTATATAAGACTGTACAGCAGGCAATAGGTCGAAAATCTTTAACCTCAACAAATGACTCAGTTTTAGGAATAATAGTGATCAAGGTTTTATTGATTGCTTTTGGTAAAAGCCCTGTTCTAAAGAAATCTTGGACAGCTTTCACAACCTCCACTCCAATAATATCCCAACTTTTTTGGAAGAAAAAAGCATTAAATCCATCTATACCTGGGGATTTTAGTGGATTCATATCTTTGGGCAGTCTTGATCTCCTGGGGGGGGGGGGGGGGGAAACTCACTACACAGTTGTAGTTGTTGTTCATGTTGGAGGAGAGGACCTCTTCTGATGATATTTCTATCCACCATTAGAAGAGAAGGAGCTGCACTCCCCATGAAGCTCAGAGCTAGAGGCTTTTTTAGGACAGGAACTTATGGGGTAGTGGGGATTCAGGACACCAAATTGCGGGCCCTCCATTTGAGGACACTTTGTGAATTAGTACATGCTCCGTAGGACTTTTTTAGGCCCGATCTGGCTGAAACTCACATGCCTCGCACGTGATCGACTATCTCAGCCCAATCTCTGTGAAGCATTTTATTGAAGATGAAGTGCAACAGAGTATTGTTTCATCTCCTCCACAACACTCAATAATTTTGTAATCACTCCCTCTCCTCCACTTTGAAGACGAGTTTAGTGTTTGAAACAATGCAATCTACAATTACAAAAACATAGAAGATGGCTAAAAATTAGCATGTCACAGCCCCAAATCCCAAGGGACGGCAAAGCCGGGTGCGACTAGGGGTTGGATTAAAGAAGCGGCGAAGAAGGGGGAATAACTGATATAAGGCGTTAACAAATACTAATAAACATGATGACATCTATGAACTGACTCCATTAACAAAAGAGAGTCAATCTCGAAGGATTGCTCGACAAAGTAGTTTTCAGAGTAGACTTGGTTTAAAGTACGAAACTTAAACCGAAACGTTATACAACAAAAGTGAAGTAGTTTGCAGCGGAAAAACGTTGAGCTGATTACACTATTCTTCTTTCCTATAACCTCTACTCAACCTCCTCCGCCTTTGTCACTCAACCTGCACATTTATAAATACATATAGGGCTAAGTATAAACATACTTAGTGGGCACATTGCCGAAAACATATCATAGTTATAGATTAATCAGGCATTCTCAATAGTAACACAACGGGATTTTTCTTTCAAAGGCCTGTGCTTACTAAAACATTTTCTTTTCATAAATAGCTTCGAAGCATTTTCTGACTGTTGTTATGTTCAACTTGCCCAACTTCTGTTTCAACGCCGGGGAAGAGTTAACTTCTTCCGCGCACGTTCCTCACCGTGGCTGGCTACCCCTCAACAGAGTACCACACACAACGGCTACCATGTACACTAACTCCGGATAGCCATCTGTGGGCTAACTCAGAATCTGATCGATTAGTAACTCTGGATAGCACTCTGTGGACTAACTCAGAATCCGATCCTCTGGATAGCACTCTGTGGGCTAACTCAGAATCCGATCGTTTAGTTGGCGAACCAACACAGAATGGCACAAAAGAACTCACAGAAACAAAGTATTTTATGCCATGATAATCACTTTAAAACACACTTATAAAGCAATAAGTAAACATTTTGAGCAACGCTCACTTTATTTTGATAGATAGAAAAGCCCACCTTAACCGGTTACAGAACAAACACAAACTTCTGTCTTCGGTCTTCCGTCTTGTCTTCTAATCTCGACTTCCTCCTTTTTAACGTAAAGAATCAACTTTAGTAATCGGTCGAGACGTTTAAAGAAAAGAAAACGAATTCGGTTAAGTCTTTTAGGCGTTTGCACTTTAACTAATCTCTTTTGGTTTTAAAAGAAACGAGATTCGAACACATCTCGTTTAGAACTAACTTGGTTCCTTACTCGACATTTAGATTAGTTAAAGACGGAAGTCAATAACTCTTAACGACTTAAAAGTTCTTAAAGAATTAAGTTGAAAAGAATTCAACTTACGAAAAAGAGTTTTAGACATTTTCTGCACAAGGCAATAGGTCTGGAGCTTCTACAGAACAGAGTATTTCGAAACAGGGGATGTGCCTTATGTAAAAAGAAAGACACGGATGTCTAGTTTACTGTCCAATTTACGGATCTCGATTTCGTTAAAAGAGCTAAGAGTTATGGCTGTTTCCGTGAAGGGTCGCAAAACTGCCGAGAAACCCTATTCGTTTTAAAATTCGACGCACGATTCCCTAAGTTCGATCAATGCTATACAACCTTTATGTGCATGAAATTTCTGTCAACTTAACAGTAAAAAATACACAACCATTTAAAGTGATCACTTTCACGTTTCTCGATTAAAAAAATACGACGAGCACTTCTCGTCTTTTCAACTAATCAATTTCACTTAGCAATTTCATTTCAAATTCAATTCAATTTTAATTCTCAATTTTTATTTCATAACTCATATAAAATTATCATCAACTACACTCATGCTTATTAATCATCAGTTAACTCAAATCAATCAACACATACTCATAATTATCAAACACGTCGTTTTTTATCCAGCAACGAACATCGTTGTCGATTTTCTTAAATATTTTTATAAAATCTAAGAAATTCAAACTAAGTACATGTAATCATGCATATCATCAATATATCAACCATATCCTTAATTGGAAACATACAAACCCTCGTTTTCTCATTTCATTGATTTCAAACCTACTTACTTTCTTCGATTCTTGAAGTTTTACTAATTCAATTCAAATCAAATTAGTTTCTATCATCCTCTTACTTAATAATGATCATCTTAACATATTAACATCATCGAAACTATTACTTAACCAATTCACGTCATTTTTATCGGTTTATAAACTTGATTCTTCATAGTTTTTAATTAATTCTCAATTAATTCTACAACCAACCTAGCATACCAGCAATCACTAATATTCGATTAGTTTTCTCGTTCGATTTTCTTATCGACGATTACGCTGGACTCTTCGATTCTTACAAAAAGTTCGACGTTCTTAGATTTCATTCAAACTTTCCAATTATCATCATTAACTACTTGGATTAACTAATATGCAATCCATAAGTTCATATCAACATCAAAACTTAACTTCTCGACGATTCTTCGTCTCCAACGATTTCAGTTTTATTTTTAGAAAAATCTAACTTAAATATATGTTGAACCTCATGCTTCCTACATCTTATATATCAAATCACATCATCAAAAACATAAGATTTACTTAATCAAAATCATGCTTCTTCATCTCTTACAATATCGTTTTTATTTTTAGAAAATTCCTAAACAATTCATACACCAACATACTAATACATAGAATGATAATCCACAAAAAAAAACATCTAATTTCAAGCTCAATCTTCAATTACATGCTTATGTAATTTTCGAAAATTATCATATAATTACTAACATGATTTATTCTTGATTTAAACCATAGAAACTTAATCCTAAGCATTAATAATCATGTAATAATCTTAGAACATCAATCCTACTTCTCTTACCTATTTTGAAAATTTCAAGAATTATAGAATAGGATTTTTATTCGGTTGGAATTAAAGAGAAGGCTCTCACCTTTACGAATATGCAATCAGAATTGAAATCGATCGAGAAATGAATAAGTTATGAAACTTGAGTGCTTGAAGAACTTGATGAACTACTTGAAGAATAACTTGAAGATTGAAGAACAAGAGAGAGGAGAGAGAGTTGGGGGGGGGGGGGCGGTATAGAGAGAGAGAAAGAGAGATGAGAGAGTTTGTGGGATATTAAGTTAATAAAGTAGAAGAAATATCAAGTGATGACTGGGGGGGGGAGGGAATGGCGGTTGGGCGGGATATTTTTAGTCCAAAATATCTCGTTTACGGGTCTAATACTGCATACTAAAATCGATTAATTATTTTCTTAGATGGTTACATGTTCGGCGAAAACTAATTCGACCAATAGATTGAAAATAATTTACTTAGTCGAAAAGCATGATTCGATTTCGAAATCCATAGAAAAGTTGAGACACGACAGTCCAAATTTCGCTCGGAAAAATAAATAAAACTGACTTTTACCAGAAGACTCGTATCGCAAAATAAGTGAATGTAAAGTCAGACGGTTTTTCGATCTGAGTTCTCGAACGAAAATTTTATCGGACGCGAAAACCCTAATACAGTAGTCGGTTCTTGTGGAATTTATTTTTAGAAACGGATTTCACCGTTAGTCTTAAAACTGAAATTCCTTAACTTAGAAGTGCAAAGCCTTAATTTCTTAGAAAATTTTTTATTTCTTGACGGAAAGAAAAGCCGGGTATTACATAGCATGCCAATAAAATAATGTAAAACGAAAAGCTACGCAAACTCATCCTTGCATTAAGGCAATAATCTTATCATCATTAACATTAGAAATTTGTAGACTCCACCACTTCTCACAGGTGGCGAAGGACGTTGGATAATCATTGTTGTAATTGAACTTATACTTGATCGCGATCACGTATTTCCACCGGTCGATCTATTTCACAAAATTATTGAGTGTTGGGAGGAGATGAAACAATACTCTGTTGCACTTTATCTGTTCGACAAAATGCTTCACAGAGATCGGGCTGAGATAGTCGATCACGTGCGAGGGACGTGAGTTTTAGCCCGATCGGGCCAAAAAAAGTCCTACGGAGCATGTACTAATTCACAAAGTGTCCTCAAATGGAGGGCCCGCAATTTGGTGTCCTGAATCTCCACTACCCCATAAGTTACTGTCCTAAAAAAGCCTCTAACTCTTAAGCTCATGTAGAATTCTTTTACTTCTTCCTTAATCATGGCCTGATTACTGCACCTTGTACCATCAGCTTTTATGAGTAGTTTAATGGCTTTACTCCCTTGTCTAGCCTTAGCATAGGCATGAAAGAACCTTGTATTTGAGTCTCCTAGTTTTATCCAATCTACTCGGGACTTCTGTTGCCATATTTGCTCTTCGATGTTACTCCATTTCTCCAATTCAGTGAGCACATGTTTTTCTTCAGCAATTAAGTTTGAGTTATGAAAATTATGCTGTAATGATTCCTGAATATATCCCAGAGAAGCTCTTAATTCATTCACTATCTCAGTTGTTTTCTTGAAGTGTGAGGTATTCAGGCTTTTGAATGGAGCCTTTAATGCTTTACACTTATGCCAGATATTCATCAGGACATTAGTGTGATAAGTATTCCTCCAATGCCCTTCAACTATGCTTCTAAAATCCTCATGTTGAACTATAACAATTAGAAACTTGCATTGGGCAGTTCTTACATAATTACTAACTTCAAAATTAACCACTTTGAGGATAGTGGTTAGAGATCCCTCTAGCCAGTAGCTCAACAACATAAGAATGATACAATTGGATCCAATTCACATTTGCAATGCAGTGATCTATCAAGGAGAGGATTTTGTCTTCTCTTTCTTGATTATTACATCAAGAGAAGTCTCTTCCTTCTATTTTTAATGGGGAAAATTCATTATGGTCTAAGAATTCCTTGAAGTCTCTCACCTCATAATCAGTTACTGGATTACCATTCACTCGATCATCCACTCCCAACACAAAATTGAAATCCCCTCCCATAAGAATAGAGCCACTAGAGTTCTGATTTACTCGAGCTAAGAAATTCCATAGTTCTTTCCTTTGCTCTATAGTGTTCAAAGCATATACAACAACAAATTGTTGAGAGCATCCTGTTTCCAAATTAAGCATTTCACAATGAATACTTTGTTCATGACTTTCCACAATCTGACTATCAGCTCTCCTTTGATTCCACCCAAGCCACACTCTCTCATTTCTTGCATGAGATAATTATTTATAAACTTCCGGCCTTTACAAAATTTTTCTGATATCCTTGTGAACTTTTCCTCCTTAACCTTTGTTTCTAGTAAAGCAATAACATCAATTTTCTGCTTTTTCAGAAGGAGTCTTATCTCCTTCTGTTTGAAGGGCTTGTTGCAGCTCCTCACGTTTCAAATCATCAGTTTCATCCAGCAAAAAAGGGGAAGAGGTCCCCACCCTTTATTTGATTCAATTCCTTGCTTGTTTCCTGCAAAACTTCATATGTATTCCCAAGATTTATACTGCTTTCCTCATGGCTCTTGCTATGATTTCTTGAAGTTCGCTTTGGGAGCGCCCAGACCTCTATTTCTCCAACATTTATTTTCTCCTTATCCAAAGAGGGAGGTTGATTATTCTGCTCCATAGCATTATCTTTTACTACCTCATCCCTTGTCTCCACATTCGGTTTTGGCACCCATTTCTTTTTATGATTCTAGAGTTGTGGCTTCTTAGTTTTCTCTGCTACATTACAATCATGCACCACCACCTGACATTCTTTGCAAAAGGGTGGAATCCAATCATATAGAATCATGTGCTCAAATCATTTTCCCATCTCCATCTTCTATCATTATTGAATGTTGTATAGGTTGTGTAATGTCTATTTCGACTAGCATTCGAGCAAAAGATATTATACTCTGTGTAGAAGTACATTCATCAGTACAGATTGGAGTTCCTATCAGACTCTCGATGCGGCTATAACAGTGTACTCCCCAGCTGTTCAAAGGAAGGTTGGGGAACTGCACCTATAGAGGTATAACCTTCAGGATTTCATCCTCAAAACAGAAATTCGCATCCCACACTTTGACAATAACCGGTCTATTTGCAGTAATATGTGGCCCTACATAAAGAAATCCATCTCTCTCTTCCATAGAACTAAATTTAACGACAAAATAATCCTCATTATGAAGATAACCCTCATTATGAAAATATACCTCATGTTTAGCTTTTAACATTAAAAGGTAATAAATATATGAAAATTGAATTCATGGATTAATATACTTAATATCCGAAAATGGAATGTTAAAAAGAGTAAAAAAACTAAAATGTCTAAAAATAGTAGGCCGACTTGCTATTATAGTTTATAAGTGACCACCTTAGTTAGGAACCAAATATACTAACCCACAATAATTATGTGGGTTAAGATGTATCATAAGATCATGGGGTTATCGTAACATTTTATAGAATCTCAGAAATCGCTTCCCGCGGTCGACCGTTGGTGGTTGAAGTTTTTGAATTTCTCCTTCCAAACCGCTCTCTCTCTCTACATTTTAAATCCAAAACATTTTCCTATCCATTTCCATTTGCATTCATCATCCAAAAAACCAAAAAGGAAAAACAAAATGGAGAAATCGGCGTCAGAAAGAATCGGCATTAGAATCTACACTTCCTCTCCCCATGTCGACCCCCCACCACCACCGCTCTACCCCTCCTCGCTGCCGCCCTCCGGCGTCCCTTCAGTCACCACCGGCGGTCGCAAACGCCGCGCAGTGGCAAGCGGCGTGCAGAAGACGCTCTCCAAAACCTCCCTCCTCGCTAACTTCCTCCCCACCGGCACCCTCCTCACCTTCGAGATGGTGCTGCCGTCGATCTACGCCAACGGCCAGTGCTCCGCCGTCACCACCCACATGATCTATGCCCTCCTCGCCCTCTGCGGCCTCTCCTGCTTCTTCTTCCACTTCACCGACTCCTTCAAGGGCCCCGACGGCAAGGTCTACTACGGCTTCGTCACACCGCGGGGGCTGGCCGTCTTCAAGACTGGCCTCGGTGTCGACGTCCCCGACGACGACAAGTTCAAGGTCGGGCCAAGTGACTTCGTGCACGCCATGATGTCGGTTCTCGTGTTTGCCGCCATTGCCTTCTCCGATTATCGCGTCACCGGATGCGTGTTTCCCGGCCACGCCAAGGAGTTGGATGAAGTCATGCAGAGTTTCCCGTTGATGATCGGAATCGTCTGCAGTGGTCTGTTTTTGGTTTTCCCCACTACTCGTTACGGCATTGGCTGTGTCTCTAACTGATTTAGGGTTTCTTTTTCTTTATTTTTTTCCTTTATGTTTATGGTTGTGGATTAGTATTTATATCTAATAGATAGTAGATAGTATGTTTGATGTAATTTGTAATGTTTAGACAGATGAATATATATATATATATATATATATATATATATATATATATATATATAAGCAATGATCATTAATTTCATTCTCTGCACAAAAATATCATCACCTATGAGTAAATTTCTCTCTTCTCTCTCTATATATACATACGATACAAATCCCTCCGTTGCTGTCCCAAAATGGACAGCAATAATAATGCCTATATATACTCCTACTCATATGCAAAGCGATGTACAACTATCACAAGACTCGAATATCATCTCCACCTTCCATTCTTGTTGTCGTTACGGGTGTATATATGCAGTTATTCGCCACAGCAGATAACGCGTTTTTTCTCTTGAATCTTTTGCCACAAACAGAGCAACTCTCTGGGGCCTTGGTAATGAGCGACGACATAACCATCTCTGCAACCATCGTTGATGATCCTCTCGTCCTTTTGGTATCGTACGTCCAGTCCGTTCTTCTTCATTTCCGCAATCCACATTCCCATGGCAACATCTTCTAGTTTAAATATCTGTAATGGCAGTCTCTAGAGTTTGAGATAACCAAACCTGGTTATAAATTATAATGTACAGAATGAAAAAATCTGTATAATTGCATTTACCTTTAGGCTTCTCTTGCGATGGTGCTTGCTAACCGTCCTTGCTATATCATTCGACACAATATAACCAGGACCGCTGGCAAATGGTGGATATGTTTCGTCTTGCCATTCCTTTGAACAGTTTTGATAAAAACCAAGTTAGATTGGTAACTTAGGAGAACAGGTTCAGAAAACCACCACATAGTGCTTATGATTCATTAAAAAAGCAATTACTATATTCCCTTCTGTCCCGTTATCCCAGAATCATTTGAAGTAAAATCACAATCTAGCCTGATGGCAATGGTTACTGATTAATTGAAGAAAGCCATAAAATTTAAAAGTCGCACAAACACACTACATAAAATGTTCGATTCATATCTTGTATCACATTGTCATCCTTACTTCCATAACAGTGCAGTAATAGGAAATGTTCGACTTCTACCTAGATAATTAGGCAAGCGCATAATATATATAAAGAACCTTATTGGGGACAGTGTATGATATAGTTTTAAATTGTGTTGTGACTGGTAAAGTGCGTGACTTGTGTGGGGTCTGTTACTATAAATGGATGTGGCAAAAATTTTGTGAACGGACCGAAAAGGAAATTGTGGCAAATATTTCATGGACGGAGGGAGTATTTATTATGCAGATATGAACACGATATTAACATACTTCGGGCTTTTCCAGAAACAGAAACTTAGTTGAATAGATACCTCGGGGCTGATGTACCACTTGCTGTCTGGATTCCGATGAGGCTGTGAGTCTGAATTGATGAGGCCATAGAGCAAACCATGAGTCACATTGGCGCGCCTCAAAGAATTCAAGATTTCATCAATACGAACAAATGCATCATCATCCGTCTTCATTATGAAGTTAGCTGAGACAACCTCAGTCTGTCCAAGAGATTACGGCAATGAGGAACTGAAGGAATTACAACCATGAGTGAGGAAGGTAAGATATCTTTACCCCAAAGATGCAGATGGCTATGGTCTTCCATGTAATCAAACTGTAGTAGTCCATAAAAGGCATCAGTTGGATATCCTGATAGGTCCGCGCTTCGTTCCAGAGCTCCTCATTCACCATTTGGTTTTTATGCTACAAGGTTCAGGTCGTATTTCTATTAGCATCATAAAGGGGGAGTGGCTTAAAGACGCATCTTAAAGACATTCCAAATCGAAAATAGCATGGGTTTCTTTTTATAGTGAGCAAGATCTTAGAAGGTGACTGACTACAAGCAGTTATTACATGATTATGGAAGAAACTGTATCCTGAAAAGGTACATACCAGTCCAACAAAAAAACGGACAGCAACCTGTCCTGATCGTACTTCGGGATACTGCATCCAGGATCTTCGTACCGCCATTCTACGCTTGAAATTATTTGCAGTAGAGAAAATCCCGACAAAGAAATTCAGCTGTTTTTGAGGAGGTATTGGTACAGTTTTAAGGGCATCCAAGTCTATTATATGTTCCAAATCCTCTGATGTTGGCAAACCACTGGCAACAACAGAGATTAAATTGATATCCCCAGAAATCCGTACTTCATTAACAAGCCATGGTTCCAAAGTCTGTACATTTAACAAGAGGAAAAATTAATCCGTTGAGAGCAGGTCTCTGAAGAATTATGGGAATATTTTGTTAAGGAGATACAGAATCATTACTTCACGGAAAGCAAACGAAGTTATGTGCTTTCCATCTACGGTCATTTGGATTCCTTCCGAACCAACTCTCAGTGTAGCAACAAACAAATCATTTTGCCTGAAAGGAAAGTATTTTCTGGGTTGCCCATCATGCACCAATGAAACAGATCCATCAGTATACCGGTTAGCTTTGACGGTATGGTTATTCTCTTTGCCCAAAAGCTCATTGCACTGGTCCAGCTCATCCACTGATATCAGCAAGTAGATTAAACATACGATCAATGCAGGAAGACAAGTAACATAAAAATTATGATACGGTCTGGGTAACCAAAAAAAGGACCAGTAATAATAATAACTAAACAGATTTGAAATGAATCTACATTTAGATATTGCTTTAATCTAATCCAAGCTTCCATGTCAAAACCAAAAAGAATCGGAGGTCCATGTATAACATACAGAAGAGTAGTTTAATCAAAAGATGTCGGCATGCGGGATTCTAGGGAAAGAATACGACTGTACCTTTTTTACTTTTTCCCTTATCGGGAATTGGACATCGCTCCTCATCACCCCAGTCGTGTGCAATTGTCCAGGTGTTTTGGACAATTACAGGATCCTCAGTAATTTTATCACCATGGAGCCTAACATTATAATGCAGAATAACAGGAGGATCTGGCTCCCCGGGGAGAGGTTCACCAGTCAGGTCTACTCGAAAATTACCAAGAAGGCCATTAGGAATGCCAATCAACGTGATTGAAGAGCCTTGAGTCAAGCCACAAGGTACACGCAACTTAAATCCATTATCATCAAGTTCTGAGGCATTCATTTTACTAAGGAAATGAGGACACTGTTTTTCTTTCCCTCTCTTTCGTAAGCTTCCATTACTCTGAAGTTTCTCTTCTTCGACAGAAGCAATCAAGTTTTTCCAAGCTACACCAGCTTCTTTGATAGCTTCAGCAGCATTAGGCAAGCCCTCAGCCTGCATAACCAGGGGTTTCAAACGGTTCCATGTGTACAAAGAACTCTTTTCTTCTTTTGACAAGTTCCTTTGAGCAAAGAAATTAGCCACAATAGCTTCAGCAGAAATAACTTGAGAAATTTTTTCTGGATTCGGAATTGCAGGACTGCCAGCATTTATCCACTCCAGAGGATTTGTCCCATTGATCCACTCCAGAGGATTTGTCCCATTGAAGTTCAAAGGACTAGTGAAGTATTTCTCATTTATGGGATTTTTAATAACATAGTATCCAAAAACAAATAACATCAAGAAAGATGCCGTCAGAACACCACCATACCATTTCTTCATTTCTGCTCATCTATGGTTTGTGTGTTCTTCATACAGACCTAGATACCATGGTAGTTGAACTCCGAGGAACCAGGATAACTACATAGAAAAAGGTACCTGAGATGGCAAAAAATCACAAACTTGAGATTGTGATGAAGATACAATAGGATTAAGCAATGTGAGAACTGAGATTCAAGTGAAACCAAGAAATCAAAGCGCATGTCTGCAGATGTTCTCAAAGATCACAAAATGCTAAAGGTACAAATTCAACCCCTTTCTATCTGAATTAAAATTATATCTAAATTTGGAAGCAGCAAATTGCACATTCCAGTGTTTGAAATACCAAGAAGCAGTTTCGGTAATACTATAAGCATTAGATGCAAGTGCTTCCGAACTCAACAAAATACCCAAAGCAGAAGTTAAAGGCAACAAGAACTTCACAAAGAGCAGTTTACAACAGTAATCACGCTAATAACTGCCCAGGAAGTTGCCAACTTGCATCTAGATCCTCATCGCTAAGAAACTTAAATCGGTTTTAACTGCAAGTTACAAGATTTCCATAAACAAAAAATATTAACTCCCTCAAAACTGCAACCTCCAAGAGTAGATCTCAGTCTCAAAGCTCAATTCTTCATAAACAGAAGCTCCACTAAAAAATCACATAAAAAATAACTAACATTAACCAAAACTTACTTTTTAGGCAACTTAAATAAAAATATACTAATTCAAAGCACATAATCCCTTCGTCCGCACAAAACACCAAACATACTCATATCATGGCCCCAAACCACTAGAACTCGTAAAATCAAACCCAGAATCACCGCAAAATTCAAATTTTCCCAACTCAATAAACCTTGAGATCAACTCGAAACACTCCTATCTTACGCCGCCAACATTTCACTATCCCTCTAAACACTCTTGAAATGAAAATGAAAAAACAACGACTTCACAGATCTAAATGCATTACTTTGAAAACCATAAAAAGAAAAATAAAAACAGCATTGCTCGTCACAACATGAAAAAGAGGATTACAGTGCCGCAAAACATAATCGTATAAGAATTCGTACCAAAAAGAGTAACGTCGGCTTTAGAGGGAGAAAGTAGAGAGAGAGCGGGTGATTTTTGTTCGAATCGTGACGTCTGGGCTGAAAACTCAACTTCGAGACTACGCCAAAATAGTTAGTATCCGCTGCTTCTGCTCATTAGTCATATTATTTGGTTTGGTTTGGTTTGGTTGAAATTAAGATGTATTTAAAGCTTAAAACATAATCATAATGATAATTAATTAATTAACTAATAATTATCCCCTTCGTTCTTATTTGAAATTATAAAAAGCTTTAAAATTCTATTTTTCGTGTCTACTTCCTTGACTGCGCTTGTTAGAAACTCGCGAGTTCTAAAAGAGAAGAACCGTAGAATTGGGGAACCGGACCGGAAGGAAGGAAAAGAAAAGTAGTGACGTGGGAAAAGTAAAAGCGTGTGACTTTAAAATTAGGACGGTAAATTAGGCGATCTCTCACGCCTTAAATTTCATAGGTTCAACTTATAGTAGTATTAGAGCAGTTATAATGGTTGAGCTCCTTGGGGGCTTAATGAGCTAGGAATCTCATGTAGAGCTTTTAAGCTGCAGTGGAAGGATTTGATAGGGGCGTGATATAATTAATTTTGAAATGTTTGATAAAATTTGTAAAAAAGTGAATAGTACTCCCTCCGTCCATGATATAAATACCTATCTGCAGTTGAACATGGAGATTAAGAAAGCTGGTTGAGTTGTTGTGTAAAATAAGAGTGTTGGAAAAATTAGTAAAGGTTTTAATTTATCCCAAAACCCAACTGACCCCAACCGAGTAGATGAAAGTCATCGGTCTAAACTTAGCTAGAGCTCACTGTTTGAGCGTAGGGATTTTTATCTTTACAGGATTCGAGCAGAAGATGTCAGCCAGACTGAAAAAGACAATTCGTGAGGAACTTGATCAGTCGGACCACAACTCAATTGACTCCATAATTGAACAGTGCAACTCAAGCATGAAGAGAAGTTATGTTGAAGTCAAACGTCACAAAGCTGAGAAGAGAAGACTTTGAAGATATTGAAGGCAGAAGAGAAGCATAAGACAGCCTGGAAACTTACTATAAATGGACCGACCACAGAAACGCGCATAAAGCGAAAGTCGCAGTTACCATTTTAGGAAAGTTTGCAGAGGAGCAGGTGAAGTGTCATACTTTTAGCAGAGATCAAACAGCTCTTTTCAACTGCTAATTAGATCTCCCTTTCTATAAATAGAGGTCTCCCTATTGAAGAAACAGAGAGATTACGAGAGAGAAAATCTACGCAAAGCAGCAGATGACTAATCTCTTTAGAGCAAGAACAACCAAATCGAAGAATCAGTAGAAGTTGAGTGTCTACACATCCTCATATTCTTTCATCTAGCCTCTTAAAAAGCTCTTTATTTGATCTAGTCTAGAATATAGGTTCTTGCATAATTCTGAGCAGACTGTCTCCCAAAAGATCAAGTTTCTAAGCCTTAGGAAGAAGCCTCCACTTCTCTCAGTATAGAAGGCTTTATAGTTGGAAAAACCCCCAACCCCAAACCCTAGGTCTGTCTTTGAACCCGTAATCAAAGACACTAGGTCCCTTAAAACCCGCAATCTAAGAATAGGTCCCTTAGAACTCGCAATATAAGACTAGGTCCCTTAGAACACGCAATCTAATACCAGGCTGTACACTTGCCCACAAAAGTGTTGTAAGGTTTGGTTCGAACCTGTAATCGAACTAGTTAGGTTGCTTGGTACCCGTAAACCAAGTGAAACGCTTGATAAACACGCATAAGTTTATCTAGTGGATTATTTTCCCGAAAAAGAAGTCGTGGATGTAGGAGGTCAATCTCTGAACCACGTAAAATACCGTGTCATCTACTTTCAGTATTTATTTTTCAGTTATCTAACCAACTGACTCTGCATAAAAAAAAAAACAGAAAACTACAAACTACACTAAGTTTTGGGAACTTGACCTTCCCGTTTTCATAAGGTTTCAGTTTAAGTAACGAGCTTTAATTTCCACCAACTTTCGCATAGCTTAACTCTTTGAAACCTCAATTAGATTACACAGCTGACAATCAGCCAAAGAAGCCAGTTGTGCACCTGACTGTGTTATCAACTCCAACTGACTTTCTTAGTTGTTGAGCAAACTGACCTGAGCAGTTTCCCCAGTGAAAAGATTTCAAGTTCAAAAAATTGCAACTGGTGTATTCCCTCTCATACACCAGATACTCGTTACCAGGACTATAAAAAAGTCCTACTTGTTAGAGTGGATAAAGTGAAATGAAAGTTAAAATTATTATGAGTGAAAAATGTGAAATGGAATTAAATTTGTTGTGAGTGGTAAGGGGCCCACTTATGGTGAGTGGAAAAAGTAAAATGAGACTAGAAGTAGATGTGAATAGAGTAGTCTCACTTGATTTGATTGTATAAAGTGTTGATTTTATTGTAAAAGGTAAAGTAGGTATTTTCTTCGCGGACAAATATTTTGTGATAAGTGGGTATTTACGTAATCTAATACTCGTTCCATATGGCCCCAAATCGCGTTCAAAGGTGCTCGATCAAATCTTTTGTGAGTTGTGTGCATTCGTTATCCTTTAAATTGGTCGTTCGCCCAAGATATTTCTCAAAAGAAATAGTGATTGATTGTCGTGGTTGTGCACTACTACTTGACATCACGACATCGTCATTTCTCCAATTCATCGCAGCAACTTCTTCATCTTTAATAATAATGTTGTGCAAAATAATACACGCTAACTTGAATTCCTTAAGATTCTCTGTATAAAACGTACGGACGGAGTTTCTGATTATTCCCCATCGTGCTTGGAAAACTCCAAATGCTCGTTCGGCTTCTTTCCTTGCTGATTCTTGCATCTTCTTGAACCTCGTCGTCTTCTCGTCTGTTGCGATTGAATGAGCTTTCACTAATGACGGCCACTCGGTGTAGATCTCGTCGGTCAAATAGTATCTCAAATGGTATTGTCGCTCATTTGCTACGAATCCACATGGCAGAGCCCGATCGTTTAGGACGTCGGCGAAAATGGGCGATTGGTTGAGTATGTTGATGTCGTTATTGGAGCCGGCAACGCCAAAAAGATCATGCCAAATTCAAAGATCATATGAGGCAATGACCTCAAGAATCATGGTCGGCTCGCCGTGTTCACCACACGTGTATGCAGTGGCCCAAGCCTTCGGGCAATTCTTTCAAGCCCAGTGCATGTAGTCGAGGCTCCCAAGCATCCCCAGAAAGTCATGACAGGCCTCGTGCATCTCCAATAACTGTCTGATGTCACTGCTATTCGGCTACCTCAAATACTCCGTGTCGTAAATGTCGATGACAGCTTTACAGAATTCTATGAGGCTTTCTCGGCTGGTGGTGTCGCCCATTCTTAGATACTCGCCAAAGGTATCCGTTGAATTTCCGGTTGCAAGTAGCCGCAATGCCATTGTGCAATTTTGAACCGGCAAAAACCTACATCTTCCCATTATATCTTTGCGTTGTGTGAAATATGGAGCTCGAGCTACCAAAGTCTCCACTATCTTGTTGAACAATTCACTCTACATTTGAAAACGGCGCCGGAAAAATCGTTTGTTGTACACCGGCTCATCGGCGAAGTAGTTTGCAATTAGTCGATCATGGGCGGCTTCACGATCGCGATACACGCAACGTCTTAAACTACGTTTCTTTTAGGCAGCCATCCTAGCGAAATATTGCGCAACAAATTGCTCCATGTTAGCGACAATCGAACTAACTTCATCGTCAGTGCCATGGGATGATGCCGGCGAAGGAAGCAAAATGAAACTCGACGATTCGAAAGACATTTTGTTGAGAAATGTTAAAAGACAAAATGGAGAAGATGATGAATTGAGCGTGAAAAATGGATTGAAGGGGTGGTATTTATATAGGGTGGAAAATGAAAAGATAAAAAAAAGAGGTGAAGAATGTCATTGCCGGCAACGGCCATTTCCAACGGCCAAAATAATCTGACCGCTGCATTCAAAAAGAAGAATTTCTTAAGAAAAAAAAGAAAAAACAACAACAACAACTTGAGAGAGCAGGCTGCAGCTCATTGGAGGTGTCTCGGCAATGGGCGCGTTCGACGTTGAGGCGGCTCGAGCCGGTGATCGAGCCGCCCATTGCGAATGCTCTTACTATATCAATGCATTTCATCGGGAAATCGAAGCAAATGACATATAAAATCAATTCGAAGTTCAAACTAACCAAAACCATTGTTTCATTATTTTTGTCTTAGTAACAAAGCACATGATGTTACTCTTTATTATTATTATTATTATTATTATTATTATTATTATTATTATTATTATTATTATTATTATTATTATTTACTTTTTAATGTAATCCCTCGTTCTTTTTGTTTGCATATACTAGAATTTTATTATTTTTATTTTTTTATTATTATTTTTTTGCATTGACGTTAAGATTAGGTGTATTGCTTCTAGTATGGTTAAATGGCATAAATTTAACATATATCAAATCAAAGTATGACCGACCCAATAAAAAATACTCCATAAACTTTAAACAAAGACTTGATATTTATAGTGATAAATAAAGCGGATTGCCTAAATTCACAAGCTTCATTCAAATTTTAATTTTGCACTCAAACTATCAATTGACCCATAAATTTATAAACTTTGTATCATACATGATACAGGAAACTTTCGATGTGGCATAACAGCTTTAATTACATGTACATCCATTTGAGGAACTAAAAGAAGTTAAACTTAAAATTTTTGCTAGCGATTCGACCCAAATTTTCTTAGTACTAGTACTATTTTTCAAGCCTTAAATATTTTCCAATAAAATATAGGATTGAAAATATGGTACGAGTGGGGAAGGGAATGGGACATCAAAATAAGTAAGGACTAAGGATTCAGAGGCGGTTGTGTAGTCGCGATTGTTAGGTGCCATGCACTGTCGCACCTATACATACACCTTTCACTTTTTTTTAATTTAATTTATGGGAAAAAAAATAACACATTCTCAACTGCTGCTGGCTGGATTGATTAATGTATTTTTCCAGTCAAAGAGTGCTTAAAAACAAGTAAATAAGGTCAACACTCCCAACGCGTTTAGGATGCTTCCTTTAGTACTTTTTTATGTATTATTTTAATATTTTATTTATTTTTAATCAATTAATACTTAATTATATCATCCTCACCAATCAAACATACATATATTCGCTTCTCATTTTTAATAAAAAAGCACTTTTTATATGATATTTTCTCTACATATGCTGCAGGACACAATTTTAGGTGGTCAGCCCAGATTAAGTAGCTTTTTTATAGAGAAAAGTCGGGATAAAAGAAGAGAAATTATAACCTGAAATTACGTACCGTTAATTACGGATAGCTCCCATGATTTACTTCGGTGAAAAGGTTGCAATTGTGCATTTGAAAGGGTAAGGATGCTTCAGATCGTATGTCCAAAGAAAAGAAAAAACAAGGAAAAAAGAAAAGCACCGACAACAGGAAAGCTATCAAAGCCTTACATCTGGCAATTCATCTAGTAGAATTGTAATCATGTTTGACCCCAAGAAGAGATAGACTATTAGGTTTGCCTTAATGCAATCTTGAATTCTGGGTATTTCAAGAGAGACAATAAATCAGATATGAGTTATTATGCAAATATGATCGCCATTGCCAGATTCAACACCTACGAAACAGAGACATCGTTCAACCATGAACGAAATCAAAGAACAGCCAGAAGTCATGATTTTTTTTTCGAAATGCATGTTACTCTGAGTCAAGCTTAAAATACGGCCACACTACAACTTTGGTCAACAGTGGAAAGAGTTACCACAGATAAATTTTCAGCAAGAGGGCGCTCGCCTACACATGTTATATATTCTCTACCAAACCACTCTCACCATATGCAACCGCAACTGAGGCTAACCCATCCGACTTGTCCCCAAATAAAACTAAAATAGAATAAAATAAAACTATATTCTTTTTAGAAAAAAATGAAAAAGGAACAAATAAAAACCACCAAGGCCAGAAAATTGAAGAAAAACTGCAGAAAGGATGAACCATCCCCCTCCTAACTAGAAGAATTCCTTCTTGCAGCATAAATCCGGTAAGCCCCCAACCCAACTACCGCAACTGCAGCTCCAACTGTAAGAATAATACACAATTTAACATTACGTTGAAGAAAGCATGCTCCAATAAACAAACATAAATGCTTGAAAACCAAAGTTATTTTTTAAATACAAATTAGTTGAATTATCATCAATACGATAATATTGATACATTATGACAGTTATTTTTTTTCAATCAGTAGTGAGAAATAAAAATTAGAAAAAGGAAAACATAATACTGATAGAAACATACCTGATAAGAACACTAGAGAGCGGTTGAGTAGCCTGTGGTACTGCTTGCGGCTTTTCCCAGCTGACGTCTCAGGAATGCTCAGGTGAGGGTGCTCTGCAGCCCTCACAATCCTATGAAATATGTTACTGAAATCTCCAAGCTTTGTACTGAGAGGGATAGGAGCCTCTATACCCATGTCCTGGCTTACCTGTTAGATTTCACCACACAATCAGCTTCTGAACTATACTAAAGCAAACAAAAAATCCATCATTGCGATCACAAGTAAAAATTGCAGAGTGCATGTTCCCAGATCCACATAAAACACACAATGACACTGCTAAGCATGCATACAATTGTATAATAAGAATAATTCTATGAAATAAGTTTGACACATATATTAGCCGAGGCACATAATAGCAGTCTTATCTTAGTATCCACTTCTTTTATGCATTGCTAAGTTGACATGTGAATACAGACCCACAATATAGTTAATGACAAGTTGGTAAATCATATTGACAAATCTGATAGGCAAGCTCTCCATGAGTGAAATCTTTCTATCTACATGACCCCCAAATCACATTTGCTCAATTTAGCCAGAAATTGATGCGATGTGTGGATGCAAGCTTGAAAGGCTTTCTTAGGAGAAATAAAGTTTTTGATTCATCAGCAGCAAACAAGCAAAACCCAGATGGGGATGGGGGCAGGGAGAAAACCAAACACATTCCAATGTGCTCACTGTAAGGAACTTTACCCTTGTAGAATCCTGAATCTCGGTCAAGAAAGGGTCAAGATCGTCCTTAGCAGCAACAATGAGACAAGGCACCTCATAACCAGTGGCTTCCCCTTGACTTGCAACATCAACAAGCATTTCCGTTGCTTTCTCCCAAGAGGGTTCGCGAGAACTAAATTAGCAAAAATATTCTATGAGTCGGAAGAAAACAAGATATATGATTATAATGATATTTGATAAATATACAACACAGTGATAGATAGATAAAAGTGAAGCAAGATATAGTGTTGTGTACAATACAGAAAAAGACCACATGTGTGATGCCGATACACCATATACAACACGCAGCAGATTCGGGCATGGGAACTACTGCTTGTATCCTTAAAGGAGCAATCTATGTGAATTGCCTAATGCCTATCATGTCTTTGAAATTCGCTTACAAATAGACTTTTCTAAAATTAAAAAACCTTTGTACAGGATAATTCTTCTCTTTAGAATGCTTCTCTAGAATGTCTGTTTAGAATGCTTTTGCTTCTCTAGAATTTAGGAAAGACAAAGCTTGGTTCTAGTAAGTAGCAACTACAACTACATGCAAGGTTTGCAATGATTCACAATTGTTAATAGCTATTTCAATTACCCAGCAACTTGCAAGTTTTTCAACATAATAGGGATAAATGAGTAATAAATTCTATAGGTTTTCCATCAACTGTGGTCATCTCAGGTTCTAAAACAGCAGTTTCCACACTACCTATAAGCTATATCATTAACATTTGTACAATTTGAGCAATACTGTATGTAGGAACAGTAGTGATTCATAATGGGCTCAGTGAAAGTAGCACGACAGTTTGAAGAAAATCAGTTACCTGTCATGAACAAACACGGCCACATCACATGCAGCCAAAGCATCCTTCTTTGAGAGCAACTCTTTCACTCCTTCCTCAGAAATTTCTCGCAATACAAGAGTCTTCTTAAGTCCCTGAAAACCCCATACATTCCACCATTAGATATCAGACTCAGAGCAATAAACAACATTCGGGTCATTTCTTAATTAGCCAATTAAGTATTAGGATCATTGTCCTCTGAACATAATATACAATATAATTGGAGATATATACATACAAACATATTTGTCAACTTTAGCACATTGCATTAATTGTATGTGCTTTAGCATATCTAAATTTGAAAAAGTAATCTCGAGAGGGCACTTACTGCAGGTTGATTGACAACATTAACAGCATATCTGTTGCCAGTTGTGGGAACATATTCTTCAGGAAAAGACCTATTAAATAAGCAAGGATTAATAAAATATAATATCATAAACAAAAACCATGAAACAAAATCCCGTTTGAAGATACTTGCTACATATTCTTCAGGAACAGGCCTCGACATGCACACTTCATAGAATGGAATAACATTTAAGTAAATACAAAAAACAAAATCCCATTTGAACATACTTTCTTAAATATATCCAAAAACATACCTTCCAATAAAAGCATTAAGCAAAGCGGATTTTCCAGATTCTTTAGGTCCAAAAACAAAACACTGATATACAGTTCTTTCGGTTTGCTGCTTCTTGCGATCTAATCGTCTTCTGCGAGTAACATGAATAGCAGATGATGGATCACCACCATATCCAATGTATATTAGGGTCTCTATGCTCCGAATTGGATCCAAAAGCGTCATAAGAGCCCACTGCAATACATATAATCCTCAGGTAAGGCATAACCAGATGCTTTAGTAAACAAAACACGATCTTAGATAGTAGTCAATATGTTGATTATGAATATATTTCAAATTAGAAAAAGACCGACAGATAGCTAAAGCAATGTGGAATTATTATGGGGTGAGAAAAGGGAAATAAGATGCCCAGTAAAGTTTTGCAACTAGCAGTTTGTACATTGTTGATAATTAATGAATTGTAAGCAACTTTATCAACTACTCCCTCCGTCCCTGAAATATCTTCCTATCTTTCCTTTTTGGGGTATCACCCATATATCTTCCTAGCTATTTTTGGACATCATCCCACAACAAATTATTACTCGCTACCTTTACTTTATCAACTTATTTATCTAAAATACCACATGTGGTCCACCACTATCTCAATTAATTAATATATCACTTCCTCAATGTGGGACCCTTTCTCCGCTCAATACAAACTCAACCACCTTTTATCCACTCAAAACCAACTCATCAACATTTTTTCTTAATCCCAATGCCACTCCCTCCTAGGAAGGTATATCAGGGACGGAGGGAGTATAAGAAAGTAAACACAACACCTACCAGTGACAAAAACCCATCCAAGGATAGCCCTCCAAGAGCAGTCTTTTCTGCTGCATCTAGATATGGAGCTTCATTCCAAGGACTAGATTTGTAGAAGTAAACCAACATAAGCGGAAAGTGGAAAATGCAACTTCCTTAGCAAAAGAATCGCATACAACTGATAAATATAAAGCAAAATAGATTACTTTTCAGGCGCTGTGGAAAACAAATCGTCAACCTCATGAGATCGAAGGGCTCCGTCCTGAAGGACATAAAAAACACATTCAGCATATTGAGACTTCATGAGATAATAAATCAATAAGAGACTAAATAAATCAACATATGATAGAGGTAAAAGAGGATATGTGGAGTAATTTAGCTGGAAATGTTAACAATCATCAAGTGCACATTCAACTGCTTGACATACTTTTTATAGAACTTGCTAACAAATGAGCAATATTACATTTAAACATTTACAATTTACAGACAGATTATTTATTATGCTACAAGATTTCAACTGTCAGCTTTTTCCTAACCACTCAAAACTGGTAATTATTATAAGGTGTCCAGGTCCTGACATGATATATGCATTATTAAATGCAGGAGATGGTTCGCACATTCATGCTAGAAGCCCAGGCAAGAAAATGGAAACAAACTCTGGACTCTATTATCAATAAATTAAGAAACAGTAGCATGAAAACAATTCTCTGCAATCTAGATTTCATCTGATCTTCAATTCAATAAGAAAACAGTTACAGATCATACATTAAGTGCTTGGATATACTATTCTTAGTAGAATTAAGAAACCCATGGAACTCAATTAAGAGATCCTGTGGACTGCAATAGATTGGTAATGATATCACTGAGAAATTAAAGTCACTGATATGAAACCAAAATCAGCAAATAATGAATCAGGCAAAAAGCGCTCACATGCAGAGATGCATAGTGGAATTATGTGACTCGGCAGTAATAATATTGAAGTAAATGAATAATGCCACAACCAGAAGTATATAACAAAATCAAATGGAAGAGACTTAACGTACACAATCAACATCATAGGTAACAAAAATCTTTCTGAGGAATTCCATAGCTTCAGTAGTTAGCTCCACGTTCTACACAAATGAAAATTAGATGTTAGAGATGTAACACAAGATCTTGGCCTCGTAAAAAGTAAAAGTATCAATATCAAATGTTCCTAAAGGTAAGAAGAAATCCAATCAGAAAGGAGTTGTTATTGCAACTAGCCATATGAGTTAGATGTCAATCACAAATTGACATCCACACAACCTGTAAATACAGCACTATGATGCTGCTTTTCGCATATAGAAGTTTGATGGTGATAAAAGCCACCATCAGGAAGTCTTCCAACTAAATATTTTTTTCGGGTTTATCAGTTGTTTATAACTTTATACAAGGAAAAGATACCTGGTCAGGATATCTCTTTATTGGAGGAGGCAACTGATCATCACGCAGTCTGATCTCATTGTTATAACCAAATTTTCTTAAGACAGTCCAGGTTGTCTCCAGACGCCCTTTCTCGATGAAAAGAGCGTGGAGAAATAGAAAGCCTGTCAATGTAAGACCACGCTCGTCAACACCTTCTCGCAATTTCTCTTGCACAACCCGTTTAACACCCACCACCTCCGATGGCTGTAGTGGGGCATTGAAACACTTGACCTACAATTTTATTACTAAAGCATATCAGATTGTCCATCGTCAAGAAGAAACTAATCACAACACACGGAAAGTTCCATTTCCTACACCAGAAAACACATGTAACATGAACAAATGTAATCTCAAGACATTGACCTGAAAATCATTCAACTCCGCATCACTGAGGGCTCCATCCCTGTCGTGATCGCAGAGAATAAATATCCTTTTTAAAGCCCTCACACAACGTGGTTTTAGAACTTGTTGCTCCTGATCAAATAGTGGAGCGGTTGGATGGAGCACGGCCTTTTGTGCATAATAGAAAACCTCCGCAATCTGCAAAATGAAAATATCTTTTAGTTAGACTTGCACCGACTCCACAAAGAATGGCAACAACAAAGGATCAGCATTCATTTAAGACAATATAGTAAGTTAAAGTACATATAGTGACGGACACTATAACACCGACATGCAAGTAAACACCACATTTAAAGTTAATACGATTTCCAGTATCAGTAAAAGAAATGGATGGAACTAAAATATACCAAGAATGGTGATATATATGTTATGAAGTCTCTAAATCCAAAACACTGACAAAAGCCAAGATTCTGTTGGCAGGCCTAATAAATTGTTAGGTTTAACATTACTTCATACATTGGATTGGAAACAAAGTAAACTCAACCTGAATATGGTTTAGTGCAGAACACTCAATACAAGTTTCGATCTCCCGGAACTGTTGCATTATGGGTGACATAACTTGCTCCAGACTAACTGGCTGTTGATCACCTCTCTTATCTAACATGCAACCCACCACAATAACAGGTACTTTAACCTGCCAAAATAAGTACAAGGCAGATTGAGAAAAAAGAAATGAAAAAGAAATACGACGCAAGTAGAAAGAAATCGTGGAATACAGCATTTTAAAGATAATCCAAAATCTCAAACAACAATTATAGTTGTAGTAAATTATACAAGCTCAAAAAAGCATTAATTGAATAACAGCAGGGCTTTCAGTGAACACCTCTAGACGGCGAAGTTCAGGAAGCCAGTGCGTACTTAATCTATCAAGAGTCTCGGGTCTATCACATGCGTAAGTAAGAACAACAGCATCGGCCCTTGTAAGGTCTTCAACTAGCCTGTCCCGATTTTCAGGACTGCATCCCAAAAGGGTGAAACAAGAAATAATCATAATAAACTTAGAAGGACCGAAACATAAATAATAAGCCAACGATACATAAAAAGCAAAATAATGCATGTTGTAGTCATGAGATTCCAAAATTCATCGCCAGAATGTCTCAGGTAGGCAAAAAAGTAGATAAGTAACAATAAATTCATAATCAGTTGCACACATTAATTTGATGGATGTCTTTATGATGCAGCACATCAACAAATTATTTACAAGCAGAACAAGTTCAATTTGACTATTTTATTTTCCAACAGTCTTCGTGGGGCGGAGCCAAGGCCCAGGAAACCCGGCGACAGTCCGGATAAAGTTTACTTTTTATAAACTATATTTAGGTTACATTTTGTATTTTTCCTCCGATTACATAAATGCAATCTCGCTTGTCCAACCTTGTTCTTAAATAAACAAACGTAATCTCGCCGTCCACTTCCACTTTTAAAATCTTAGCTCCGCCCCGATTTACTCGCAGATAATCTTAGATGACACAAAAAAGAAGTTCATTTCAAAAAACAACTGTGAACAGAAATGATATCTGAAATGTTGGAAGCATAACCGAGCACTAGATATTCACAATCTTCCAAATCAACTTCCACGCAACATCAACAATTACAAGCATTGAGGTGACCAGAGTCGAAAGCTTCTCCCAAAATATCCATGCAATGACTATATTTCCCATGAGCTTCCAATCGGAAACACGCACGCACATTAACACCCAATACCTGGATGAAGTATCGATAATGGTGACAGGAACACGTTCCGGGTACAAGTCCACCGGAAGCCTTGTCGGCGGCAGCACCGGAGGCACATTGGTCGGGAAGTTTTCAGCAGCAGCCGTGACAATCAAACTCGATTTTCCCGTCTTTGAGTCGCCGGCCACCACAATTCTCACACCATTCCCCGCCGCACCGGCAGCCGGAGCACCTCCCGCCATTTACAATCACCACTGCACTCAGTGAATCGAATCAGAGACGGCGTAACGGAGACTGAATACTAATACACGCGTATGAAGCTGATTGTGATTAATTGAACAACAACCCCCCAATTTCGGAATGATTAAATAGTTATATCCCTAAACTACCAATCAACAAAACACGAGCAAACTGAAAATGCACACACACATTTAGTCATATGTATATGTACATAAATACCTTGCCGAAGGGGAAACCCGAAGGATGAGAGAGAATGGAGGGTTTCTCTGTATAGAACTTGTGCTCCAAGTCCGAGG
Source organism: Schizonepeta tenuifolia (assembly GCA_029490685.1). NCBI lineage: Eukaryota > Viridiplantae > Streptophyta > Magnoliopsida > Lamiales > Lamiaceae > Schizonepeta > Schizonepeta tenuifolia. The sequence goes on along the minus strand of CM055955.1, from coordinate 21,675,627 downwards.
GTTTAAGGTCGAGTTTGAACAGACCAAACGAATCGAGAATGTGAGGACCGTCTGTGAATTGATCGGACGGCGGAGATGACACGAAATTCACTTGCCACGGGTGTACTGAAACCATTTCATTTAGGGTTTGGGCCTAGCCCAATTATTCCTATAAAAAACAAATGGGCCCAAAATATAGAAACTGAATGTATTTAGGGACGAGTACGACAGTATTTTTGGGCCTTCGTAGTTGGGTCTAATACAAATACAATGAGATCATCCTCCTCCAGAATCCAAGTCCATTTTGGGTTGACAATTAAATTAAAATAAATATTCTCGGAACAAATAAAATAAACAGATGTCTCATGTCTTTACTTTAAACAAAAACTTTTGTGCAATATTCACACTGCAACACCCACCCATCGAATCTGACCTGATCCGATCCGTTTGATCCGGGTCAATCCTCTCTTACCAAATTTCTTTTCCAGCTTTTTTTTTTTTTAATTTTAAATTTTTCAGTCTTTTTTTGCCGTTTTTTCTTTGGTCAAGATTCGAGCGAGGAGAGCCGAAGGCCTCGGAGCGAGTCGAAAAAATTCAAATTGTTGCCCACTGATTATCCTTATTTTAGTAATCGGAGCGAAGGTGGAGTCGTAATCGGAGCCGAATGCTCTGTCGAAAAGAAAAATCTAAAAAAAAAAACAAGGGAGCGCATGAGATCCACGCGCGTGTCGGACAGCGCGCGGGGCGGGAGGGAGGGGGAGGGGGAAGGGGGGTCGGGTCGGGTACTGTACAAATGGATGCAGACTTATGCACCGAAGTCCTTCTCCAAAATTTCTTTTGTTGTTGTTGAAAGCAAAGGAACATGTCTTCACTTGATACTTACTAGTAGTTGATACCGATTTTTGTTTTCAGCAAAGAACTATGCGACCCAACAACTAAAATGCGAAAACTAAAGAAAGAGCAAAACAATAATATTAAGAATAATCAAGTTGCATATATATAATAATAATCAAATATTGCCTCCAGAATGAAGAATCAAAGTATAATAATGTAAACAAAAAATACAAATCAGATCCAAATAATCAATCAAGCAATTACATTTATTTGTGATGAAATTCTTCGACATTAAGTCAAAGTTCATGTTTGGAGTGAGAATGAGCGGAGGAGAAAGAAGGGAACTCCACGCTGGACCCACATCCTCTTCCACGTGGCAGAATAGGGCAGTTAATGAAATTGGATGCAGATTTATCCACACACATATACACCTGATACAACTGATGATTCCCCTCTATATCAACATTGCACTCTATGTAGACCTCATGCCCTAACCCCTCTTTAATTGCTCCTTTTATGCTTTCCATGCTATAAAACTTTCCCGGACCGATTCCTAAAAGCATCATTTTCGATATTGATAAATTTATTGTATTCTTAAATAGGTCGACTTTTCAGTACACAACAAAAAATGTACCTGCATCTCTAAGGACTTGTAGCAAGTTGGCTTTGTTCTTGAGGTCAAGGGCAGATTGAAAATAAGTGTGCTCGTCGAGGGATGTGCATGTTCCATGTTTCTCCCATTCATGACCCCAAAATCTCATCCCGTCTCCGGTTGGGCAGGCTAGGGTTGGCCAATCTTTATGCATTCTACTCAATAGATCTGAGATCTGTGTATATATATATATATATATATATATATATATTACTAGTATTTTTGTGTGTTTGTTTGATTATGGAGCGATCAATTACTAAGGATGTGTTTGCTATGGTTGTTAGGAAAATTAACAACCGTAGTAAACGTATGAAAATGATGAGAAAAATGATGAAAATATTTGTTTTCTACACTTTTCCATCAAAGTAAACACATCCTAAGTAAAAAATCATGCTTCAGATAAAATACCCACATGGCATGGATGAAGGTGTCAAACTTCTTGTCAAGTTGGTTTGGATCGTCTGATGTCTTTCAGATCTAAAGATTATGGCTCAGACTGACTTGAAAGAATCAGTTTTATTCAAGGCGAACCTAACTCATAGGCCAAATATAGGGGCCAGACCACTTTTTATAGCTTGATTGATGTAGTTTATATGTGCTTCTAATTTCATTAACTCAAAAAAGAAAATGTTACGTTATAGACATACATATGTGGGGATGATATATTTAAAGATTAATTGTGAATTATATTGATTAAAGTTTAAAACCTAACAATGGTATTAATTGTTTTACATATCGTTGATCAAATATGTACGTTGTATTACCTCATGTTTGTCTAAGGAACTGGTCTGGTCACAATTCTGCGGCCATTTACCATTGTTGTAATTCGGCCACAACCCATGGATGCTGAAATCCTCATCAGGTTTTCCGGTGGTAGGATAGCAGCAACTTCGTCTCGTATCACACAACGAAACAGGCCACTGTATTCATCATGTTTGTATATATATATATGATAAGAAAACTGTAATCTTGTCATGATCAATACACTTTTAGTTGAATTCAAAATCACGACGACGTAATGACACGAGGTAAGCAATTACCAACCTGTTGAACAAAGTAGAAGAAATCGAAATCTTGACAAGAACTGAAAAATGATTGACATTGTAAAACGAATAGGATGACCAATACCGAACCCTTTCCTTTCATTATATGAAATTCAATTCTCAAGAATTGGACAAGTATTTGATTTTGGGTATTAAATGGGTTGTATTTATAGGCAAAAGTACATAAATTTCCAAAAGTCGATCTGTTACATGTAGTTATGTGCGAAGCAAGTCTTACATGTGAATAAAATTTAATCGCATATATAATATATTTCATCGCATGTTTTGTTAAGGTTATGACGTAATGTACTCTCTAACGTCGTTGCTAGCAATTTACTTCTTCCTTTTTCTTTGAAGTAAAGACTTTATCCACGGTGTGGACTATATATGATACACATTAATTTATCATATCATTATAATTAATTAGATTAATCCATGAGAACCTGATTTTGAAAGTTATTGGAAGGAGCATTTACTTATTAGTTGCTCTCTCCATGTAGTATTAATTATATGTTGCTCTTATTTTTCAAATGGAAAATAAATTTAAAAAGCACCGGATGTCGCTAAGATTGTAGAAGGTGTGAAGATTAACTCTTGGAAATGGTTACGTGCAAATTTTTCTCTCTCTTTTTGTGTTCCTCTTTCTGGTTGGTGTTTGTGTCCGGAAGATTGTTTACCTTCTAAATTGTAATTTCGGTTTCTCTGCTTTGTAAGGGTTGAATACCCCTTGTACTCCTTGATCTATATATCTTTATATTTGACTTTAAAAAAAAAAAAAAAAAAAAAAACATGGCAATAGAGCGAGTGTCTAACTTGCATTATTTCACTTGTACCATTTACAAAAATAATATTTTGTGGGCTCTAACTTTTTGTTTGCCCGAAATTATATCTTTCCAAACTATATATGTATACCACCAATTAACTCATCGACCAAAAAAATATATAAATAAAGCGTCATAAAAGGCGGGATTCACCCAAAGAGCAATTCAAGCAATTCAATTACTATTATGAACTTCATAGGAATACAAGTATATCTAAATTGGAGACATAAGATTCACAGTGCAATTTTATGGTACTTGCTCATTTTTTTAATTTATTTTTTTCGCGTTTAATTTAAGGCTAAGTTGATTAGGCAAGTGTATGCTCGTCAACTTTTTACTCGCAGTGGCGTTTTAAAATGTTTAAATTCGTGTACATAACTTTACTGTTTTTGGAAAGCATTAAAATAAAACCGTATTTAGGGACAACAAATGAAATCTCCGTGCAAGGCAAAACTTCTTCCTTTCAATGTGTCATGAATATTGTTCGTCTTTAAAGTTAAATTTAAGACAAGATAGCAATTGCGTGTACGGCTGATTTTTTTTTCTTATATACGTACTATTTATTTTAATTTATATGAATGGATTGGTTATTTTATGTTTATTTAACCGTATTAAGGGTAATTTTGTAGGACTAGTCCATAAGACTGTCCACACCGGCTGTCTCGTTGGCCGGCTCGAGACAGCCCGCTGCAGAAGATGCCGGCTCGAGACAGTCCGGCGACGTCGAGATAGTCTCGATACGGCGCGTGCGGGACACGCGCTTGACAGTTTTTTTTTTTTTTTTTTTAAATTATGGCACGTGCAATGCACGCGCCTGACTTAAAAAAAATCGGCAACGTCTACATTTTAATTCCAACGGGTGTTAACGGCAAATTTAGGAGATTTTCATTTTTTATTTATTTATTCACACCTATAAATACCCACTTCATAACACAATTTTTTCCACACCAAATTCATCCTCTTCCTCTTATTTTCTCTCAATTTTTCGCCCAAAAAAATGTCTTCGTCGTCGGACTCCTCAACCGGCTACTCTTCTCATGGCACCGACGACGAGATTATATTGATGGAGACGAACCTCCAGGCTGCTGCCGCTCGACTCTTCGCCAAAAAGAAAAAAAAAAGATGTAGAGGACGGTCGTACATCGTGATCGGGAGGCGGCCATGCAGCAGTTGATGGCTGACTACTTCAACGACAACCCGACGTACGACCAAATATTTTTCCGCCGGCGTTTTCGGATGCACAAGCATCTGTTCTTGAGGATTTGCGAGGCATTGGAGCAGAATGTTCGGTACTTCCAGCAGAAGCAAGATGCAACCGGCAAATGGGGCCTCACGTCGGTGCAGAAATACACAATGGCCATTCGCTAACTAGCCACCGGTGGAGCGCCGAATACATTCAATGAATACTTGAAGATCGGCGGTAGCACCGGCCGTCTTTGCCTCCAGAAGTTCCGCAAAGATGTCATCGAGCTATTCGGTGATGTGTATCTGAAGAGGCCAAATGCTCAAGACACTGCGAGGCTGCTGCAGATGCACGAAGAGAGGCACGGCTTTTCGGGAATGCTCGGTAGCCTGGACTGCATGCACTGGGCGTGGAGGAATTGCCCGAAGGCGTGGTCGGTTGCCTACGAGGAGATATTGGCGTGCCTTCCTTGATTCTTGAGGCCGTGGCGTCTTAAGATTTATGGATCTGACACGCCTTTTTTGGAGTAGTCGGCTCCAACAACGATATCAACGTCATCAATCAGTCGCCCTTATTTGAGGACGTGCTTGAAGAACGGGCTCTGCTGTGCCAATTCGTGGTGAACGGAAAGCCCTACGACGGCGGCTACTACTTAACCGATGGGATCTACCCGGATTGGACGGCTCTGATTAAGGCTCCTCCGCTTGCAACGGACCAGAAGACGACGCGGTTCAAGAAGATGCAGGAAGCGGCGAGGAAGGATATCGAACGGGCATTCGGTGTTCTTCAGGCCCGATGGGGAATTATCCGGAACCCGGCGCGCAACTGGTACACATAGCACCTCCGCAACATCATGTATACGTGCATTATTTTGCACAACATGATCATTGAAGACGAGAGGAAGGATGCGGAGAACTGGAGAGAGGACACAAAAACAACGCCGGGTAGTAATGTAGACCGAGTCCCCACTCCGCTCACATGGAAGAATTTTCTCAAACGGGATGCCGCATTGAGAGATGCAAGGAAGCACCATCGGCTCACCAATGATTTGATCGAGCATCTTTGGAGCCGATTTGAGTCGGTTGACGAGTAGGATGTTTTTTATTTTTTAAATTTCAATTAATGTAATGTTTTTATTTGTTTTATTTCAATTAATGTATTGTACTAGTTATTTGTTTAAATTAATGAAAATTTCAATTTTTCTTATTAAAATTAATGCAAAATACAAATTCAGAAATTCCCGAGAGACATCCCTTAGAGACAGTCCCACTGTAGCTCACTGTCTCTATCTTCAAAAAATTCTTAAAGACACCCCTCAGAGACAACACTACTGCAGATAGTCTAATGATATATATAGCACTATAAAGATCCAAATGGGATCCTCTCCAACTGTTTAAGATCAACCTAGCTAGCTATTCCAAAATTATGCATATCCGTTTTTCTTTCCCTGATTGATATGCACTTCAATTTGTTCTTATACAGTACTCCATCCGTTCACGAATAAGTGTCCACTTTGGAGCAGTAACCATGTTCGTGAATAAGTGTCCATTTTGCCTTTTTGTACAACATTACCCTCTTTACTTACCCAATATTACTACCCTTTGCCATTTAGGACCTCATCTCACATCAACTTTATTTTTACCTTTTTATCATCCCAACAACTTTATTCTTACTTTTTGATCAATACCACCTCTTTTTTGTCATTACCACTGTTTTTTGTCATTATCTCGCTACCCCTACATCTTAATTTTTACCCCACTAACTTTTACTTTATCAGTTTTTTTAATCTCCGTACCCAGTACAAAGTGGACACTTATTCCTGAACGGGGGAGTAGTAAGTATTTGTAATTAAAGTTGAGTGTGCGGGAATTTTATAGGTTAGAATTGGTTGGACCATCATCAATTCCGTTCGTTGGCAGGTCACTAATGAAACGCCGGCCAATATTTCGTCTTCAATATGGCCCGAACCCGAAATATGTGTAGTCCATTATAATTCATAATTTAGAGAGATAAAGTATAAATATGAATTTTGACTCGTCTCATTATTAGATCATCTCAAATAAGACTCCAAATTATTAAATCAACGTGGTTAAAATGATCAGTAAATTTTAATAATAATTATTTGAGAAATTCATAGTAGATCTTACCATCACTTTTTACTCTTTAACTTAATACCCGTGCCCAAAAATTTCAAGCCACTTATTGCGAGACGGAAGGAGTAGCATATTAACAGAATGATGAATTACCTTGTATTATCAAGCATTTAATTACAATATTAAAGATATTAATGGCAACAGGGGCGTAGCTAGGGGGTGGGCAGGGGGTCATTGGACCCCCCGACATTTGGGGAAAAATAGTGATATATACGTAGTTTATTCTTTAATTTATACATTATGCCCGCCATGTGTTCGATAAAATTCTCAAACCAATTATCATTTTTTGAAACTTTAGATTTTAAATTTTATTTGTTCTGGATAGTTTAGTTGAGTAGTGAAAAATTGAGTCTCATGGCTTTCATGCTGCTAAATCTTATTCTTCTTCTACTTCTATTGGTATATTCTAAATGTCTCGAATTCTTTCAAAGTAAATATTATTAACCCCTTAAATTTTTATTTACAATAACCATGAAACCTAAATATTGCTTGTTCATTCTTGATGGCTTCAATAATTCTAGTTCATACTCGAGTTTTCATATTATTATGGAGAAGAAAATGACTCATAAATTCAAAATCGACTTTTTTTACGAAAGTTTTAAAAAAATAACAAGTATTGTTGAACTTCCGAAAATTGAGCCCCCTGAACCGAAATCCTGGTTACGCCACTAAATGGCAATGGAAACTCATTACAATTTGAGCTAGGTACAATTAAATGGTCAACACTAGGTACAGACACATCAAATTGTAATAACAAAAGCAAATGATACAGAAACTAAAAACAAAAATCAAATTAAAACGACGGAAAGTCAATGCTAGAGGCACATTGCCCATTTGGGAAAACAGGACACTCTATTAAATTAGAGGCTGATGTGTCAACACACAAATAAATCTGGTATAGCTGCTTGTTCCCATTTGCATCCGAATTGCACTCGATCCATGGAGTGTAACCTATCGCATTGCTTATTGTACTTTTAATGCTGCTCAAGCTGTAAGAACCTCCATCTGGATTTATCCCTATTAAACATTACATACCACACAAAAATAGTTAGGAATACTAGGAAAAAATATTGAAAAACACGAATTAGATTCATGTTTTGAGCCGTAGAAATGATGAAATGATTACCTGCACTTTGGAGAATTTGGAGGAGATCAACTTTTGATTTAAGGTTGAGAGCTGCTTTGAAATAGCTGTGTTGGTTTAGGATAGATTCTGCACACGTGCCGTGTTTGTCCCACTCATGTGACCAGAATGTCGAGCCACTGTTGCTCGGACAAGCTAGAGTGGCCCAATCTTGTTGCATTCGGCTAATTAGGTCCGATATCTGCATTCATCTCAAAATGTCAAAATTCAAATTACTTGTATTTGGATTGTGAGAGATTAAGCAGCATGCAAATATTAAATTAAGAATATTTATTTAATAAAACTATATTATTCAACAATATAGTATCTGTGCAATATGCAAATGAAGCTAACAATATATTACATTGATCTTACATCACATACACACACGAATGTAAAAATAATGACCTGTGAATGTGAATAGCAATTACATTATGAAATCAATTCAAAACCACTAATTAAGTTTTGGACTGGATCTATTAATTAAAAAAAAAAAAAAATCTAAGTTTCAGTTTAAATTTAAATATAAATGAAAGTGCCTATATATAATACCTTTGATTGATCATACGAATTGTTGGGATCACAATTTGAAGGATAAGTGCCGTCTTTGTAATTCGGCCAAAGTCCATGGATGCCGAAATCTGCTGCAGGCTTCCCCGTCGTCGGATAGCAACAGCTTTGTTTCGTATCGCAGTACGACCCTGGCCACTGCATAAATCGCACTTACTCGTTATAATCCAGTTATCACACATATGTACAATTCATAAAATTATCTAGTAAATTATTACCTGCTGAACGAAATAAAAGAAATCGAAATCTTGGGCGGTAGACAATTCATAAAGAGCTTGCAAGAGCAAGAGATTGGTAAGAATCACACGGCAAAAATTGTTCTCCATTTTTGAGATGTTAAATCGAGTGCAATTTTGATGAGTTTTATAGGCAGAAGTAGAAATGTGAACGGTCGATGCCGGCACTATTAACTTAATCAATCTGCTACGGTTCTTAGAATGTGAAATCTAGAAAATAAATTATTGGCCACAATATATTTCATGTACTTGATTGGGACCATTTATGAGTAAACAAATGTACGTACATTAATTGGATCATTTTTTTGGTATATTCCCTTGAGTCCATTTCAATTGAGTGTAGATATGAACTGTTATTGCTGAATCTCAATAATTGTTAGTGTGAAAATGTGAAAACAATAAATGTTCTTCTTTTAGAAAACCAAAGCAAGAAATATTAAAAGAACAGTATTAGTATTATTTTTATTTTTTAAAGTTCAAGATATCAGTTACGGATTTGGAACATATATATAAAAGAAATTTAAAATGTTTCTGAATTTGAATTTGATTTTCCGAATCTCCAGCTGTTTGGATTGGATATTAGTTTAATGGAATTGGGAAATATAATGGGAGGATATTTACTTTTGTTAGAGATGTTAGGTTATCCCGCAAAATTAGTCAATGGTTATTCATTAACATGCATTAATTAATTGTAATTGACCATTTAATTAAATTGATCGTCTTTTCCCTTCTACTATATGACTCTCTATTATCTGAAGCACATCCCCAATTGTAAAAGGGCAATGCCTTTTCTTGTGCGAATTTATCTCCTTTGTGTGATTTACATACTATTATTGTACATTAAAATTTAACGAGATTTACCCATAAAACATTTTCCGTTAAGAAATACTGATTTCCCACGTCATAAAAAAAAAATACTACCAGTAAGTTTTATTGATCTGGCAATCTAATTTGATAGTCCGACACTCCAAAGATGTAATGGGCTCGGCCCAACCTAACACAAGTACATCCATAGACAACCCCAACAAAATCATACATCAATAATAAATAAGTGAAAATGGTAATTTGGTCAGTACATTAAATAAAATTCATTCCATCATCGTGATTGGGAATGCGTAACATCATTTACTCATGGTGCCCCGACTGTTTTACCATCTCCAACCAATGTTATATATTTATCCATTATTTATTTATTTATTTATTTTAAACAGAGAATTGTGATTTATATTTTCCAATCGTACGTATCTATACTGAGGTTCTCTATTTTGTTGTTCTTTAAAAAAATATTTTACTTGCTGCTACTGAAAGTAAATAAATTACAGATAAAACCTGTTCGGCTGTTCGTATATATCACTACATGTTAATTTCTGGTTTGAACTTTTCCACCGAAGTTTAAATTTATGCCTTTTTTAAAAAAAAGGTTAATTTTATGCCGCATGCCAATTTAAACTGATAGTTTTAGAATAACTTTCTCGACGTTCATCGCACATGAAGAAGACTAATTTTAATCATAAAAAACACCCACTAAGTATCGTAAAGTTAGGTTTAAGTGAGTGTTTTGCTAGGCTTAAAAGCTCCTTAAAATAGCTTATAAGCTCCTAAATCTTTAATAATGAAGAACTTATAAGCTGTTTTAAGGAGTTTAAAAGCTTAGCCAAACACCCTCTAAATCACGCGAGAAAAAGAGCTTCGATTTTTCCTATGCAGATGTGGGTTAGTTAGAAAATTAGTTGACACTATAAACAAATTAAAAGCAACAAGCAAAAGTGCTTGGGAAGTCTATCACGAAAATGGGATCAACGTCACATTCTACAAAGATGTATCATGTACATATGCCACTTATACCCGCACGGAACTATTTTACATATGACACATTTAGTAGTTAAAAATCTTACAAACTAGATTTAAAAATATTAATTATTTCGTACCGACATGTTCCACAATATCTCTAACAGAAACAAAAGTTCCCGTCACGGCAACGAATAGTCCGAAAAAAAGAATTATCAAAATAAAAATCAGCCCCATCCCAAATTCTCGAGATACTTTGTTGATCTTAAGATAGAAAAGACATGGAAATAATATTGAGACACTTACACTCAAAAGTGCCCCAATAAATGCCATCACATATCCGAAAAATGGGACAATGAGTGCAATAATAACACTGGCCACCACTAATATTGTTCTGATCAATAAACTCATCATCTTCGCGCCATTTTTATTATTATAGTAATTGTTATTTAAAATAAATTTATCTTCAAGAGCTGTGGCAATTGGGGATATAATAATGGCATATTTGGTAATGGGATTGATAATGGTGGTGTAGATTGCAATGTTGGAGCTTATGTTTTGTAAGGGGAGATTTAGAGTCACTTGAGACATCAAATTATCGCCATACATTAGGTATCCTAAAACCGCCATCGTTCCATAACACATGCTACTCACAACAAAGCACACCAGTAATACCTGCAAAAATGAAAATAAAACGAATTATGTGAAGAAATTAATTGCAATAAAACGCAAAATGTAAAGAGATAAGTATATATAATTGTCAAATGCTACGGACTGAAATCCTATCAAACCTAGAAAATGGTGCAATCTTGCCCAAGAGAACATTTATAGTGCAAAATTTTCGGGCTAGACTGCCGAAATTTCATCGGGCTTATAATCTTAGAGTCCAATTCGGTCTGAAATTATTGATAATTCATTTTGCCAACTCTAGTCATGACATGAACTTTCGATATTTTGACTATATATAATCAGATTTGACTCTATCAAGAAAAAAAAATTGACATGTATATTTTGCCTTGAGGACCCGGCCTATTATCAAAACAAAAAGACAAAAGAGTAAAGATTTAAATAACCTAGCTAGAGTACCTTAGGAAATTGGGATTTATCTTTCATTGAAGTGCATATAGTGGGGAAAACAGCATGGCCACAATAGCAAAATGTGTACAAGCTCACAGCAGTTGGCATCCCATCAAACCTCCAAATACGTCCGTTTTCACTAAATCCCACATTCTCAAACGCTCCAATCCAGAAAACAGTAGCAACAAGGATCAAAGATGCCAAGATCCCACCTGCAGAAACATAAGCTAGAATCGAAAGATTCCTCAACCATGTCGTAGGCAGCATGACGAGAGCGGTGAGGATGATGAACACTTGTTTCCCTTCAATAATTCTTCCCCAAAATCGAACATTCGTAGAAGGGAAAAGTTTGTGCAGATTGTCACCTTCCAAGATGAGGAACTCGACCGAGAGCAAGAAGAGTTCGAGATACATGAAGATGGAAATTAGGGTTCTTCCTTTCTTGCCGAAGGCTTGCTCGCCTATGTCGGGATAGGTGTTGATGAGAGGGTTCGAATCCATGCATTTTTTCAGAAGTAAACCTGTGCAGAAACAAATAATGGCTATTCCAAAAAGTGTAGAAAGAGAAAACCAGCCTCCTTCCGACAGTGCATATGGGATTGATAATAGTCCAATCCCTAAGCCAAGACTATATAGGTGAGTGAAGAAATATTTGAAGCTAGCGATGGTACTAAATTAATGTAAATTAATTAATAAGAAATAATATAGATACCTGTGAGAGCATTGAGACCATTGAAGCAAGTTGTGATGAAACTAGTGCCAATTTTGTTAGGGGATTGGTTTTGGGATTCTAATTTCTCAATGTTGGCAACCTCCATGTTTGTGTGACTGGATTTTATTTCCAAGAAGTTCTCTTCCTGCATTTTTAGAGAGAGGATGTGTGTGTGTGTATATAGATATTTATAGCACGTATCTATATTATATTAATATTGGTGTGTAATTGTCTATTTAAGATCCTAACTTTTTTTTTGCTTTAATTTCCAGCATACTTGAAATTGGATTAGGTCACTTTGAAAATGTTTTGTTTGGTCGTTGCATCAATAAGTCACTAGTTTAAGCATGCATCATATCGGTGTAAAAATTAAAAATGCTTTTCTTATGAAGAAAAGTAAAGAATATTAATTCAATATGCTTCACTTTGGAATAAATGACTGAACTTGTGTGTGCACGTGTGTGGTTCACAGAGTAAGGGATTGTGGGATGACTAGACTACCAACGTAGTTTGAAAATAAGAGTGAAATAAATAATGATAATAATTTCAAAAAATATATAATATTTGTACTATGGAGACAATATTCAAAGAGACCCATTTTCAATTTGAGAAAATAAAGAATTCCATATTTGTTTTACTCCCTCCGTCCCACTAGGCTTGGCCTGTAGCTTTTGAGCACAGGGTTTAAAGAGAAAACATTAAGAGCAAAAAGTATGTTTAGTGGAGTTTTTAAAATAAAATAAAGTGGGTAAAAAGAATGTGAATATTGAAATAAAGTGGTAAATTAAATTAAAGTGGGTAGAGAGAGAGAGAGTGAATGGTGAAATAAAGTGGAATAAGTGAGTAGAGAGAGAATAAGAATAGTGAATGACACAGAAAATGAGGTGAAAAATATAATAAAAAGTATAAAGTGAATTGTTTAAAAAATTAATTATTTCCTAATTATTTCCGAAAAAGAAAACAGAACAAGAATAACAGAACAACCCAAAAAGAAATATAGACCAATAATAACCAATAATAACGGGACGAGTGGAGTAACATATATCCGTATGTAAAGTCTCATTGTGTGATGCACTAGATTAAGAAAGTTGTTGGAGTAAAGGTACAATAAGGTACAATTTGTAGGGTCCATTAATGACAAAATTATGTAAATATATAGGGGAGAATGGAAGGTGATAGTAAAAAAGTGAAATAGAATTTTATTTTATTTTTTTGCGGTCAAGTAAAAATGAGTAAGTAAACTTTATTTTGTCATTTCGTGGATGGAGGGAATACATTCTACTCATATTTGGAGTATGAACGAAATTAACTATAATGGTTTGTATTTCAAAGCTCTTTAGTTAAAATATAATTTCGTAACATACATTTTCATATGATAAACTGATACTCGACTTTTCAAAAAGAAAAAAAGAAAAAATAAATATCTTGTCAAGTTTATCCTGGTAAGTGGATAACGATACTTCTTTTTTAGTCAGTGGACAATAAAGAGGTGATGTGCTACGCACCTTCTCTGATAATTTTTTGTGAGCATTACTTTCGATTTATTTACTTTAGCATGATTTTACTTAATTTTTAATATTGTAGTTTTATTCTAATACCTTAAAAATAAAATCAATATTGTTAATTTACACATTAGTATAATCAAAACTCGATTCATAATTATTTCCCTTTAACTTCAAAGAAATGAATGGATGAGACAAATCGAGCTTTGTTTTTAATAATTTGTAAATTTAACAATCTTCGTAACAAATTTTAAAGTATTAGAATAAGACGCAATATAAAAAATTTAAGTAAATCATGCTAAAGTGAACCATCGAGAGTGATGTTAATAAAAGATGCTCATGAAAAATGGCTAGCAGGTCACTCAAAATAATGATACTAAAACACTTTATGCACTAGGAAATACTACGTACCACTAGAATCGTATCTGAAATTTATAATATTTGCTTTATCGGCCTTTTTGTGGACACCTTACAAACGAGTGGAATCACACGATTCCATGAATATGCAAAAACTATTCATGCACCTATCTATCTATATATATTCATTCCCACCACTGTAATCATATCACGTGCATGTACGTACGCTCCACCAGTATGAGATTCTTTTATTTATTTATTTTCTCGTTCATTTTGTCTACTATTGATAGATCGAGTTGCGAATTTAGATTGTATTAATCAAGAAAATATAAATACAACTATACAAGGAAATAAATAAATACATATTAACCTTTCGAGGAATTTGTAAATGTGACACGGGATAGAAAAAATTAGTAAAAGCTTAAGAGTGTAAGAATTTGAAAAATAATCAGTACTAATGCAGAGCTCTGGGTCTTTCACGTCATATTTTCGAGCCATGATTTTGTCTCGTACAACTCTGGGAAGATAAGCTTTTTTGTTTGGATATTTTTTAAAGATCAATTCATTTTACAACTCGATCCACATATATCGTGCTATAAGATGCAACTTACCGAACTAGGTAGCAGACTGCTTAGTTTTGAAACTAGAAAGAAAAAGAGAGAATATCAGAATGCATATTATGCTTGGGCCAGGAATTCGAAAGAGTTGTGAAGAATATTTAGCCCACCCAATTGATTGACTTCTCTGGTTCTACCTAGCTTGGAAAATATCCATAAGTTATTTTTTTATTTTTATTTGAAAAGTGCATAAGAAAATTAAATGAGATATAAATTTATTCATTTTTGTACCTAAAGCTTCACTACATTCAAGACTAACTTGTAAATGAAATAAATGAATTTTAAACGTATTCCCCAATTTTCTCTACTATAACCTCCATGTAAAAAATTAATACTATGTGTTCAACTAAAAAGTTATTCTTAAGGTCGCTCGCAATAGAACGAGGTCAAATGAAGGACGGTAAAAAATTTCAAGTCATTAATAAACATGAATTTTCTCATCTTTATAAGTGTAATTGATGTCAATTTGTGTTGGGAAATTATGTTTGGAATGATTTTTGTGCTTAAGTATTGCTAATTTGTGAAATATGATGCTCGTTCGTACTTTGTTTGATTTTATAGAAAATTGGAGTTAATCTTATACAAATTGAGCATGATAGGATGAAAGTACAGTTCGATAGGAGTTCATAGGTAAAAACGGATCCAAAATTGGAGTTGAGACGAAGGAGTACAAGCCAAAAAAAACATTGCACGTTGGCCCGAGAATTAGGATGACACGCGGACAAACGCGGGATTTTTGGATTTTGCCTATTTTTGGCTATTCTCTCATATTTTGATTATTTCCTACTCCTATTAGGATACAACCTTGTACTCCCCCACCTATATATATGTCCTCCAAAACACATCTAGAGATCTTATCCTTTAATCCTTTAATCTCTTATCTTTTTCTTCTATTATTTTGATATTTACGCTAGGTTAGTTTAGATTTATTTTCTTGGAGGAGATTTGAAGATTAGGAGACGAGAAGAGAAGAAGAGGCACTCAAGAACTAATGATCGCCGAAGGTTTTTATGTTATTTATTGGATATTGTCTATGAATAAATAATTTCCTTTTATCCTAGGGCTAGAGAGTAGATGGATAATTAACTTTGATTTTTATTCGATTGATCAATTACGACCATCTCTTATTTCTTATGTTCTTAGTTTGATTTGTTTGCATGTTGCTTGATCACCAAATTTGCATGATTCGGTGTATTCACTTGAGATCGAAGAAGATAGTTAATACTTGATCTAGAACATAGGACATACATTGCAAAATAATCGGGAGGGGAAGAGCATTGTGTGAGAGCATTAATATAATCGATCTTTTTAGAGTTGCATGCATATGATTTTTGTCGGGAACGAAAACTCTTGCATGTGATCAACGGTTTATTCGTTACAGGAGTATGTCTAAGCTAAATTCGTGATTGTTCTAAGAAGAGTTGAGTCTTTGTGTTAATTGATTAATTGATTAATTGATTGAATTTTGAAGTTGATTGTCCATTGAAATCGAAACCTTGAGATATCTTCTCTATCTTGATCTTTAAATATTTTTCCTTGCTTTTGCTTTTGTTTGCTTTAATTAATTAATTAATCACATCTTAGTATAATCATCATTAAAGTTCGAAAGTCCAAATAGAAGAAGAACAATTGAAAGTAATACTCATTGGAATTAATACAATCTCTGTGGAATACGATCTTGCCTCCCTATGCTCAATTACACCCGTGCACTTGCAGCGTGTGAATAAATTAGCGAACAATCGTATTCTCAAGAAAGGTTTAGAAGGACTTGGTGTTTACGCTACTCACATTAAATGAAAAGGTCCTAAAAATAATCTAAAACAATAGCATTTTCATCAAATATCGAGCTAATTAATAAAAGACAATGCTAACAGTAATGAGAAATTAAAATCACCAAATAAAGATATAGAGAAACATGTCTAGGAATAGGATTATTCTCCTCCAAGTGTTTTAATATCACAAGATCATTAGACAGATTAATCAAATTTAGAAATTTCACCAACTAAGATATCGAGTCCCACTATCGCACGATGATTGAATCCTAAATTACTAGAATTACACAAAAAGTTCAATTATTGCACCACACATTTCTGATTAAGCATAACCCCAATTGAACCTATGTCACAACAATTTCATCTATCGATCTCAATTATCGCACATGACAATTAAACAATGGTTAGTTGTATAAATTGAAATAAGAACATTGGGTAAAAATAATAATCAAAGATCAATCAAACACTTAGATTCGAATTCTCCAAATCTCTAGATGAAAGAATTAGTTCTCATATTCAAATACCTAACCAATGGATCTAAAAATACATAGAATTAAAATCACAATTGAAAAAGAAAATAGAAATTCTTACGATTATTGAAATTGCGGAAGTATTCTCGTACCAAATCCAATCAAAATGCAGAAAAACGATAAGGAAAAGTAATAGCCTTGTCTTTCTTGTGTAAATATGAGAATTGTAAAAACATAAAACTAAAACCCTTGTTTTTCTATTAAAAACGGCGTTGATCACTTGAAAATCCTGTACTGGTTTTGCCCGAAATTGTGGCTTCTTGCCGCTTGAAAAGATCGTCCGCTTTGGTGGTCGTCAAGTAATTCCACCAGCGCCAGTGGCTCTGCTACTCCGGCAATAATCATCTTCATTTTTTTGTCTTAGCTTTTTTTTCACCACATTTTGATCATTAACATCCCCAAAAATCAGATATACCAATCAAAAACACAAAAACATAAACCCGAACACAAAAATATAAATAACACGACACAACGACACCATACATAATAGAAAACACAATAAAAACGACACGAAAATAGACACACAAAACTACCACACACTATAGATATTAATGAATTTAAACAATTAGGTAGATTGATTAATAATATAGTGATGTCAGCTTATGCGTTGGCATGCAAAATTACTATTGATTGAAGGAATGTTGTTGTTGGTAACTGGAAAAGTCTATGGAAGATTCAAGTTCCACCACGTGTTAAAATTTTTCTTTGGAGAGCTACTCGGGACTGTCTTCCTACAAAGGTTAATTTGGCACATAGAAGCATTCCAGTGAGAGGAGTTTGTGGGATATGTGGGCATGGATTAGAGAATCTATGACATGTTTTGGTGGGCGCTCATGTGCAGAGTATTTCATCTCATTTTGTACTTCATTTTGATGTGTATTTATGTTTCAAGTGATCTTTCTCATCACTATTTTGTCGGATTTTATTGTTAAATTTATTGGTTCTAGTTAATCTCGCTAACATGTTGGTTTTGTAAGAATTACGTGAGAATAGATGAGAGATGGACGAAAATGAGAAATGATGTGACAAATATTTGAGGATTTGAACTTGATAGGATTGAATTATGTCTTGATACGAGTTCGTAGGCGAAAACTGTGCGCAAATCGGAGTTCGGACGAGAGAGATATGATCGAAATAAAAATGGCGCGAGAGGTAGGGCCAAGGGATCGCTTGACCCTCTAAGCGATCGCTTGACGAGGTCGTTTCGCCAGACAGAGGACAGGGCCAAGCGATTGTTTGGCCAGACAGAGGACAGGGCCAAGAGACCGCTTGACTCCCCAAACGATCACTTGGCCCATGGCGGCGTGAAGGCGTGAAACCTACTATAAATAAGACAGATTTATTTCCTTCCACACTTCTTCTCCTTAGACGTGATTATTCTCCAGTTTTTGAGCATCCAAAACACTTTTTAGATAGTTCTTAGTTTATTGCTTTCATAGATTAGTAATTTATTTCCGGATTGAAGAACATCAACACCACAGATTCAATTGCGATTTCAGGTTTACTTTTAGTTCAAGTTTGTGAGTTCCTTTGTTTTTCTTTTTGCTTATTGAATTCTACTATGATTTATTTCCCTATGTTCATTAGATTAGATTTAATTTCTTGCCTAGGTTTAATTTATGCTTAAATTTATCTTCTTGCCTAGTTATAAACATATCGAAACCCTACTTTTTACTGCTTTCTTTTTCTTTTCTTTTCGCAATATAAATAATTTTCCTGTTAAGTTTTCCTTGAAAGACGACTTGGGTTGATTAATTTATGCTACTTTGATCTCGTTTAATTGCGGGCGACTTTAGGATAAATTTAGTCAAAACAAATTTGGCGCCGTTGCCAGGGAAAGCTTTAGGCGATTATTTGTGTTGCATTATTTTATTTTTCTTTTTATTTTTATTTTTGTTTGATTATTTTTCTCCCTCCGATGCGTGTAATCTGTGTGTTAGTGTTGTGTATGCGAGGTCGCAGAACTCTGAATCTACCATTAGCACTGTATATTGACAACATCAATCAAAAGAGCGCAGTTTTGAAAAAAGCAAGGGAGGTAACCGAACGAAGGCCTAACGAAGTCAAAGAAGAAACTTTGTTGGAAAATCTTTTCTGTGATCAGCAAGAAGAAGAAGTAATAGTTATCAAGATGGCACAGAAGATGGGGGATTTTGCTCGACCAACTTTTGGTACTACTGCCTCTGCCATTGTCTTATCTGAAGACGTTAGAAATTATGAGCTGAAGTACAACTACTTGAATCTGTTGCCTACCTACTTTGGAATGGCAAACGAGGATGCACTGCAGTTCATCAGAGAGTTTTGCACTGTTGTTCAATCCTTTCCTCTACAAGGATTGAGTGAAGATCAATTGAAGTTGAAGTGTTTTCCTTACACAATGAAGGATAAGGCAAAATCGTGGTATCTTTCTCTATCAACTCATTGGCTACTTGGAAGGATGTTTGTGAGAAATTCATGTTGAAGTACTACCCCAACCACAAAACACAAGAAGTGCGAACTCAGATTATGTACTTTACGCAAGCTGGAGATGAGCCTTTTCATGAAGCATGAGAAAGGTTTAGAGAGCTACTTCAGCAGTGCCCTCATCATCAGATGGCTTCAGAAATGCTCTGCCAATTCTTCTATGATGGGTTGCAGCAAAACACGCAATTTATGATGGATAGCACTACTGGAGGGAATATAGCAGTAAAGACAGCTGAAGAATTACAAGCGATTTTCGAGATACTTGCTGCTAGCTCACAATAAAAGTCTACCCGAAGAAGATATGTCCAAGCAAGTGCAGTCGTTGAGAGTCCTAATATGAAGAAACAATTGGCTAATATGATGCGGGAGTTACAAGAACTGAAGATGAGTAAATCTACTACACCTCCACCGCGATAGGGGCCTACTATACAAGACATTTTTGCTGAGCCATGTGGCATCTGTGGAGAGTTAGGGCACAATCCTGAAGAGTGCCAGAGAATGGGAGAGTTGACATATGAAGGAGGAGCAGAAGTGTATGCTGCACAGGGATACCCTCCACGACAACAATTTGATTAAGGCCAAGGATCCAATCAGAATCAGTGACAACAGAGCTCGGGATGGCAGAATGAGTCCAACGCTAGATGGAGGAATCAGAACCAAGGCCAGGGATATGGAGGAAATTTTCAAGATCGTCGTCCTCCACATCAGTTCACTCAGTATCCTCCACAACAGTTTAATCAGTTTCCTACCTAGAAACAGTGGTACCCACAACAGCAGCAGAATTTTAACTCTCAGTGGCAGAATCCAACACAACAAAATCGGTTCCAACAGGGGCCATTGTAATTTCAACGCCCACTGCCGCCACCTGATCAAAGGAATCAGTTTGAAGACAACCAATGCATTTATGCAAGAGAGCATGCAGGCGAGAGAAGCTCAAGACACTACCATCAAGCGTCTTGAGACAGCTGTGGGACAAGTTTCTGGAATTGTCAATCAGATGCAGCAACAACAACAGACTGAGAAAATACCAAGTCAAGGTCAACAACTACATCAGGTTCAAGCTATCACTGTTTTGCGAAGTGGAAGGGTTGTTGATAAGAAGTTGGGTGAACAATCAATAGTGCAGAAGCGGCCAAGGGTTGAGACAGAAAAAGAGCAATCAGAGGTTAAATTGCACAAGGCTGCTAATCCTTATAGACCACCACTTCCTTTTCCTAGCCGGTTAAGAAGCGAGAAGCAAGATATGCAGTTCTCTTATTTTTATAACTTGCTCTTCAAGGTGAATGTCAATTTGCTATTGCTAGAGGCCATCAAGAATGTGCCTGCCTATGTGAAGTTTTTCAAGGAGTTGACCTTGAATAAGAGGAAGTTTGTGCAGAATGAGCAGATATCAATATCTGAGATATCAATATCTGAGAGTGCCGACTCGATCATGCAGCAACCTTTACCTCCCAAATAGCACGATCCAGGGAGCTTTGTGATCAAGATAGCCATGGGGAATGGAAAGGAAGCATCTGGTATGTTGGATCTGGGTGCAGGGATCAACTTGATGCCATATTCAGTTTTTCAGAAATTAGAGCTAGGGGAATTGAAACCCACACGTATGTGCTTACAGCTTGCTGATCATTCTGTTCGACATTCTAAGGGAATTGTTGAAGACATTCTGGTTCAAGTCGGAGGATTGATTGTTCATGTGAATTTCGTGGTATTAGACATCGGGGATGTGCCGGAAGATGGAAGAGAGCATACACTCTTGCTAGGAAGACCTTTCATGGCTACTATGAATACCTTGATTGATGTCAAAAATGGGATCATCAAGATATCTGTGTTGGGAGAGACGGTGTCTATTAATGTGCACGAGAACAAGAATTTCCATACGGAAAATCAAGCTATGGAAGTAAGTATAAGCTCAACTAATGAGAAGGAATGGACACGAAAGGAGCTCGAGACAGAAGATCGAGTATCAGCTCATCAGTCTGTTAAAGAAACAATTGATAAACCGTCAGAAATTGGGAATGTCTGGGCAGAAGAAGAGGTTCAGATGGAGCCAAAGATTCTTTCTATTATCTCGTCCGATTCTATTGAGACGAGACAAAAAATGTATGCCCGAATAGCGCAAATATCCCGTGTTCGCTGCATGACAAAGGCGGTTGGGGCCCGTATTCGACTGCGGCGTCAATGCTCTATGCTTTGACAGCGAGTTAGTGTCTTGCTTCAACACTTCTGTCTTGTTCCTTGCTCATTGCCTAATGCCCCTTGTCGAGTCCAGCTTTTCACCAATGTCCAGTTTTGTCGTTTCCCTGTGCTACATGTTTCAATTCATCTTGGCAATTCTGACATGGTTTACACTAAGAGAACGAAGAACACTACTGATACTTCTACTTTTGTGCTATTACTAGAGGAGATGATCAGAGATGCTCCATCACCACCACCCGATCCACAGTGATTCGTCACTGTTATTTTGTACGTTCTCTTTTTCTTTTATTTTGTGGTGTGTTGCTAGTTTAGTTTGTTTTAGTTGTTTTGATTTTCGTTTGTTTTGTTTTGTTTTTGGCTGTTTTTATGATCGCGTTAGGTAGTTGGAGCTTGTTGATCATGAAGCCTTGCGTTGCCATGTCAATCATCCATCTGTATCACCCTCTATCCCTATCTCTTATTTATTATCATGACAATGTGAACATTGTTCCATTTTTCTCGTGGGGGGGGGGGGGGGGGGGGGGGGGAGAGGGGGTGTTTTCTTGATAGTTCAACTTGTTTGTCCTTGATTTATTTTATTTCACAATTGAATTGCGGCAGTAGGAATTGAAATTTATAGTTCATGCTTCGATTTGCTTGATTGATCGGGAAATTTTGTCATGATTTGATTGATATAGTTGTTGCATTCTGATGGTGGGGCATTTCATACTTGGATGATTGAAGTTTGATGTTTGAGTGTAGGTGAAGGGTGAGAAAATCTTTATTTTAAAAAGTGTATCTCGAATAATGAGCCTTAAATGTCTAAATTTGTTAAGTCAAGTTGGGAGGCTTTTGCTCTTTTGGGAACTATGAGTATGGAAAACCACATGAGGATACTTTAAATGATCTCTAAATGTTTAAACCTTATAATTTTGGCCATATGACCTGACTTGACTTGAGAACTCTTTGTTAAGCCATTTGTTCAAAATTGTTGTGATTTGAAGGGCTATACCCCTCTTTCTTGTGTGTTCAATGTTGAATATACTATACGAGAAATGGGTATGGAAAACCACGTTAGGAGGCCGGAATTTCCGTGAGTAAACCTAGTGAACATTGCCCGGAATTCACTTAATCTTTATAATATAAGAAAATGGCATAAAATTTGGGATACTTAAAAATTTGTTGATATTTTCTCGCCTTGATCTTGCATTTAGATGTTAAGTTGATTGAGTTCTTGTGCGGATGGCAACTCATTTGTGTTGTGATGATTATACTAGATCGATGAAAGATGAATTTGTCTTGTGATTGAGTGTTTGTTGAAGTATGAATTGTTTAGTTCAATTTAATACTTTTTCATCTTGATTTGAAATGAGATTTGCTTGAGGACAAGCAAGGTTTTGTGTGCGGAGTGGTATTTCACCTTATTTTGTGCTTCATTTTGATGTGTATTTATGTGTCAAGTGATCTTTCTCATCACGATTTTGTCGGATTTTATTGTTAAATTCATTGGCTCTAGTTAATCTTGCTAACATGTTGGTTTTGTAAGAATTGCGCGAGAATAGACGAGAGATGGACGAAAATGAGAAATGATGTGACAAATATTTGAGGATTTGAACTTGATATGATTGAAGTACGTCTCGATACAAGTTCATAGGCGAAAACCGTGCACAAATCGAAGTTCGGACGAGAGAGATATGATCGAAACAAAAATGGCGCGCGAGGCAGGGCCAAGCGATCACTTGACGGGGTCGTTTGGCCAGACAGAGGTCACGGTCAAGCGATCGCTCGACCCCCCAAGCGATCGCTTGACCCATGGCGGCGTGAAGGCTTGAAACCTACTATAAATAAGACAGATTTATTTCCTTCCGCATTTCTTCTCCTTGGACACGATTTTTCTCGAGTTTTTAAGCATCCAAAACACTTTTTAGATAGTTCTTAGTTTATTGCTTTCATAGATTAGTAATTTATTTCTGAATGGATAAACATCAACACTACTGATTCAATTGCGATTGCAGGTTTACTTTTAATTCAAGTTTGTGAGTTCCTTTGTTTTTCTTTTTGCTTATTGAATTCTACTATGATTTATTTCCCTATGTTCATTAGATTAGGTTTAATTTCTTGCCTAGGTTCCATTTATGCTTAAATTTCTCTTCTTTCCTAGTTATAAACATATAAAAACCCTACTTTTTACTGCTTTCATTTTCTTGTCTTTTTGTAATACATTTTCCTATTAAGTTTTCCTTGAGAGACGCCTTGGGTTGATTAATTTATGCTACTTTGATCTCGTTTAATTGCGGGCGACTCTAGGATAAATTTAGTCGAAACACAGAGAGTTGTTAGGAGATGGCAAGTTTCGGAGGATTAGTTTTTTATGCTTTTGACAATTGTGACACGATTCAAGATTTTATTTTTCAAATACTCACTATGTTTGTTGAGGATAAGCAGGTTGAGAGAGCTATGATGTTGTGGCAGTTGTGGAAAGAAATAAACTCGAAGCTGTGGAATGCTTTTCACAAGTCACCTGATCAAGCGGTTTCCCACGCTAATGTTTATTTACAAGAGTAGAAAATTGCAAAAGACAATCTTATGAGTGGAGTTGGGAGCCGAAAACTGAAGGGTTGTATACGAAAGCAAAATTTTTGCTTATATACATTGATTTATTTCATTACAGTTCTTCTATCTGTTCTATCTGAAATTATTTATTTGTGCATATTAATTATTTATTCAATTTTCTCAATATTAAATATTATATAGTATGTTGTAGATTACAGAATATTATATAATCGACATCTTATGAGATATAAACAAATATTCACAATCGAGACAACTTGGTACAAGTTGTTGGTTTAGATTGTAGCATAATTGATTAAATAGTTTTATCTTAACTATTTATTTATATAAGTAGATTAATCGTAATGAAAGGATCACAGTGAGATAAATTATTTATTCTGACTTATTAGAAGAATCAAGATGTTAGTGACTTAAATAGTCTTAACCTTAATTGAGCTTATCGATATGAATAAGTGTCTGACTATTGCTTTGATCTATCATGAGTGAGAACTTAATAGTTGTTCGAATTCTTTGTATTTTGGGCAATTTCAATTCTTATTTGATATTTGATGAAGCTGCAATAAGGATCCATGTCCTGCTAATAACATTATAACGGTGATAATATCCTCTCGAAAAACTTAATAAGTTTGATATACTAAATCCTGCAGGTGGAATTCGGTTCTCTATAATAATAAGTTTAAGTAGTAGTACTCGAAGTAATTATTTATTAGTAAATAATTAATTGAATAATTGAAAGCTGTCAGAAGCATTTTAATTAATTGATGGATATTTTGATAATTTTAAACACCAAGATTAATTAAGTCTAATACTGGCCCGACTCAACTAGGGATGGCAACGAGGCGGGTTTGGGTCGGGGATTGCTTTCCCATCCCCATACCTGCTACAAAAATTAATCCCCATACCCGTCTCCATACCCGCTTAAATCGGGACGGGTTCGGGTTGGCGATTATCCGGCAGGGGAAGGGTATTCATCGGGTACCCATTTAGAAGTACTATTATCTAATTTTAAACTTTTATTAGAACTAAAAAGTTATTATTTCTTAAAAATCAGGGGAAAAAAATAGTAAATTAAGTTAAAGCATGAAGACAATATTATTTATTAGTAAACTCCTCTCTTCTCTCATTTTCGATGTGGGATTAAAAACAGTGAGAGAGGACCGAGAAGAAATAAAAAGAAATAAGTTGTTCCACATTGGAAATGGATAGAAGAAAAAGAGAGTTGAGTTATATATAAAGAATGAGAGAAAATAGTGTTAATGTGTTTACTTCATGTGGTTTTTCGATTCTCATTAAATTTGAATTTTCATACTAATTAATTAATATATTTTGTTACTTATTAATATTTGTATCATTTAATAAAAAAATTAAAACTACAAAAATTATTCGGGGCGGGTTCGGGGCGGATATCTATATTCCCGTACCCGCCCTAAATTCTATCAGGTATAGAAATTCATACACATCCCCGCCCCATTTTCGAATTACTGACCCCATACCCGCTCCATTCGGGGCGGGTACCTGCGGGGAATCGGGTACGTGGGTATTATTGCCATCCCTAGACTCAACTAAATAAAGAAAATGACAATTGAATATTAATTATTTAGTTAAATGAATTATTATCTATGTCTGATTTATATTATAGGGTGAATTGATTTAATCGGACATTAGCAGGCCAATATTATATAAGCTAGTAGATCGTCAAATTGGCCCAATGGCCTATGCTCCTAAGTGGATCGATCGTCCCCTCTCATAAGCCCATTAGGGTTGTACAAGTTTGATGAATATGAACAGTTATTTATCTATAAATACAAGGCTCATTAGGCTCATTACTTACTGGCAATCCAAACAACCGAAGTCCTAGAGAAAGAGAGAGTGATCGACGCCCATTGCTAGTGGAGAAGGACTTGAAGCTCGATCTCATCCATCGTCGAGTTCTAGACGGGAACAATTCGGAAGATCAACTCTGAAGTCTCTAATTGCAAAGTTTGATGGTATATCGAATAAACTCCGTATGATTGTAATATGAGCATTCTATTGTTGGATTTTGTATGTGGTCATTAGATATTACATTATAGATCATCGAGCAAATCGGATTGGTTTTTCAATAACCGGCTCCTACAAAGGTGAGACCATATTTGCAGAGGATGACATAATCTATCATGTGCGTGGCTTAGGTGTGGCACAGACGCTACATTCTTTCACAATCCAAATCAAACTAGTGTTGAAATCATATTATAGAATGCCATCAAAGCTTTTGTGACTGTTCGTACCTTTAGCGTTTCAGGTTGTCTCCTGGTAGAAGAAGGAGAGGCGACGGGTGTTCGAGAAGATTTATCTTGGGTTAAATCGTTGGGGCTGACTCATGTCATCATCGAGACAAATAATAAGATTGTGGTTAATGCTCTTAATCAAAGTGCAAATAACAAAACTGAGTTTGGTGAGATTATTTCTACATGCAAAGCTATTCTTAATTCTCTGGTTCTTGTTAAGGTCAAGCATGTTTGTAGAGAGACCAATTATAGGATTCATGGGATTGATCGTAGTGCTAGAGAAATTGTCTCTATTGTGTAGAATGAGCTCGCGGACGTTGTAGCGAGTCATATCTATTTTATCAATGGAATAACGCATGTGATTCTAAAAAAAAAAATTAATAATATATGAAATATATGATATTTTTCTACTAGATTAGTAAAACTAACCTAAATTGAAAAAAATGTAAATATATTTCACATTCTTGTTATCAATAATTGCTTCAAACTTAGAGTTAGAAGTCCTAACTTTGAGATTGATGTTTTTAAGTTAACTAAGTGTGTAGCTCGTCGAAAATTGACTAAGAATCATTATTCCATAAATTCTTCTCAAAATCGATGTAGAATATAGACATTTTTCGATTTTATATGATAATTTAGGTGGATCATTTTGATAGCAAATATCCTTTTTGTCCCACTTTGATTTTTAGAAGAAAAATCATTTTGAAGATTGGTGACTCAAAATATCCTATATTATGAATTTAATATAAAATAAAAAAATCCAGTTGAACTGTCAGTTAAAAATTAACTCGTCTAACCCCACGGTTTTGTATCAGAACTGGGTCCATTCACCACGGTTTTGGTTGCAATCAGCCCGTCTACCCCACAGTTTTGATCGGAATCAGCCCGTCTACCCAGCGGTTCTAGGTTCATAATATAAACAATAAAAAAATAAATTTCAAGTATGAATGGATAATTTATTGAATTTGTTTAGAATTTATATAAATAAAAATTCAATTGAAAAATGATTGTACTATTTGTTTTATTAAAAAAAGTTGAACCGTCAGTTCTGAATAGGCCAATCTACCCCCACGGTTCGAGGTCAGAACTTACCTGTTTATCACGATATGATTTTTGTGAACACCTCTAAATTAAATTAAATAAGAAATTATTTTTATTGGAAAATATTCACATCATATCTAACCATTTTATAGGGCCTTCAATGTTGAACATGACTAAATATTTCATGTGAGATTCAATATTTTAAATATTAATTAATAGAATATATGAATAAAATATATATCATATCTAATCCTTTTATAGGGTCTTGAGTAGTTGAACATGATCACTTTATTGTCTTAGATTTGTATAGATGATTGGCCAAATTAAGGGTGTTGTATTCAATTCAGATTTATAACTTTTTTTTTTTTGTTTTTTTGCATTTCAAATGAAAGTATTCAATTTAGATTTTTAAAAGTCCTTATAAATCTATTGGTATTCAATTATGACTTTAAATATCTATCTAAATCTGGTGGTATTGAAAATTTGATCGATTTATAAGGATTTTTATATATCATGGATTTTGTGGGATTGTTAGTCATCCAAATATAAGGGTACATTAATAGCCATTTCATCCCCATCAAAATCTACATTGAATCCTTTACAAGCTAATGGATGTAAACAAGTGTGTGATATAAATAAAAATCCTCCTCTGAAATCTCATGTTTCCACATAAGATTTTGACGTATTCCTCTCTCATACCCTCTACTCCACCGATCTCTCCTATGATTGCACCTCTGTTCTACGCAGCTTTCTGTTTCCCCAAATTGAAATGGTCGATCCAAAGGTACAGCACAATTTATGGGCTATTTTACGAATTTGTAAAAATTTTCTGATACCAAGTGGTGATTTTTTAATCACGACGACTTTAATTTTTTAAATTTGTTTGTTCCCAATATTTCTTTTTCTTTCTATGAAAATCGCATATCTCGCTCTATACTGTTGTAGAGTCACATGTTGAACTTTATTCTGATTTGGTGGTTGTGAATCAATGTAGGGGTTTGGACGTTTTGGGGTTTGCTTGTAAGAATTTATGGGGTGACCTAGAATTGGAGTTGATTGAGGAAGGATTGTTGGTGAAGAAGTAGAGAATGATTGCTAGGAATAATGTGGGGCATGCATCACCTTTCTTGTTAGATCGATGTAGACTTTGAATTTTGAGGGAATCTTGTAAAAAGACCCTTTTTCTAAACAAAAATGTTAAAATGTCACCTACACAATTAAAGTGTCAAAATAGCCTTTTAGTTTGTAAAAAGTCTAATATACCCTTAATGAGTATACAAAGGTTAAACTTTCATTTGAATCATACACGAAGACTAATTTCATGTATGACTTTCCGACGAAAAATTTCCGGCCAAAAATTTTGGCGAAAATTTTAATCATACACGAAGCCTAACGTCATGTATGTATCATATATGCATTATACACGAAGACTAACATTCATGCATGCATCATACACTAAAAATTCTGGTGAAAATCTCTGGCAAAAATTCTCGGCGAAAATTTGAATCATATACGAAACCTAACTTCATGTATGCATCATACACGAAGACTAACATTCATGTATGTATCATACATGAAGCCTGACTTTCATGTATGCATCATACACGAAGACTAACATTCATGTATGCGTCATACACGAAAAATTTTCGCCGCAAAAAATTCAAATTTGAATCATATATGAAGATTAGTTTTCATGTGTGATGCATACATGAAATTAGGCTTCGTGTATGATTCAAATTTTTGCCAAAATTTTTTGCCGTAAATGTTTCGCCGACGATCGTGTAATATCCCGATCTTTTTTAAGTCTTAAAGTTTGTCTTAACTGAGCTTATGGGCCTTAATTATGTGCCTTTATGTGATAAAAATTTCCGAGAAAAGAAATTTTCTCGTGAAATTACTAAAATGTCCTTGAATGCCTTTACGTGAGTTTTATCATTTCGGTTACCCGAATTGATTGTGTGATGAATTGATTGAGCATGATTATATGAGTTTGAGTTTGTGTTTGAATTTCAGAAAATTCTGAGAAGTTTTATTTTTGGATGAATAGTAACTTTTCTCGAGTTTTCGTTATTTATCGAACTTTTCCGAATTTTGTCTAATTAGTGTCTTTTGAGTTTAAAAATGATTCTAGAAGCTTTTAGAAAGGTTTGAGAGTCGTCAGATATCGCTCGAGAGAAAATTCAGTTGAAGGTCCAAAAAACCCTAATGTGAATAGTGAATTCCGACTTTTTCTTCGTTGCTCGGAATTTTTATCTGAAAGTTTGATTTCTGGATTTCTTTATTTATTTGGTTAAGTTTAAGATGAAGTAGAGAGTTTTCCGACGTCGAGAAAGAGTCGTGGTAAGTTTTAAATCGTTTGAGAGGTTATTGAAAAAGTAGGGTTAAATTGCACCGGATAACTTTTTCTTCCGGCGAAATTTATATTGCATTTTTGATCACCGGGTGCAACTAAAACTCTATTAATTCATTTTTACTCTCACAAATCCCTCACTGTCTCATGCAAACACACACTCTCTCTCTCTCTCGATCATTTCTCTCTCTAATTCTCTCTCATCTCTCTCTCCCACTGACCTCTCTCTCTCTTCTCTCTCCCTCTCGGCATAAACACACACACACACCAATCCTCCATTGATGAACATTCTTCAAGCTCTAAAAATGTCGATAACTTAGCCTTAGATCATCCAACGACCAAACTAATAAGGTATTTGTAATCCTCTCGTCACGGTGATCGATTTAAGACTAGGATTCATCCTTTTCTTTTCTCTTTGAAAATTGGCAGGTTTGTGCCAAGGATGGAGTTCAATTCTAGTGTGTTTAAAGCTTAGAGTTGCATGGATTGAAGCCTTCAATCGATCAAGCTTTCAAGAGTTCGTAAGTTCTTTGATCTTTGTTCGATTCTAGTAGTTTGAGCTCAAGAAAAATCCCTCTCCCCTCTCTCTTAAATTTTGGCACTCTGACACGCACCCGTCATATGGTACGATCAAAATACTTGTGTATGCTCCAGACGGACAGTACATGCTCCTATGCCCACTACCAGACTGGCTAGTCTTAGTGGTAAGCTAGGATCGATCCCACAGAGAGTGAGGAACTACTTTACTCTTCAGGTGCACAAGTTTGGTTGTCACGATCCAATCCTTTTTATCTGCACAAAATAACTTGGAAACAATCAGATATTAAAAGGGGTAAGATTTGGGGTTAGGTCATGATTAATGTTGATATGTTTATTAGTTCATGGGCATACTGAAGATCCGTCCATGCTTCGCATAAACTCAAGGCGTGGCCCAAAGACATTGGGGTGTTTCAAGAGTTTATACTCTACATTTGGGATGGTTGAATCCCTTGTGGTCACTTGGTCCGAAGGTCACGCTTCACCCCGGTCACAAGGCCGTGCTTCACTCCTCCTTAGACAATAGTCATACCCGATCTCTCTAAGTATGACCCTCACAACCTTCTCTTCCAAGCTTCCCAGCTCTGCACCTACAGAGTATACATAACTCGCGGGATATACATTTCCGGTAACGCGTCCAATCGGTCATCGATATATCTACGATGAGCAAGGTGAGTCCTTTGGTTAATAACCTTAGCTTGATGCGTCGTCACAGTTGATGGGTGATTGTTAGAGAAGCCCAAGACCGAGGAAGAACACAGTATCCCCTTGCCCGTTCCTCGCCATCCAGATCGTACAACACCATTGAGGGTGCTGCTCAGCTACTCGGTCATGGGCATATTGAACATTGCTGTCCGTCATGCCTTGACCTTTGCTTGGCACTGTACAGCTCCAACCAAGCAGAGATCACCCGCTAGGTCAAGACCGCCCATGAATTCTGCTCAGATCTCTCTAGAACCACTGGATCCAACCGAAGGCACAAATGCCTCACGAATAGTTCACATATCAACAAGTAATCATTTCCCCCACCCAAATCTCACCAAGGGGAACTACTCACACATATTGAAATGCATATTAACGAATGTAAATAAACACATCAATAACATAAATACGAAGTACTGAAATTAAGATAATACTTAAGGCAAACTACCTTGGATTTGTTCTTCACAACGGGATTAAAACGAAAGCTGGTAAATTGTTGTGTACGGAAATGGTAAATGAACTGAAAATAGAAGTTTTTCTTGAGCAAAATGTTATTGACTACTAGGGGTAACCAACGTTGTGCTAGCCACACTTGCTGGACTTTTATAGCTGAGATGATGGCCGTCAACTCCCTTCTCTGGTAGACCGTATCGGCAAGATTGATTCTTTCCATATTTAACTTGATCTTAATTTATCCGTGATTGATCAGATTGATGATTGGCAATCTCCGATTGATTGATTGAGGGTGATTAACTGGCTTCCACATCCTTCTTCGCATAGACACTCGGCAGAATATCATGCAAATCTCTTCCATGCGTCTTTCCTTATTTGGCTTCGGCGGTTGGCTGCTGATCTCGGTAGTGGTCAAACGGGTTGCATGCATTGGTTATGTTGGGAAATTTGTTAGTAAGAGTTTTGATGAATTCCAAAACCAACTGACCCCAACCGAGTAGATGTTGCCAATTTCTACTGTTAGCAGTTAGGCTCGCTGTTTGAGCAAAGTTAAGATTTTATCTTTATGGGACTCCAGCTGAAGACGGCAACCTGACTTCACTCGTATAGAACCCCAGATGGAAAATCGGATGAGGAACATCAGTTGTAAGCAAGACAACTGAGTGTTCAAGCTAACTGTTCAGTTAGAACATCAGTCACAAAATGCCATCCGACTAAGGGAAAAGACTTAAAGAAGTTGTTCTAAAAAGGAAGAAGTATTGACATGAAGTTCAAAGTCAGCTGAGAAGTTCAACTGTACATCTTCAGACAGTATGTCAGTTGAAGACTACACTCAGATAGAACATCAGCTGAAGACCACTCAGATAAAGATCAAGCTTCTCAACCATCTGACCAAGGTTGACGAATAAAGGTTTAAATTTGAATTTCAAAAAGGAAGTCACGTGAGGGTTTGACCGTTCAGTCATTACCCCATTTGGCCCAACACAAGGTTGTCTCAGATGAAAAGCAGAAGAGCACATATGCCATATCGGGAAAGTCTGCAGAGATGAGAGACAAGCCATCGCTTTCAAAGAACAGAGATCAACGGCTCCTCCAACGGCTAGTTGATTCTCTCCGCCTATATATAGAGGCCTTCATTCATTCAGAGATGACACAAGACACATACGCGAGAAGAAACGAAAGAGCGAAAGAAAGAACTAAATCCTTCACAAGCTGAACTGCATTCAATCTCTTAGAACATCACTTGTTGAGAGTTCTAGAGTTAGTTTCTGTGTCTTTAGATCGAACCTTGAGAACATCACTTAGTGAGAGTTCGTAGAGTGTTAGATCATAGCTCACTTCTTGTTCGAGCTTTTAGTTGGAACCCCATTTTCTTTCACCTGAAAAGGTTTTAGGATCCTACTCTTCCTGCAACTGAGTAGATAGGTTGTTTAGTACCCGAAAACTAAACTGTAAGGTTGATAAGTACTCGCAAACTTATCCTTAACGGTTGCACAATCCACGTAAGCTATGTGGTTTGTCCAGAAGAACTTGGACTGAGGTGTGTGGACTCACATCTCCCCGTGGAGGTAGGAGTTCTCTCCGAACCACGTAAATCGCTTGTGTGTTGTGTTTATTTCTCAGTTATTTATTGTATATCCAACTGACCAAACTAACCGCATACAAACTGCATCTGTGCATCAACTGTCTTGGTTTTTGACCGACCTTGCACAATAGCGTGAGTTGTTTTACGAGTTGTTAATTTCACCACATTCCGCACAGCACCACTCTTCCAGCTGAGGTTGCTTACTCAGCTATGAGATTCCAACCTAGTCCTTTTACTTGGTTGAAGTTATTTTCAGGAGTTTAGTTTTAAAATCCTAACTGGTGTATTCCCCCCCTCCCATACACCAGTAACTCGTATCGGGACCATCAGGTTAGCCTCGCACCAAGGTACTGTTATTCTCCTGGGGGAATCAGATTCATGAAACGGCTGAAAAATACTCCAATACTGCTCATTCTGACCATCTTTTCTCTGTTTGCCTCGGACGGAGCTTCCTTCCTACGAACAACTGCTTTCTTCCCTATACAGAAACTAAAGACACAAAAAAGGAAAAATAGGGCCAAGTGGCCCAAAAGTTGAAGACGCATCACACTCCAATGCCATGGAGGAGAGCTCGATTTCAACTTGTTTTGGAGTCTAGAAATCGATCCTAGCATAGTTCTATGCATGAATTTGAAGCCAAAACTCTTAATCATTCCTTTTTTTTTTACCGATTTTTATGACCAAAAATGGGGATTTTTGGTGTTGATGATCTTGTTGATATTTGATCTTAGTTTCATCTTGAATTCTTGTATGATTTCTTGTATTAAAATAGAGGTTAAAACCTTGATTATTTCCTCCTTAGGTATACCGAAAATTTGAGCATATTTCGGTATTTTTATGTTGATGATTCAAGTATGATTTGAATGATAGATTTGTGTTCTAGATTATTGATCGCTAACTTTCTACCAAGCAATTATACCGCACTTTAACGGGTAATTGTAGTATAAAATAATGAGTATCGTACCCACGAGGACTAATATGCCGAGTTTCTAGTGAAAACCAAATTTATGCATCTTCCTACTATTCAAGCTTTGCAAACAACATGATTTGGGATTCATTCAAACACTTAAACATAAGATCAAAGCTAATTAAGCTAGTAAAAGACAAGATCATGCAAATTCAATGGAATAAACGATTAAGAAACGATTAAGGAACAAATTAGGACAAAGGTTGGTTCTAGGGATTCAATCCGATTCTACATAGCTTGATCACAACTTCCTAATTCAAGCAAACCAATTTAATCTTCCAATTAAGAAGCAATCCACCACATTATTCACTAATCTCTCTCGACAATTAGCAAAAGGGGATCATTCAATCGACTCTCTCAGTTAAGACTCGAGACGATCAAATAACTCCAAAAAGCATAAGGATTATGCACTTCCATGCATTAGATCATCACCTACTAAGTCTCAAATCAATACAAGTTATGTAATTTGAAATCCATGCAAGTAAAAACCTATCAAGAATTTCTACAAGCACTAGGCATGCAAGAAAGGTGATCAACAATTCCCACATGAAATTTAGCACCAAATCCACAATTAATTAGAAGAAGGAAAGAGAAATCAACAAGCTATGATCAATCTACCATCAAATCTTCATAAATCCCCAAAACCAACAAGAAATTTAGCTAGACATAAATAAAATCAACACAAAACAAAGGGAAAAATGATTGCATAATTAAGAAACTAAGAACCCAATGATCAATTCTTCAACAAGTCTTCAAATCCATTCTTAATCCACTAATACAATAATTGAAATATGTTTAGAACCCTATTTGGAAACTTTTTGAACAAGAATCTAAGCTAAGGGATGTAGAATACACGTTTTGGGGCTATCCCATAGTATATATGGGGAGGAAAAAGTGCTAAATGAAGTTAAAATCGCGTCAGAGGCAAAATCGTCCAACTTTGGGCAAAACAGTGAAAATCGGCGGTTCATGCCCGAAATTCGGCGGTTCAGGCCCAAACCGCCGAGTGGACCGCCGATTTCAATTTTCTTCCTGACTTTCATTCCAGAGATTTCCGGCGGTTTGGCCGGCGGTTCACCCCTGAACCGCCGAAAACTCATGCTGAAGCACCGGTTCTTGATTTCTTCTCCTCTTCGCTCGGTTTTTCACTTTTCCATCCCGTTTCTTCATCTCCGCTCCTCAACAGCCCTTCCATTTCGACTTAGCACCCCATGCTTGACCTACACACATGCACAAACTCCACCAAAACGTGAAAGCAACCCAATAAAGTGAAAACAATCCAAAACAAGTCATATTTGGCGGAAAAATAAGGCAATTAGTGCTAAGAAAATGCGTTTAGTTGCTATAAAATGAATGTTTATCAATTATTATCTAGGAGTTTTTATGTATTTGATTGAATGAGAAATATGATGATGTATATATGTATGTGGGTACCGAAAATATGGTGAAAATTTAGGGATTTGTATGATGATGTTCTTAGTATGGAGTAAATGATGATAGAGATGATCTCTAAGGATATATGATGCATAAGAAATAAAGAATTTAGAAGAACCGATATATATATATATATATATATATATATATATATATATATTAAATTAGATAATTAGATGAAGTTAAAGTTAAAATAACTAAAGTAGCTTTTTGAAATTATTGAATCCGAGATAATATGTGAAAGTTATCGAGTAATGAAAATTAATTAATGAATAATCGAGCTAAAAATAAGAAACGAGCCATTTTGTAAAGTTAAAGTTAAAGATGAGTAAAAGTAATCAAATTAATAAATAATTAGAAGCGTTTAAGTCATTTTGCTAAGTTTGAAAATTTTTCCGAGCAGTGACACATTTTACGAGAAAATAACGTAGACTTTATTCCGAGAAAATTCTTATTAAGAGTTCAGATTTTAAATCCGATTTCATATTTGAAGTCCTTGATTTATTTTAAGAAAGATGAAATTATTTTTATTTAAATCTAATAACTTTTAATCTTAAGTTATAAACCGAGCAGAGACGAGTCATCATGAGTTAGAACTGAGTTTTGAATGAGTTTCCGAGTGAACATTTGTGATTAAGTAAATTAATATGATTTTCTAGAATTATTCTGGAATATTTTATTATATTTGAAAAATTTTTCTTTTTCCCTCTATTTATCGAAGTCGATCGTTTACCTGTTTGTGAATGTTTGATTCTTGATCTGAAAGTTTGTTTGTGAATGATTTGTGATGATAGAACCCGAAAATTTATCTCGTAATTTTCTGAGTTTGTTTAACTCGAGAAATCGAGAAAACAAGGCGTGTGATGTGAATAGTATTTTATGATATTTTTGGATTATTTAATTATTAAAATGTTTGGATAGTCAAGTATCCGAGTCTGAGAGTCTGTTGGTTTAGTAATTAGATAGAACCGAGAAACCGAGAAAGATCGAGTAGATTAGTTGAGATAAGTTAAGAAATCCGAGTTATGTAGAAGTCCTTCAGCCGAGCGTTTAGTTCGTTACATTTTTCGAGTAAGTAGTCTCGCCCTTATAAGATGTTGTTCTTGAAGGAACGAGCAGGATCGAGAAGTGAAAGCGAGAGAAGAAAGCAGCTAACGCGACAAACCCCTCAGTAGTCAGGTGGGCTTTTTAACCAAAATAAAGTGATGAATGTGATTATTATTATCATACTATGTGAGTTTTGAAATTAATTGACTTGCCATTTTATCTGTGTTTTGGTATGTTTAACCATCTACTTGAGTTATTATTATTCTATGTGAGACAGGAACACACGTGTTGTTATTAATTGTTTGACGTGGTTGTGACCCTTGCTTCAGTTAGGCCGGTCACAATGTTTGAGAAGGAACCCTACTTCTCAACACACGAGAATTATGTGGTAGATTGATTCATACCTGCTATTCAAATTATATATGTTGACTGCGCAGTCGTTTCAAGAAAAGAAAATGATTTTGCATGCACAAGTTAAACGTTTTAAACTGTACTAACACTTGTGATGTAGTGGCAAGACAAGTTCAATTATATAGCTCTATCGAACAAGCTTTAAATTATTTTGGCATGTGTTCACTAATTATGAAGTACTCAACCCTGCATGTATTTCTAAACGTGCAGGTTAGCGGGATGAGGATGGTGGATGGTGCTTGGCGGTGTGTTTATATGAATAAAGTCGAGTCTTCTTTTGGGTTTAAGCTTGCAATTGCATATCTTCATATATGTAATTGTGGGACTTGAGATGTTATTCCGCTGCACGATAAACAACTTGTTTATTTGTTTTAACTATAATACTTTGATGATGTGTCAATACAATGAGCTTGATGCTCGAAACTATTTCCCGTTTCCCTTTTTATTCTACTTGACTTGGATTGTGATGCTTTAATTGCTTTCGACACTTGAATTATTCATTAATGCTTATTTATTTGAGATTAGAATTGAAAGCATGTTCTGTTTGTTATCGCTTTCAATCTATATTCCCTTGTTCCTGAGCATGATCCCTTGTCGAGTTATGTTTTATATTCGAGGTTTCACCTCACTATCCAATGGATTCTAGTCGTCTTTATACATCCCGAACACGGGGTATGACAGATCGCACCACCGCGGCACTGTTGGCGTCCGAAAATTTTACCATCGGAAATTCATACATGAAGTTAGTCTTCGCGTATGATTCAAATTAAAGTTAGCTTTCTTGTATGCCTAGAAGGGTATAAAAGTCACAAAAAAAACCCAAAAGGCTATTACAACATATTTTTTTGCAAACTGATATAATTCATCTGTTGAGTTTGAAAATTGCTATTTCAAGTTTTTCTCTTGAATTTTGATTAAATGGTTTATTATTTGTAAATATTTTTTATGATAACAACCTATAGACTTATAATATAACAGCCCGCTACCCGGCCTATGCGGATAACCGGACTGTTACTTGGAACCATAAAATAAATTGTTGACTTTACAAAAAGATAGAACTACAAAACGCTTGGCTTCAAGAAAATCGAGAAAGCTTCGTCAACTTGTCTTCATTACCCTAGCTTAATCGTCTTGGAGTCAAAGTATGAGGACTTTGGCCCCGCAGCGTGAAGAACGATAGAAGTCGATGAGTTTGTACTTGGATTAAACATACGAACATACATTCAAATATAAGGGGAGATGACGATCCGAATGATCGTCATCTAGAACATCTTCGATACCAACACACCTCCATCTCGTCAGTCGCTCAACCTTTTTTGAAAAGAAAACATTTTGGGCTGAGTACTTTTGGTACTCAATGAGGTCCGTGCCCCTTTTTGAAAAACGTTTTGCAAAAACATTTGAATGACATAGAATGCTCATATTCATATACAAGGGAGATACTTGAAAAGAAAATATTTTATCCCATGCATATGCGAAAATATTTTATCATAACTTTTTTTTTTGGTAATTAATAATTTTTATTAAAACCAAACGTGGCAATACCTAAACTTTACAACCAAGGAAACAAGCTAACAATACTCAATCCTTCATCAATTGCCTGAGTTTTTCATTGCGTTGGCATCTCATTGCAATTTGATTTTTGCATTCCTTGATCAGCTGACCAGTATCCTTCGCAGCTCCTTTGAATCTTCTGGCATTTCTCTCCAACCAAAGGTGATAGACAACAGTAGCCAAAACTACCCTATACATGAGTTGTTTTTCCGTTTTCGAGCCACATTGAGATCTCATGTACTCTTTCTCATCTTCCCATTTTCTGATTGAGGAGGGCAGACTACCCCATTGAAGCACCGCCTTCCAAACATGAGCTGAGTATCGATAAATAAAGAACAGATGTGATATATCTTCCTACTCCTCCAAACATAAGCTGCACCTTTGATCATGCAATATCCCAAACTTAGCCAAATTATCAACAGTAGCTAATCTTCCCCACAAAGCAAGCCATGTAATAAAAGTACATTTTGGAGCTGCCCAGTTTTGTGAAACTACCTTGTGCCAATGAACCAGAGGAGCAGGTCCCAAATGGAGAAAGTAGAGTTTCTTGACAGTAAATCCAGGGTTGTCTAGTATTCTAGCCGTTTCAGAACTGTGCTCAAAATAATCCCTTGCTCCCATAATCTTCTTTATAACCCAACATGCCTGAGAAGGGATTGCCATGGTTCAAATATCCTGACCTTTAATATAAAAGCCATGAATCCAACACACACAAAGCTTATCTTTTTTATGAGAAATCTGCCAGAAGAGCTTACCAAGAGCAGCTTGGTTCCATTCTTGTAGATTGAGCAGGTTCCATCCCCGAGCTTGCTTCGGTGAGCAGACTTTATCCCATGCCATGAGAGCTCTCTTTGTGAGGCCAGCTTTTCCAGACCATAGATAACATCTACAAGCTGACTGGATCACCTTGATGACTTTCTTTGGGAGTAAAAATACTTGACTCCAATATGTCTGAATACTAAAAAGGACAGATTTTATGAGCTGAAGTCTTCCGGCATATGACAAATACTTAGCTGACCAACATTCTATACGAGCTATGATCTTTTTAATGAGAGGTTGGCACTGGAGAATGGTGAGTTTCTTAGTCGACAAAGGAACTCCAAGATACTTAAAAGGAAGTAAACCTTTCTCCATACCAAA
Source organism: Schizonepeta tenuifolia (assembly GCA_029490685.1). Classification (NCBI taxonomy): domain Eukaryota; kingdom Viridiplantae; phylum Streptophyta; class Magnoliopsida; order Lamiales; family Lamiaceae; genus Schizonepeta; species Schizonepeta tenuifolia. The sequence goes on along the minus strand of CM055955.1, from coordinate 21,635,981 downwards.
TTCAGCAAGAACTCTATCTTGAACCTCCATAGAAACACCTCCAAAATATACACTACTCTTGGCTTGGTTGGCTTTCAAACCAGATGCTTCAGAAAAGAGATGAAACGATTTCATTAGCATATGAACATATTTCACATCTTCTCTAGTGAAAAGCAGGAGGTCATCTGCAAAGCATACATGATATAAGTTGAATCTTTTGCACCTTGGATGAAACTGAAAACTCCTTTCATGCTTCAACTGATTCAAGCATCTATGAAGATACTCCATACTGAGCACAAATAGATAGGGGGAGATAGAATCGCCTTGTCTCAACCCTTTCCTAGCAGAGAAAGCTTCAGTAATCTCACCATTAATGTTCATAGCATAAGAAACAGTACTCACACAAGCCATGATCCAACAGACAAATGTGTGAGGAAATCCCAGCTCCAACATTAAATACTTTAAGAATGGCCATTCCACTGAACCGTTGGCCTTCTGTATATCAATTTTAATCATGCATCTAGGTGAAATCCGCTTCCTAGTATATCCCTTGATGAGCTCATGACTCAAAAGAATATTATTAAAGAAAACCCTCCCCTTGATGAAAGCAGATTGTGATTCTCCAACAACACTGTCCAATACTTGTTGTAGTCTATTTGCTAGAGTTTTAGACAAGATTTTATACAGTACACTACAACAAGCAATAAGCCTAAACTCCCTAATAGAACAAGCCTGAGCAGTTTTGGGAAGTAAAGCAACAAGAGTGGAGTTAATTGCTTTTGGGAGAAAGCCAGTGGTGAATAATTCCTGGATTGCTTGTACTATATCCTTCCCAATCACATTCCAAGTCTTTTGAAAGAAACAAGCATTAAATCCATCCAAACCTGGTGCTTTTAAAGGATTCATCTGGAATAGGGTATGTTTGATTTCTTCTTCAGAAAAGGGAGTGCAGAGCATCTGTTGTTGAGTTGGATTCAATTTTGGCCCTTGTTCAATAATTCTCCTGTCCACCATAGGTATAGAATCTGCAGCTTGACCCATCAAATTTTAGTAGAAGGTTAAAACTTCTTCTTTAATATGCTGTTGATTTGTACATCTGTTGCCATCATTTCTGATCAAGAATTTAATTGCATTAGTCCCTTGTCTTGCTTTAGTGAAAGCATGGTAGAACTTAGTATTGGCATCTCCTAATTTCACCCAGTCAACTCTAGCTTTTAGTTGCCAAATTTGTTCCTCAACTCTGCTCTATTTTTTAATTTCTCCCAGAGTTTGTTTTTCTGTTTCAATCAGATGTTGATTCAGCTTATCATTTCCCAACCAGAACTGAATTTCTCTTAATTTCATTCTGGCTATCTTTAACTTTTCTGAGATATTCCTATAGTGTTTAGTATTCAATTGTTTCAGAGGAGCTTTCAACTTTTTTAACTTGTACTAAATGTTCAACAATTTGTTGGAGTGGCAGTGATGAGTCCAACAATCCTGAACCATGTGGATAAAGTCCTTATGGTCTGCTAGCGTATTCAGGAACTTGAAGAGAGTATTCCTGTTTATGTTATCATTTTCAATAGTGATCAATTGTGGACAATGATCAGAAACACTTCTTTAAAGCAATTCAACTTTCATTGCAGGGAACATATCCATCCACTAAGCATTTCCTAGGCATCTATCGATGAGGGAGTAAATTTTTTGGTCACCCTCTTGGTTATTACACCAAGAGAAGTCATGTCCAAGTCTTTGAATAACATGCAGCTCATTATCCTTTAAACAGTTTGCAAAATCTCTTATCTCAGCTTCAGATACTTGATTACCTTGAAATTCATCACCCACTTCTAAAACAGAATTTAAATCACCTCCAATGATCCATGGAGTAGTGATAACCCTGCTTAGATTGGAAATTTGTTCCTATAGACTTTTCCTCAATTTCATTGTATTGAAGGCATACATAACCATCAAAGTAAACTCTTTGCCCAGATATGATAGCATGAACTTTACATACAATACTCTGAGCTTGTGTCTCTATCATTTGCACATTCACTGTCTTGATATCCCAACCAATCCAAATCCTCCCGTTCTCAGCATGAGAATAATTATTTAAGAAGCTCCAGTTCTTGTTGATTTTCTCTACAACTTTCTTGAATTGCCTTACTTTTACCCTTATTTTGAGAAAAGCTACAATGTTCACTTTATTTCTTAGAATGGGCTGCTTTATTTCTTTTTATTTGAAGGATTTATTAAAACCCCTCACATTCCAAAACATAAGCTTTATTTGGAACCCAAGGGGAAAGGGTCCCCGCCCCTTATTTCTCCTTCTTCCTCATGCATCACTTGATAAGAATTTCCCACAGAAACTATGTAAGAGGGTTTAGGAGCAACAATTTTTAGACTTATATTTCTTGGCTTAGACCACACCTCACTGGTAGATTTGGAGTTTTCAATAACCTTATCTTTTCCTTTCTCATTTGCCTGCACTATTATCTCTTATCTCTCAACAGGAGGTAACTGTTCATCTTGTGGTTGCTGTATGACGTCCTTTGGTTTCCATACTTGTTGTTTTACCACTTATTGATAGCTTTTTGGCTTCTCCAAACAATTGTGACCTGCAACTTGGCACTTTTACAGAAAGGAGGAAACCATTCATAAGTGACTTTCTATTCTATCAATCTCCCTTCAGCTCCTTCGATTATTACTTGGTGTTTGATGGGCTGTGTGACATCAATTTCAATCAATACCCTAGCAAAAGAAATTTTGTCTTGATTGGTAGTACATTTATCTACATGCAATGGGGTTCCCAATAAGCTACCTATCCTGCTTAAGGAATCACCTCCCCAACAATTAAGAAGGAGGTTACGAAATTGGACCCATAGAGGAATGGCTTTCAATATTTCCTTCTCAAAGCAAAAATCGGCATCCCAAGCTTTTACTATGACTGGCTTATTTCCAACCATATGTGGTCCAGAATAAAGCACAGAATCCCTTTCTTCCATGGTACTAAATCAAACTACAAAGTAACCTTCAGTATGGAAATATATTTCAGGTTTATTTGCAATCGCGCACTGTTTCATCAAGAAATTGCTTAAGTATGAAATAGGGGGAGAATCTTCTATGACATACATGATTGACACGCACCCGTCATATGGTATGATCAAAATACCCGTGTATACCTCAGACGGACAGTACACGCTCTTATACCTACAACCGGATTGGTTAGTCTTAGTGGTAAGCTAGGGTCGATCCTACGGAGAGTGAGGAACTACTTTGCTCTTCGGTGCACAAATTGAGTTATCACGGTCTCAACCTGTTTATCTGCACAAATAAACTTGAAAGACAATCAAATATAAAGAGGGTAAGATTTGGGATTAGGTCATGATTATTGTTGATACGTGTATTCAGTCATAGGCGTACTGAAGATCCGTCCATGCTTCGTATAAACTCAAGGCGTGGCCCAAAGATATTGGGGCGTTTCAAGAGTCTATACTCCACACTTGGTATGGTTGAATCCCTTGTGGTCACTTGGTCCGAAGGTCACGCTTCACCCCGGTCACAAGGCCGTGCTTCACTCCTCCTTAGATAGTAGTCATACCCGATCCCTCCAAGTATGACCCTCATCAACCTTCTCTTCCAAGCTTTCCGGCTCTGCACCTACAGAGTAGATATAATTCGTGGGATATCCATTTTTGGTAACACGTCCAACCGGTCATCGATATATCTACGATGCGTGAGATGAATCCCTTGGTCAATAACCATGGATTTATGCCTCGTCACAATTGATGAATAGCCATTAGAGAAGCCCAAGACCGAGAAAGGACGCAGTATCCCCTTGCCCCTTCCTCGCCATCCAGATCTACAACTCCATTGAAGGCGCTGCTCGGCTACTCGATTATAGGCATACTGAACATTGATGTCTGTCATGCCCTATCCTTTTCTTGGCATGGTACAACCCTTACCGAGTGGAGATCACCCGCTAGGTCAGGACTGCCCATGAATTCTGCTCAGATCTCTCCGAAACCACTGGACTCAACTGAATGCACAAATTGCCTCACAAATATTGCACATATCAACAACCAATCATTTCCCCCACCCAAATCTCACTAGGAAAATTACTCACACATATTGAAAGGCATAATCACGAAGGTAAATAAACATATGAATAGAAGAAAATACGAAATACTTGAATAAATACCAATGACAAACCGCCTTGGACTTGTTCTTCACAACGGAATTGAAATGAAAGCGAGTAAATTGTTTGGTACGAAAATGTAAAGGAAAATACTAAACCTAAAGTGTATCTTGGACTAAAAACGAAGTAGAATATGATGAGGAGCCCCCATTATATCAGCCATACTTGCTGGACTTATATAGTTGAGAGATGTCAGTCTAACCCTAACCGCAGCTGTGTGACAGTATCCCTATGACTGACTTTCCATAAATAGATTATCGTGATTAATTTGGTTGACGGGGATGATTGGCTTTAATGGATTGAGTTGACTTTATCTCTCTCTTGCTGTTGATATCCCAGATTCGCTAGAACCTTCCATCCTTGGTCCTTCACACGTTTTTCCATAAATAGCCCATATGTGCTGACTGGAACAGTTTGTCATGGCCTTACCGACATGAGTGATCACCTTCCATATTTAGCTTGATCCTTGATTGATCCGATTGGTGATTGGCCATCAATTAGTGATTGATTGGGTTGACTCCACTTTTTTAAAGATCCTTCCATCGCTGGGAATCGCCATAATCTTCTGCAAATCTCCTCCACACGTCTTTCCATATTTAGCTCTGGTTACTGACTGCTGCTGTTGGGCATGGTCGTACCGATTGCATCCTTCGGTTAGCCTCACACCAGGTGGAATTCTTCAGGGATCGTCACTGCTCAGACATGTTTTGAGTGGTCTATCGTTGAGCTCTCTTCTTGGGGGAATCATTATCCGACAAAGGAACTGATTTGTCTCAGTAATGTTCATTCCGACCATATTTCATCCATATGCCCATTTTCGAGCTTCCTTCTCCAAAATACCTATTTTCTCCCCTATACGACTTATAAAGACATAAAAGAAGAAAAAAAAAAACGGGGCCAAAAGATCCAAAAGTCGAAGACGCATCAATGATCACTGCAGATTTCCATTTCAGAGCTTCTTTTTCAACTTCTCGAATCTCAAGACAAGCAGTGGGGATACCATTCTTTATAGTAGGAGAAACATCATTAAGCTTCATACCTTTCATGCCTGCTTGAACATGGATGGGGTTCTGATTCTGCTGCTCCTTGTTCTCTTTAGTTGACTTTTGCATCGCAGTTTCGATATTTGGAAATTCCTCCATAGCAAGTTCTTTATGAATATCCACTGAATTCTTAGCTCGATTCGAGGATTCTTCTTCATGGCCTCCAGTTACTGTTCCATTGGTTGAGTTGGAAATTTTTCCCAGATCTGGAGTCATTGTGGTCTTTGTTTGTACCAATCCTTTTGGTGTAGAACCATTTTCATCTTGCAAAGGCTTTGGGATGACGTCATACTGCTTATTTTTCCGAGGATGACCTCTGTTCGGCTTGAACATCGGAGACCAGCGCAAGTTAACACAAAAGTACTAACGTGCGCAGTTTATCTTCAATATTTTATCATAACTTTGCCGGCACTTAACTCACCTACCGTGTTACTTTCCCCGGTTCTTCGAGTGGGGAGCCACTCCCACTCTTCAAACTATCATATCAACCTTGTGCGCACTACCTTGGCGTGATCGATTCCAAGACCGATCGTAATAACATTGGCAATAAGCCTATTCATAATGGTAAACACGAGTATAGTGCATAAAATATTTTAGCATGCATATCAGTTTTTCATAAAAGGTAGTAAGGGCTTATTAACCTGAAATGTTACCTCCGTGGGGCTTATAACCCACAGTTTGAAAATATGAACTCACCTCTTGTCCTTGTCGTATGTGGAGTATCCTCTTGCGTCCCTAATACTTGGTGTCTCCTACAAGACAATCTATACACTTAGGCATCATACTAATCGAGGTTATTTATCCCATTAACCTAAAGGTCAACCTATTTCCAGTCTTTATCATTGAGAATCCATCAAGGCATCATCTTGAGGTTTTAACTTAAAGAAATCAGATCAATGATCCTTTTGTTGAAAACATGCATATTAAATTATTATTCAAAACTTAATTTTGAAAACATGTCGTGACATGAGATGCCATGTCATGCTTTTTCGTGATTCATATAAGTATGCATGTCACATTATTCATCATGTAAATCATTCACCCTATACTTATGCAAATTAACGCATGCATACTTGTCAAATCTTTAATCATGTCATGTTTTAACATATACTTAAGAAATTAAGCACATATAGCATCATATAACTCAGTTAATTAATTTTAATTAATTAACAATCATCATTAGCTTAGCCATGAACAATTGATCATATAATAGCTTGTAATTAAGCTTGAATAATTAATCTAGTCATGATTAATTAATCATATAATTAATATTATAATTAATTAATTAGTAATTAATTAGCATACGTTAATCAACATGCTTAAGCAAATCATATTTAATCAAATCATTTCACATAAGTACATGTTAATCATCATGTCATATAGTCATACTTATACATACACATTGTTCATATAACATGTATTATATAAATATCACAATATTAATTAATTAAATAAATTATCATTAGTGGGTCAAGGACCCTTGACTAATTTAACTTAGTCAAATTAATTAAACACATAAGTCATATATGGCCCGTAGGCCCACTTAACAAGCCCAAATATTTTAATGCATCTCAATTGGACAAATAAGAGCACACATAACCAAACAAGGCATATGGGCCTAGACTTAACACATTTAATCAATTAATAAATTGGACCCAACACTTTAAATCCTACTGGCTCAATCCAACATGTACTTCTAGTTGGACAAAAGATAAAAAGGCACAAGTCCAATTACTTAGAAGATAGACAATTAATTTACAAAAACTCTTTTTATAAATTATTAACTTATAAATAAATTATAAGCTGATTTTTGAAGAGTAAATAATTATATATAATTTTAAGAAAACTAATTTTATAAAATAGTAATAATAAGGAAATTTCTTGAAAATATTTTAGTGCATCGAAAACACAATCGGACTTTGTAAAAATAGCAAATGACCTTCGGTCGGTTCGCTTTTTTGAACTAGCATCCTAAACTGACCAAAATACTACTTTCAAGTGGCGAAAATCATTTGGGAGACACTTAAAGTTAGCAAAACATGTTTTTTTGGGCAGATTACAAAATGCATGTTTTTCTGGAACATTTCTGGAAATTTCTACACAAGGGCTTCACAAGAAAATTCATATAGGATGCATCACTTGATGAAAAATTGACTTCTTTAATATTTATGTATCTGAAAACCTTGAGATGTCTACTTTATGATTCTAAAAAGCAAAGCACATGAATATTGAGGAATCCTGGAGATATTGGCGGGTGAAGTGAAATTGTCCAGATTGAAGGTTCAAAACAGGACAATGGCAAAGATCAGTTTGCAGAGGGCATTTGGCTCAATGAAAAATTCTGAATTTTGGATATGTTGTAGAAGACATCAAGGGACACATTTTGATAAAATTTCAAGGCAATCGGAGTTCATTTGATAGGGGTTTTACCTTCTGCCCTAAATCAAATTAACAAAGATCATGCTGAAAATTTCTAACACATGGGAACTCAATATTTTCACATACCAAGCTTCATAGATCGAACATTCAAGTCCTAAATCTATACATATACCGTGCTTATAACATAAATTCATAGATCGAAAGCTAAACTCAACATGCAATCCATCTTGAGCATATATGGAGCATAGAAATGTATAGATCTCAAGAAAACAAGCAAGAATCATTAAATAGCTTAAACCTCTAAGGGTTAAACATCTCTCTTGGCTTACCTCATGTTTCAAAACCCACATGTAATCACATACAAACCATCTAACATGCATTTCTTAGAAGAATAAAGAAGAAGATTGAGAAAGAAATACAAAATTGTAGGTCAAACATTATACCTAGCTTTCCCCCTTTCTCTCCCTCACTTTCGGTTCCTCATCTGCCATGATCTTTAAAATCCTTTATTCATGCTCATCGTCATCTCCTTAAGCTCTCTTAGATGGTGAAGAAATTTGTTATGGTGGTGGTGGAAAAATGTGGAGGAAGGAAATGGAGAAGAAAGAAGATGGAAGCTTGTAGTTTGAGAGAGAGATGCAAGATGATGGAGATGAATTATTGGAGTGGAAGTGGTTGGGAGGGCTTCTGGTTTTGGAGTTATAAAAAGGGATGGAAATGATGGCTTGCTTGTGTGGGTGAGTGTGGGTGGAGTAAGCTGAGAGCCATGCATTGGCCAATTCAAATGGGAGAGACCAAATGGGTGTAGGTACAATCACTAGTCTTCTTTGCACATGTGAGGAGTTGGAAAAAGATGACAACTCCTTCACTCTCTTCTCCATCTCTTAATTCTTTTATTTCCCACTTGACATCTAGTGTCTCATTGGATGGTATGAAAAGCAGTGGAAAAGTAGCTACATACTCATATACATACACACACATGCTTACATGTATAGGCATACATATTTTATTCTTCTCGTATTAATTTATCTAGGTACGATTCCTTTGATCAACGTGTAGTCTACTTAATCGAGCTAATGAAACTAAATAGCCAATAAATGCTTATGGTCAAATAACTATATCATGCAAATAACTCATGTAACATGTCATGCTTATACTTGTGCTCATTTGTAAATGTGAGGAATGCATTTATTTGAAATTACAAATTGAAAACTCTTTTCACTTTATAAACAAAGTCTTTATCTTGTCAATAAAAGAAATATTATTTTCTTTTAAAACTCCGAGAATAAGGACCTATCTTAAAAGTTTTAAATTTACCCGGGTTGATGGTTCCGGTAACGAGTAAATGGTGTATGGGGAGGAGGGATACACCAGTAGCAATTTTCGTTTTGCTTGACGTCTTTTTACTGAGATATACTGCTTAGCTTAGTTTACTCACAACTGGAAGAGACAGTTGGAGTAGCTCTTCAACTGAGTTGCTCAGTTGGAGCCAATCACACAGTTGGTAGCTCGGCTGGCTCCTATGCCTGAAGTACAGTTGTATGCACCAATGAGGTTTCAAATAGTTTTGTAATGCGGAAGATGGTGGAAGATAAGCTCGTTACAAAAACTGAAACCTTAGTGCTGGGTTAGTTGGTTAGGTACTGAATTTAAAATACTGAATGTAAAATACAGAAAGTACGTATACAGTATTTTAATGTTGTTCGGAGATCCCCCTCCTACATCCACGACTTCTTTTTTGGGGAAGTAATCCACTAGATAAGCTTACGCGTGCTTACCAAACGCCTCACTTGGATTCCAAGTTCCAAGCAAACCTAACCAGTCTGATTCCGGGTTCGAACAGGACCCCACGACACTTTTCCAGGCAAATGCTCAGCCAGTCTTAGATTTCGGGTTCTAAAGAACCTGTTCTTAGATTCCGGGTTCCAAGGGATTTGTTCTTGGATTACGGGTTCCAAGCAACCGGGTATTGGATTACGGGTTCCAAGGGACCTGGTGATTTTCTACTATGGGTTCAAAGTCAGACCTGTGATTTGGATTTGGGGGAGAATCCAACAAGGAAACCTTCAACACTTTAGGGGAGTGGAGGCTTCAACCCAAGACTAAGAACTTAATCTCTTGTTAAGAGAGAGTACTGAGGAGATACAAAACAAGCAATGACCAAGTCGCTAGCCTCAATCATGAAGGGGAACTTCTGAGAGGCTAGGGAGAAGAACATGAGAGAAATCACTCTTCTCTTTCTCCACCAGTCGTCTTGCTTGGAGAGAGAGAGAGGTGAAAAGTATGGCACTCCACATGCTTTACTGGCAACCTTCCAGAGATGGTACATGCGACCTTTGCTTTTTGCATATCGCTATTATCGGTCCATTTATGGAAAGTTTTCCAGCTGACTTGTGCTCCCGAGTAGATTTAAAATCTGGCAGCTCCTCCGTCTTCAGCGTCTTTTCTTCTCTGCTTCGAGACGACTTGACTTTGACACAACTTCTCTTCACACTAACTGTATGCCTTCAGTTGTGGAGTCAACTGAATTGCTGTCCAATTGAGTCCCTGCTTCAGTTAGGGTTGATGTCCCAACTGATCTTGAGTGTCAACTGAGTGTGGTCCCTTAGTTGAGTCTGGGTCTCAGCTGAGTTTGAACCTCATCTGAGTTTGAACCTCATCTGAGTTCTTCCTTGAACCTCCTTCTTGAGCCCGGCTAACTTTTTCTCCTTGACTCTTGTAAAGATAAAATCTCTACGCTCAAACAGTGAGCTCTAGCTAAATAGACTAAAGGCAATCATCTACTCGGTCGGAGTCAGTTGGGTTTTAGGCATTTTTTGAAACCTTAATAATTTTCCCAACAGTTTCTCGTTTTTTGATGATACCAAAATCCTAACTGACATCACCAACTTTTCCTAAATGATACCACAAATCGGTACCGAGAAGACTAAAAGATAGACTCAATTTTAGTCTTTAAAAGGAAAGTGTGAGCACAAAAACAAAAACAAAAAAAAAAAAATTCTGGCCTCGAACTTGGACAACGAGATGGTTATCATCATGTGAGGTCAATAGCCGACCTTTAAAAACCAACAACTTGTTATAACATATAACAAATTAGGGAGCGATTATAGTTACAACCGAGTTCTTGCAAAACTACAGTCCTAACTTCTAATCTACTCTAGGTCTTCGTCTCCACCACCTTCTTCTTCCTTCAATTTAGGGTCTTCTTCAACAGCAAGGCTGGAGGCTGAGGTCATCCCTTCTTTGACCTTTGACAGCCTTTCCTTCATCAGACTTGTCTGTGTTTATCAAGGTTGGCAGCTGGACTTCTCTTCTTCAGCTGCTTCTCCTTCAGCCTTGATAACCAACAAAGAGTCCTTCTTCTTCATCAAGAAGGTCTTTGTTTCAACCCCTTCCTACCATGGCTGGAGGCTCAAGGCTACACGCCTTTTCTGGAACCTACAACAGCCCAGCACGATGTTCACTCCCGCTTTAGTTCACCTGAGGTGGCATCAACAAAGATATGTTGACCCAAACAAGACCTACAAGGTGACTGCATGTACTCCTTCCCCCTTTTTGGCATCAACAAAAAAAAGATGAGGTGCTGGGTGAGCAGGAGGGCACTTTTGGCAGCGGCTCACGAGGAGGCAAAGCGCGCCATTATTCCTTCCATTTCCAGAGCAAGGAAGACCAATTGTAAGGCTAAACAAACATCAACGAAAACTGGTGCTTCTCTTTGCACGATGATTGCAATGGTAAAGGAAGGTAGATCAACTGAGATGAGCTTGTGAACAGGGAAAAACCCTTCATGAACCCATCTCAGGATCAAGTGCCTAGAATTGGGTGGGACTAGTGATGGACATGTGTTTAATAACCAGTTCAGGTGACGTGGGGTTGCAAATTTGCAATCCGATGTGCAATTGGAAGAACACTTCAGGGAGCTACATTTGCTGGCTAACACCACGAAGCACCCACATCATCAGTCGTCCTTTGAGGCGTCTGCGTCTCATGTAGCCACGAATATAAAGTTCTCACTGAACCGATTGTTTCACAGATTTAGGTTTTACGGAAGGAAAGAACCGCTTTGCAAAGTGGTAAGGCATATTCTCGATCTGGTAGGTTTTTCTGAAGAGAAAAACAAACCCTAGCAAGGGAGAAACCACAAAGTAAAAATTTCATGAGAGAGAGGTAGAAATTTTGGAGTAGTTGAGATATGAATCCTGGTTGATATGCAAAATAAATTGCAAGGCCCGTAATTTATAGAGAGGTTGAGATCCAAATCAGCGGATCAGATCAACTCGTGCAGTTTCTTTGGGATAAACGGCATATTTTAATGCTGTCACACCCCGACTCCCGAGGAGCGACTAACGATGCTAACACTACTAATCATCCATCAACTCAACTCAAATAAGGGATTCATGCTCGGGGAAAATAAGGGAATATTGACTGAAATCGATAACAAATAAGAACATGCTTCCAAGTCACAACTAAAACATCAACGAGCATGGATAATTTATATATCAAAATGAAACAACATAAGTATTTCAAATTCTCAAGAAACGAGAATCAACAAAAACCATAAATTGTACCGAGCACATGTCTCTTAATCAACAGAATATAAAAGTATTGATTCAAAAACATATCAACAGACATCATTATCATAGCATTACAGCGGAAACCTCGACTCGATCCCAACAACTACATGTATGACGACATGTAATTGCCTGTAATACCCCGGAAATTCCTTACGATCTCAAATTTTTAAAGTTAATAATAAAAATGGCTTTGCATGCCTAAGTTTACGATTTTGAATTCTAAGATTAACGGTCGAATCCGTTTCCAAAAATAAATTACGGAAGTCAGCTAGACGACTACTGTATTTAGTGTTAGCGCATACGGAAAATTTTTAGTTCGTGAACTCAGAACGGAAAATCGTCTGATTTTTACATTCACGAAATCGCGATACGAACTCGCCCGAGAAAGTTCGTTTTTATGATTTTTCGGACGAAACTCGGACTGTGTCGTCCTAAGTTTTTATCGGAATTAATTTTATAAATATTATTTTCCGATTAAGTTTAGTACGTTAGAATTTTTGGACGAATCGGATCGTAACGATTTTGTGCCGAGCTACGTTTTTCGTCGTTCGATTTCCGTAACGTCGTATCGCGTCGGAAAAGTACGTATTTCTTTTTCCCTCTCCCTCTAGCCGACTTCCCTCTCTCACTTAGGCTTGATATTTGTGTTTTATATTGTATTATGACAAGGAATACGAGGAATACGAGGTAGATACCAATGCTACAAAGAATAGGTTAGGATGGTATAAATGCAAAATGAGAAAGTGATAGCTTACGCTTCACGGCACGTTAACCCCAGGAAATTGAGTATCCAACCTACGACTTAGAGCTTGCAGCCGCAGTACATGCAATGAAATTTGGACACACCATCTATATGGTGTAAGGGATGAGATCTTCACAGATCATCAAAATTTGGAGCATGTATTCGAGCAAAGGAATTAACATAAGACAAAGGAGATGGCTCGAACTAGTAAGATATTACGTTTGTGAAAATAATTACCATCTAGGTAAAACTAAGGGTAAGAATAGACACGCTGAGTCGTAAGACCCCAACTAAGTTTAGGTATCTTTTCGTCGGAAAAGAAACGCTTATACGAGGATTCGAGAAGATGGATATAGAAAAATGCATGATGCATCAGCATCGATCACAGAGCAAATAGCGACATTAGTAATTATACCAAATTGCGAGAAAGATTATAAGTACCTAGATAAAGGACAAGTTGATCGAGGAGTTTCGACTAAGGATAAGAGCGGATAAACCAGACAGCGACTCAGAAGCAATGAGTTTTATGATAGAAATTTAAGAGTGGACTTAGTATTTCCGATGACGACGAATTTAAGAATTAATAAAGGATTTTCAGTGGAATAGAGTGAAACGAGACGTTGTTTCGTTGATAGAAAGATGTTTAGTTTATAAGTAGGAGAAAGCTTTTCACTGACAACTATACGAGTTGTGATAATCGTTAAGGTATTCCGGAAATGGAAGGATATAGTTACAATTTTATGACGACGAGATGTTTGTAGGTCACAAGGCAGAAAAGTTAGATAGCAAACTTAATTTGAGTACCGGTTCTCACCTCCAGTTGAATGGACAGTCCGAGAAAACGATTCAGATACTCGTTGATAAGCTAAGAACGATAATATTAGTCGAAGAGCGAATTGAAGAACACGTAGCCAACAACCGAATTGTTATAACAATAATTATTAAGCTACGATAGGTATTACGACTTACGAGACCTTGTAGGAGGAAAAGATTTACATAGTTGCCTTATTATTATAAGGTAGGTGAAAGCAAGAATTTAGGACCAGACACGGTCGATGAAATGATCGAGATCATTCGATAGATTCAAGTCAGAATAAAACGAGTTTAAAGAAGACAAAAGTCTTAAGTATATACGACAATTCGAACTTAATAATTGAGAAAGAATATAAAACTTCTTAAGATTCTCCGTTAATGAGAAACATTAGATTCGTGTCAAGTAAAACTTCGACGCAGAATTATATAATTAGCAATAACTTGGAAAAGATAGTTTCCAATACGAATAGTTATGGCTTTATCGCCAAGTTTATGGAATGCTTATTTTAAGTATATCTCATTTTGAGAAGAAGTATGTACGTCCGATTCTATACACATAGTGGGTCAACAAGACGTTGATCTTGATATCAACTTAAGTTATTAGGAAGGATCGAAATCGATCTTGAATCAAAAAGCGCAAAAGTTAAGGAGCAAGTCGAGACGATTAGTAATAACGTTGTAAGATCATCACAGGCAAGAGGAAGCCATGTGAGAACTCGAAAAAGAGTTGAGTGGAAAAGTACCCCGAACAGTTTAAAGAGGATAAGCAAATTTCGGGACGAAATTTTCGCAAGGGGGGTAGGATGTAATACCCCGGAAATTCCTTACGATCTTAAATTTTTAAAGTTAATAATAAAAATGGCTTTGCACGCCTAAGTTTACGATTTTGAATTCTAAGATTAACGGTCGAATCCGTTTCCCCAAATAAATTACGAAAGTCAGCTAGATGACTACTGTATTTAGGGTTAGCGCGTACGGAAAATTTTTAGTTCATGAACTCAGAACAGAAAACCGTCTGATTTTTACATTCACGAAATCGCGATACGAACTCGCCCGAGAAAGTTCGTTTTTATGATTTTCCAGACGAAACTCGGACTGTATCGTCCCAAGTTTTTGTCGGAATTAATTTTATAAATATTATTTTCCGATTAAGTTTAGTACGTTAGAATTTTTGGACGAATCGAATCGTGACGATTTTGTGCTGAGCTACGTTTTTCGTCGTTCGATTTCCGTAACGTCGTATCGCGTCGGAAAAGTGCGTATTTCTTTTTCCCTCTCCCTCCAGCCGACTTCCCTCTCTCTCTTAGGCTTGATATTTGTGTTTTATATTGTATTATGTGTGACACCTAATGCTATACTATTCAAACTTTACACCTTAGGTAGTAACTATTCCTATTTAACCTAAAGTAATACCTTATAACAAATTAAATCACTCATCTCCTCCCTCCCTCATCTTTTTCGGCAGCTTCCCTCCCTCTCTCCCTTCTCCATTTTGTTCCTCCATTGTTGAAGAAAGCTCCAAGTTCGTGATCAAGAAATCACACAAGTCTTCATCCTTCCATCGAACTTCATTTCTTCCTTCTTTAAACTTCAAGGTAATCCTCTCCTCTATGTTTCTATTCATACCAAATCCATTTCTTTTTATTTTCTTCTTGGATCGAATTGAGGATTGATGAACTAGATGTTTTGATCTTCGATTAGTGAAATTAGTTGTGATTAGATATGAATTCTATGATTAAAATTGAAGGAAAATCATGAACCCTAACTTCTATGTATTACCGAAATTTTAGGGTTTATGGTAGGATTTTTGGAATTCTTCAATTGATGTTATAATCATGCTTAGGAAGTATTCGATTAGTGATTAGAACCAAGAGAAATCGAAAGCCCTTTGTTATGTTGAAACCGATTTAGGGTTTAGGGTTAGGAAATTGGGGATTTTCAATTTCATGTTGCAGTTGGATTTCTTTTGATCAATTGATGTTATAATAGTATGATTAAGAGTTAAATGGTGTTGATTAATGAAGAAAATCACTCTCTTAATCCATGTGTTAATACCGAAAATTATTAGAAAATTAGGGGTTTGATATAGCTTGGTTTAATTGATGAAATGATGATAGAATATGATTTCTAATGACATTAGATGATGTTATGAATTTAATTAGATTTTTCTAAAATAATTATTGAATTGGTAAGAGACGAAGATCTCGAATTAAGTTGAGATATAGTGATGATATGAAGTGATGATGTGCATGAAAATGAATCTCGTTAGATGATGTTTGATGACGTAAAATTTGAATGAAATCCGACAACTTTTAAAATTGTGTAAGAGACGAACAATTAGTCGTAATTAATAACCGAGAAGTCGAATGAGAATTCTAACTTGATATTATTGTTTATGATGGACTTGAGAACAACTTTGTAGTTGATGTCATGAGCTTTCGAGCTTTTTTAGTATGAGTTATAGTGATAGTCGAGAACTAGAACGAGGAATTGATAACTTGTTTTTGGTTTAGTACATGTTAGTTGAAAGCTGACGTTAGAACGTCGTGCTATTGGACGAGTTTTGAGAAGGAGTTCATCATGTACAGGGGTACGTGTTGACTGCCTTGAGGGTCAAGTTTCATGAGAAATCGAATACGAGAACTTAGAACGAACCTAAGAAGTTATACGTCGATTCTATCGAGCAACTAGGGTTAGCGCGGCAGTTTTGCGACCCTTGCCGGAAACTGTAATAACTTTTATCTCGTTTATCGGATTTGCGATCCGTAAATTGGAGCGTAAACTAGACATCCCAAACTTTCCAACGGTACAGGGCTCATCCCCTGTTTCCAGTTCCCCTGTTCTGGGCAGCCCCCAGAGTTACTGCCTTGCGCAGTGAATTTTCAGATTTCATTCTTCTAAGTTGTTTGTTTCGCAACTTAGTTTCTTTCAATCGTTTAAGCCGTAATAACTTGACGACTATCTTCTTACTGACCCCAGTGTCAAGCAAGGAGCCTTGAGTGGTAAAACAAGACGAGATCTCATCTCGTATCCGTTAAAGTAAAGAATTTAGTTAAGCGAGAAATTGTTTAAGTCGCCTAAAGAGCTAGAACTTATGTTCCTAAGTTGATTTCTTTTCCAACTTAGTTCCTTTGATCTTTTAAGTCGTATTAAGCTATCGACTACCCTCTCTACTGACCTAAGAGTCGAATATGAGATCTTTCGAGTTCTAAACGAGATTTGTTCGAGTCTCGTTCCCGTTTAATTAAAATGAAACTAGTAGCGTGCAAATGCCTAAAGAAACAAAACGACTAAAACCTAATTCGAATTTCCATGTTCGATTATCTTATACGACCAAATTTTAAGTGTTATTATTTTACGATGAAGGAGGAAGCCAGCAGTAAGGAAAGGACGGAAGATCAGGAGATCGGAAGCTAGCGCTTAGTAGTTCTGTATCACAAAGGTGGGCTTTTATATATGAAATAAAACAAGCAATGCTCTAAAACCTTTCTTTATCGCTTTGATATCTGTGTTTTCAAGTAATAATCATGGCATAAACTGTTTAAATATTTTATGTGAGTTCTCTTGTACCTATCTGAGTTAACCTTCGTGTTTTCCAGATTTATTAGTTAACGATCGGCTCTGAGTTAGCTATTAAGTGCTTTCCAGAGTTAGTGCACTTTGTAACCTGTGGTGTATGTGATACTCTGTTGAGGGGTACCAGCCACGGTGAATGAGAATTGGTCAAGATTTGAACGTAACATACTAGAAAAATGCTTGTACAAGCTACTTTATACAAATGAGTCAGAAAAATGTTTAGTGGACACGGGCCCCTTTTCAAGAAAACCCCGATGTGCTACAAATTATGAAATGCCTGATTATTTATACTTATGATTATGTTTTCGGCAACGTGCCCACTAAGTACTTTTGTACTTAGCCCTGCATATGTTTTCTAAATGTGCAGGTTGAAGCGATGGAAGCGGTGAGGGTTGAATAAAGTTATCTTAGGAAGACTTTAGTTAGTATGAATCATTTTTCCGCTGCAAAACTCTAGTATTTTGATGAACATGTATGTAATCACTGTAGACTAAGATCTGTCTTATAACTTAGTTTATCCATCGTGTACTCTCAGTCGAGTAATCCTTCGAGAATTACTCTTCCTTTTGTAATTAAAGTCTTGTTCACATAATATATGTTGTCTTTTATGTATGTATGTTCAGTTAGTCCCCTTCTTCCCCGCTTCTTCAATCCAACCCCAGTCGCACCCCGGCTTCTGCCGTCCCTCGGGATTTGGGGCTGTGACATTGCCAGTCAACTTTCGACTCAAAGTAAACACACTACACCACCAAGCTGCCCACGCCATCCACATCCCACTAACATGCACGTTTAGATATACATGCAGGGATGAGTACTTCGTACTCAGTAAACACATGCCAAAACATTTGAAAACTTTTCTTAGAGCTATACAATTGAACTTGCCTTGCCGAAGCATCACAAGTATTTATGCAGTTAAAAACGCTTACTTGTGAATGCAAAAACATTTTCTTTTCTGAATAGACTGCACAGTCAAAATCATAATATATACCCAACATAGGCATGTATCATCTACCACATTAACTCTGTGTCGAGAAGTAGTCCTCCTTCTCAAACACTATGACCGGCTAAACTGAAGTAAAGCTCACAGTCACCTCAAACTATTCAAATACCATACGTGGGTTCCTGTCTTTCACAGGGCATTCATATCTTAAGCAGATGATAAAGCATACTAAAACTCATGTAAAAACGGCAAGTCAATCGAACTTCAAAACTCATATAATAATACTCAATAATAATAATAGCATTCATCGGAGATTTTGGTTTTAGAAAAGCCCACCTGATTTCCAAAGACTAGCTAGGCGGCTTACTTTTGACTGTCCTTGCTACTTGTCCGTCCCGCTCGGTCCTTCACAATTGGACATCGATAAAAGAATAAGACTCGACGCGAAAGACGTAAAGTAGATTTTGGCTTCGACTGAAGGACTTCTACTTGACTCGACTCTCTCTATTTTTATCTTTTCTAAATCAATATCCTTTCTTGACTTTCTCGTTCTCGACTCATCGACTCTACTCGGTTACTAATTACTTCATCTCGTACTCTCGTTATAAATTATTATTGCTAATCGGTAATCGGCAAAATCTTAGCATTTCTCATTAATTAATGAAATATCATTTATCTCCATTTCATTACTCGAATTCCTACTCGCATTCTCAACTCAACTAACGTCATATCAAATTAATCATGTCTTATGCACGCATTCTCAACAATTTGAACAAATCATTTCATCATAAACAAAGTACAAATATTTCACGTAAACATTTAGATTCAATCAAGCACAACAACTTCAACATAATTCATATTCCAAACTCAATCATGAATTGACTCGACTTTGCTTGATTTTAGTTTTTAGAAAAGATGTTAACTTTGATAAAATAATTTCATGTCTTTTCAATAAAGCGAATAAAAGTTCAAGTAATAAGAATTTAAAACTCAAATAATCACTTAGTATTTCTCGACTCAATATATGACATTATTTCAAAATACGTCGTCTTTTCTCAACCACGTACTCATACTCGCATACGTACTATTATTTATTCTATTATTATAATTTCTCTTTTATTATTCTCCATTAAACTCTTATTTAATCGAAATTCGTTTTCTATTTAAAACTCAACTCGATGTATTATTCTCATACTCTATTATTTTTTATTTTATTAAGAAATTCTTTTTAGATTATTTAATTCTAACTTTATTATTATTATTTTTTTATTTCAAAACTTCTCGACTAATTTACAATTAAACGAGTAAACGAACTTGACTCGATTAATCTTCTCATTAACTCCTTACACTTGACTCCTCAAACATTATCCTCTTTAAAAGAGAATGTATTTAATTTAAGATTAAATTATTATTATTATTATTTCTCGTTGTTTCTCGTTCAATCGAACGGCTTAACCTCGACTACTTGTCTCAAATTTTATACTCGATTTCCAATTCCATTTCTTTAACTCTAACTCGTCTTTTGTTTTTCAATTATCATCTCTTTTAATTCTCTATCATTTATTTTACTCAATTTTCTCCTTTTAACTCTAATTATTTAATAAGGAACTATTTTTCTTTATTTTTCTCAATTTAATGACTCATTATTAATTTAATAATTTTTCTCTTTTATTTCTATTTTAATTTTATTTTTTTCTATTTTTGAATTATTTATTAATTAAATAATTAATTTAATTTTATTTTATAATTAATTTTAATGTTCTTTAAATCTTCAAAAATTACATCAAGAACACCTAGAACACCAAGAACACTCATTCAAAAACTCATATTTTCAGCAAGAACACCTAGAACATACACTAGGCATTCAACTCCTAATTTTCAATTTTTTTCATGTTTTTATGCTTAGAATTTCATTTTCTTTGTCTTAAACATCCTCATTAAACATCTAACACTCAAAATCAACTATAATCATACTCATATCATCAAAAATCATCATAAATCACTAAAAATCATCAAATTATAATTTCTTCCTTCTCATGCATATATTTCGATTTTTCTCATATAATAACATAAGAAATTAAATCATCCATAACTCGTATTCATCTCATGCTCATAACATAATTAAATCATCAAGAAATAAATCAAAATAATTTCTCCTCCAAGGCCTATAACTCACGGCATTTATATAAAAAAAATGAGGCATGTATTTTCTCAAATTTCTCATGCATAACAATTACTCCAAATATACTCATAAACACATATAAATCTTCAAATCATCAATAAAACATGAAAATCGATTTTTCTCTTTTTCTTCCCTATTTTCGGTTTTAATCAAATTTTAGGGGTTTTTATTTTTCTTTTCTCTTTTAATCATAGATTAATTTCCTAAGCTCGATTTTTCTAACGATTTCATCACTCGATTCTCACATCGAATCCTAGTTTGCCTAAGCATAAATTAAAGACATGCATGCTTTCTTATCTTTAGGGATTATTAGATTACAAATATACAACTAATCAAATGATTAACATACTTAAAAAGTTAAATCGACGCTTCTCCTCTTGATTCTTCTTTGGAACCGAAAATAAAGAGGAAAAGGAGCTCAAATCCTTAGCTTGGAATTTCCATAATGGTTTTCATCTTGAATCCTAAAAAAAATGAAACAATAATTAATCATCTCCCTAAGGGCATGTATGCCGAAAAAAATTAAGAAAAATAGAGATGATTTGGATTTGATATTGAACTCAAGAATTGATGAATTTATTACCTCTTCAATTAGGGTTTGAAAGATTGGAGAGGATGATGATAATCTTCTTTGGATTTGGAAGCTTGGAAGCTTGATGATTGAAGCTTCAATGGAGTTTCTCCATCTATGTGTGTGTGTGTGCCTCTCGGCAATGAGAGGAAGAGAGGGAGAGAGATTTTTTTTTCCTTTCTTGGCTAAGGCACGAGAGAGAAAGAGAGAGAGAGAGAGAGAGAGAGAGAGAGAGTTTGAGAGAGAGATGGATGCATGAATGATGATAATGATTTTAGCTTTCTCCGTAAGACATAGAAGAAATTAAACTAAGGGAAGTGAATATAATGATGATATTTCCATAATAGGTGTTGACAAATAGGGGTCTAGGAGAGAGATTAGGGAGAGAGAGAGGGAGGTCGGTGGTGAGAGGGAGAGAGATGAGAGAGAGATTCCCATTTTACAGATAAAATTTTACCCGGATGAAAAAGTTTTCCGGTAGAATATGTCCGTGTTATTTCATTTATACTGAAAATGGCTCTAAACTCTCCTCGTCTCGTTTCTGACATCGAAAACACCTCAACTCTATCTCATGTCCCACGAAATAAATCAAGTATTCTGAATATCAAATTTTTAGGTTAAAATTCCAAGTAACGAAGAAAACCTAAAAATTAATCGGCTAATTAATCCATTAAGAACTAAACTCTTAGAATTCTCTCAGGTGATCTCGGATAAGCTTCTAACATATCTCAGGGGTCTTAGAATTAAATCTAGATTCAAAAGACACTAATTATGTCATAACCCCAAATCCCGAGGGACGGCAGATGCCGGGGTGCGACTGGTATTGGATTAAAGAAGCGGGGAAGAAAGGGGATGGATGAATAAACATAACATTAAAGACAGAATAATTTCTATGAACAAGACTTCATTAACAAAAGAAAGAGTTGATCTCGAAGGATCACTCGAACAAGATCTCAAAAGATTCTAAGTTATAAGTACAGAACTTAAACTAAAAGTGATATTCATATTTACATAAGTGAGTCTAGAGTTTGGCAGCGGAATTGTAAACTACATACTAAAGTCTTCCCTATTGACAACATTTACTCAACCGTCGCCGCTCCGTCTCTCAACCTGCACATTTAGAAAACATATGCATGGCTAAGTACAAAAGCACTAAGTGGGCACATTGCCGAAAACATAATCATAAGTAAGATAGTCAGGCATTTCATTTCTGTAGCACATCGGGGTTTTTCAACAAATTCCCGTGTCTACTAAATATTTTCTTTCTCATTTTCATAACTTAGCTTGTACAAGCATTTTTCATAGATGTTACGTTCAATCTTGACCATTCATTATCACCGTGGCTGGCTACCCCTCAACAGAATACCACATACACCACAGGCTACAGTGTACACTAAACTTTGGAAAGTCCCTTTTGACTAACTCAAAGCCGATCGTTTAGTTAACCCCTTTCGGCTAACTCATAAAGTACAAGAGAACTCACATAAAACAAATAGTTCATGCCATGATTATCACTTTGAAAACACGATTATCAAAGCGATAAAGGAAAGGTTTTCGAGCATTGCTCATTTTGTTTCACATATAAAAGCCCACCTTGAAATTACAGAACTTCTATATGAGCTTCCGTTCTTCAATCTTACGTCCTGTCCTTGTGCTGACTTCCTTCTTCATCGTAAATAATCATACTTTAAAATTTGGTCGCAAACGATAAACGAATACGGAAAATCGAGTTAAGTTTTAGTCCTTTAGACTTTTTAGGCATTTGCACGCTAAACTAAACTCTTTTAATTAAACAGAAACGAGATACGAACACATCTCATTTGACACTCATTCGGTTCTGTACTTGACACTTAGGTCAGTAGTAAGAAGTAGTCGATAACTTGAACGACTAAAAAGATCGAAGGAACGAAGTTGAAAAGGATTCAACTTAGGAAACTAGCTTTGGAAACTTACTGCTCAAGTCAGTAAGTCTGTACAGAACAGAGTATACGAAAAAAGGAGATGAATCTTATACCAAAAGAAGGTGTCTAGTTTACTCTCCAATTTATGGATCTTGATTTCGTTAAGCGAGCTAAAAGATATGGCAGTTTCCATGAAGGGTCGCAGAACTGCCGAGTGAAACCCTAATGCTCGATAAAATTCGACGTATAACTTCCTAGGTTCGTTTTATGTTATCGTACTTAAATTCTCACGAAATTTACACATCAAGACAGTCAACACGCACTATCATACGTGAAGAACTCCTTTCCATTCTTCGTCTATAAGCACGATGTTTAAAACCTCGTCTCTTCAACTATACAATTACTATACCAAAACAAATTCCAATTTCTATTTCATTTTCATTCATTCACTTCTCGATTCTTAACTAACTCTCATTACGTCTCGTTTCTCGGATGGAAAAGTCATTAACTACAATATTGTTCATCAATCAATAACAATCATTATTATTAAAAGGGATTTCCTTATTCGACTTTTCTACCGGCTTTTAAACTCGATTCTTCGTCTCTTATTCAAAATTGAAACTTCTTATAATTTGTTGAAACTTTACGGTTACGATCATTAACTATCAAGATTAACAAAGGTTTGAATCACAAACCCTAATCATTATCTATTCTCGACTTATCGTCGATCGTTCGTCTCTTAACGAAAATCTTACGTTCTCCGTTTTCGTTCAAATTTTACAACAACAATTATTACCTAACGAGCATCACTAAAACGCAAATCATATTATCAAAACATTAACGAGCTCCAACTTATCGACACGTTTTCGTCTCTTACATTTTTCAATTTATTTTTAGAAAAATTCCAATTAAATATATAATCATCCTCATACATCGTATATCTCATTTCTATTAATCAATCGAGCATATCATAACATTTACTACATCGAATAGACCCTTCTTCATCTCTTATGTTCCAACTTTTATTTTTAGAAAAATCTAAATCTATTCATATAGTCAATTAACAACATGTAGAACACTAATCTATCGATCAAACATCAACGAAATCGAGCTACGATCAAACCCCTAAAATTCTATAAAATTTCGATCATGACCTAAAATAAAGGGGAGTGATTTTCTTCATGATTCAATCCGTAGAATCTATTCCTAAGCATACTAGAACATGAATCGAACAAGGATCAACATCCTATTTCATCTCTTAAGTTTTCGAAAAAAAAAATAAAATGATGGAAACAAGCTTTTGTTCGGTTCATATGGTAGGAGATGTTCTTACCTTGCGTAATATGGACTAGGAAATGGAATTGATCGGTAGGTAGAAGACTTGAGTGCTTGAGAAAGCTTGAAGGTTGGAGCTTTAATGGAGGATTGGAGAAGAAAATGAGATAGAGAAAGAGTGTGTGTGTTGGCGGTAGAAGGAGAAAAGAGAGGGAGATGATGACTCATTGTTATAGATACATAAAGTGTTAGAAAAATCTAACAAAGGTATGGTGAGTCGTTAGGGAGTGTTTGGCGTGGATTATTTAGACGAAAATATCTCGTTTCCGGCTTTAAACGACGATTAAAAAGTCGAGGAATACTTTCTTAGGTAGTTACGAATTCGACGAAATCTAACTTGTCCATTAGATTGGAAATAAAACACGTACTCGGAAAACCTAATTCATTTTTTTTTAAAATCCGAGAAAAAGTCGGGATTAGACAGTCTAAAATTCGCCCGAAAAATCATAAAAACTAACTTTCTCCGGTGAACTCGTATCGAAGAAAAAGTAAATGTAAATTCTGATGGATTTTAATTCTGAGTTTTCGGACGAAAAATTTACCAGATGTAAAAACCCTAATACAGTAGTCGTTCGTCCGACTTCTGGAAATTATTTTCTGAAACGGATTTCACCGTAAATCTTAGAATTTAATTTCATGAACTTAGGCGTGCAAAGCCATAATTATTATTAACTTTCATTTTTAAAGACAGTAGAAATAATCGGGGTATTACAAATTAGGTCAAATTCTAAGTTCGTCGGTGAATAGTGTTTTCTCGGTTCTAGTTACTATTCACTGAAAAGTAAAAATTCTCAAAATTCTCCAAAAGTCATACTCATGCTCAAACTTATATAAATAAACTCAATCAATGCATCACAGACTCGATTCGAATAATCAAAACGAGAAAATTCACGTCAAAGCACATAAGGGCAATTTGGTCATTTCAAGCAAATTCCTTTTCTTGAGAACAATCTTTTTATTCATGGCATATTATGAAATTTAGAACGCACTTAAAGGCTTATAAAAACTCGGGGCATTACAAATGCCGTTTAAGAAAAAGCTGCTCCAGGAATGACGATGATGGAACCTGTCATGATGCGGTTGATGAACCCATATTTGTGTCCATCTTTTATTGTGTTTTTCTTGTTTTTTTTGTCTTTATCGAGTCGAAGTGTGTCTGGGAGGACACGAAGTTGAGAGATGGTGTGCAGGAAAGAACAGGTGGAAACTTGGCAAATCCGGTGAAAATCTGTTGTTGAGATGCTGAGATGGCGATACAATGCAAATGGGCATAGGGCTGGAGGCTTGTAGCTGGGCAACAACGTTCTATTCAATCTACAAGTCAGGAAGTACCTCCCTATATCCTTGAAGCCAACAGACAGAGTACCCGGAGGAGCCAGGATCTTGGTCAGCATAGGAAGCAATACAGGATACAGACATTGAAGTCGAGAAGTGAGTCAGGTCAGCGGCAGATTTCTTCTTTTTCAAGGAAGAGGATAAGGATCGAAGATTTCTTTCCTTATCCTAGCCGAACCTAATCAATGAAGATATCTACCACGTAAGAGAAGTAAATCGCAACTGCATGGATAAGGGAGGAGGCGGATATGCATGGGAAGAATCCTTCACCAACAAGGAAACTATCCTAACCCTAAAATCCATCGCCTATATATATGGTGGACTTCACTTTGTAATAGAGGGTTGAATTCACGTTTTATTAGCTTAGTTCTGTATTCTAGTTTGAGAGAGCGAGAGGAAGAAACAAGTCCTACGAGCAAATTTATTTCGTTTCCAGTATTTCTGCATTAGTATATGTAGTTGTTAACTTGAAGTCAAGACCTTAGTTGAGCAGCAACACATTCCAGTTTAATTTCAGTTATGATTTCCCTTATATGTTTTGTGATTTCATTTAAATAATATGTCTAGCTAAATTTATTGTTTGGGTTGGATGTAGATGATGTGGTCTTAATTACTCGTTCTAAACTCGTGAGGTCGAATTGTGTGAGTTCGTTATTTGATTTGTTCCCAAAACACTTATGAATAATTCTAGACTTAATTGAAATTGATATATGCTTGATCACCGTCTAGATATTGAGATTAAGTCATTAACAGGAATTGGGATCAAACTCGAGAGTGTCTCTCGTGCCCAAGAAGGTAAAGAGTGTTGGAGAGCAGTCGGTATTGACCTATCTCTTGGCTATCTTGGGTCTGTTTATTCTTAATGCCTTTTGGGCAGCATCATTACTGAAGTGTCTTTGTGATTTTGTTGATCAAAGGAGGAGATCTTGCCTTCTGGTGAAGATCTGTAAAATTGGATAGACATAGGCTTGGTGTGTTTATATCGTGACTTCGTGACCATTAGGGTATAAACTAATCTTTGTCTTAAACCAAGTAATGAGATCAGGTAATTGAATATCTTTGCACCAATGAACGAGTAATGAGTAATTAGGATCATTGATTCGAAACCCTAACCCAAACTTCTTTGTTATTTGATATTTCACTTGTTGAGTTACAAGATATTGAGATACAATCTCGACCATAACCCCTTTCTGTTGAGAACTACCAAGAAGAACAGATCTACGCCAAGTCCCTTGGAATCGACTCCACTTGCCATTACTACTGTCTTGTTGGGCAAGAGGCATTTTATAAATTTATTTGTGCGAAGAGTGTGATGATTGCCTTTCGTCAAATTAACGTTGTTGTCGGGGCCTTGGTTTTAAGCTAGTGTGCTCTTCTAGCTTGAGTTGAGCACGGTTTATGCCCAAGCCACATCTGCGGAGTGACGGAGATCTACAAGATCACGGTGTATGCCCTTAGGTGATAGCTAGGAGAAATCGAGCAGAACAATGCAAGAAGAAGAGAGATTTGGAGGAAGGCGTCAATGAACCTTCAGAGTCTCAGAGCTTGACAAATGATCAGGATATTGAGCAAGAAGACGATTCTTGCTCAACATCGAGTACAGACAACGAGGAGTCAACATCCAGTTCAGAAGCAGAAACATCAACCACTATGGCAGGACAACAAGAGAGAACCATCCGTCAGATTATGTTCCCTGACGACAACAGAATCAGACCTTCAAGTATCCAGTTGCCCACCATCACTGGCAACTGGGAGCTCAGACATTCTCTGATAGAGATATTGCCCAAGTTCAGCGATCATCCCGGAGAAGATCCTCAGACCTATCTTCAAGACTTTGAGATGGCGATCAGTACTGTGAGGAATAATAGCCAGACTGACCGAAATGGCAATAATAGAAACAATGGGGAACGTAATGTTGTCCAAAATGACAACAACGTTGGAGAACAAGTAGCTGCTCAAGATATGTTTCCCGACTACGTAAGGCTACTTACGTTCCCGTTCTCACTACTTGATGGAGCACGTGAGTGGCTTTACACCTTGCTAGAGGGAAGCATCGATACCTGGAAAATGATGCAACAGGCTTTTCTTGAGAAATACATACCCGTTGGCCGGATACAAAGTGGGAGGAATGCCATTTCCTCGATCAATATGGGGGGAAGTGAGTCGCTGTATGATTACTATGAGAGATTCAAGAAGTTGATAGCAAGATGTCCTCAACATCAAATTCAGGATATTGACCTGATTGAATTCTTCTTAAAAGGATTGAGGGCATCTGAGAGAAAATGGATAATTGCAGCTTGTGGAGGAGTTATAGTTGATCAATCACCAGCTGAAGTCTTCAAGAAAATAGCTGCTATGGCCGAACAATCATGAGATGAAGATGATATCCTGAGAGGGGGATATGAAGGCAACAAGGGCAACTCAGACAACTTGGTCAGTACCATGAAAGACTTCATGGCCAAGATGGATGGTCAAATGGAGGCCTTGAAAAAAAAGGTAGATAGCAAGGGAGTTTACAGAGCTGTGAAGAAATACGAGGTGTGTCAGGAAACATCCCACGTCACCTCAGAATGTCCTAGTTGGTTTGTGGAAAATGGAGATAAGGTGAAGGCAATAGGTCAGAACCAGTAAAGCGGTGGGCAACAAAGGTTCCAGTATGGCAATAACAACAAC
The DNA here is from genome assembly GCA_029490685.1 of Schizonepeta tenuifolia. Classification (NCBI taxonomy): domain Eukaryota; kingdom Viridiplantae; phylum Streptophyta; class Magnoliopsida; order Lamiales; family Lamiaceae; genus Schizonepeta; species Schizonepeta tenuifolia. The sequence continues at coordinate 21,607,761 of CM055955.1, read as the reverse complement.
TTTTGCAACAACTTCGGCTATAGGCAGAACCAGCACGAGAACATGAGATATGGCAACAACCACTATAAAATGCCTCCTGCCCATTAGCAGCCGCAGCAGCCGGCTCAGCAGTAACAACAACAGCAATACATTCCTCCACCTCAACAACCTCCTCAACAACAACATAACTATGTTCCACCACATCGAGAACCAGCCAAGACGGAGTTCATGAAGGAGACTATTGATCGGTTTACAAATGAGAACCAGAGGCTGAGAAGGGATTTTGAGAACTTTTAACTAGAAAGTCGAGTTCAATCGAATAATCTTCAAGCTCAATTGACTCACATAAATCAAACCTTGTCAAGGTTCGTAGATGACAAAAATGGAAGGCTTTCCTGCCCAAGTAGAGGTCAATAAAAAGCAAGTAAACGCTGTGACTTTGTGAAGTGGGAAGGCGTTGCCAGAGTTGTTGCCCAAGAACCAACCCAAGGAACCTGTTCAAATTGAGGAAACCAAGATGAGTACGGGAGATATCAATGACATCTACGCAGAGCTAAAAGCAAAACGTGAAGAAGGAATAAAGGCCAAGAAGAATCCCGTCTTCGATAATGAGGAGGATGAAGCCTTGTTTGACTACGTGAAGATGGAGAGATCAAGGCTGGGATTCGATAAAGATGACGTGTTGGTGGACTCTTTGAAAGCTAAAAGACAGACATAGGCTTTGGCCAAGAGAAACATTCCTCACATTGCCAAGGGAAAAACCACTTACCCAAGACGTTTTGCTCGCGATCGTGATCAGAAAGAGTTGGAGGATATGATGAATGTGTTCAAGAAAGTGGAGATTAACCTCTCATTATTAATGGCATTACAGTTCATGCCAAAGTGTGCAAAGTTTTTGCGAGAGATGTGTTTGAAGAAGACCAAGTACCCTGATAACGCCCGTTTTCACGTAGAAAATGTGTCAGCACTCATGAATTCCCACATCCCGATCAAGAAGAAGGATACTGGCATGTTTTCTATCCCATGCATAATAGGTACCACATCAATACCCAAGGCAATGCTTGATCTTTGAGCCTCGATAAATGTAATGCCGAGGGCCATGTTCGAAGAGATGAGGTTTCGACCTCTTCCTCCTACCCGTGTTGCCATTCAATTGGCGGACTTATCCACAGTCTACCCCGATGGAGTTTTTGAGGACGTGTTGGTCAAGGTAGGAGATCTTTTGTTCCCAACTGATTTCTATGTTCTTGACATGGGAAAGAAAGCAATTAAGAACCCAGTGATCTTGCTTGGGAGGCCGTTCTTGAGGACAACATGTACAAAGATTGATTGTGACACTGGGAGGTTGACAGTGCAAGTAGTTGGGGAAGTAGTAGAGCTTGATGCATATAGGCAAAATCAAGATGATGCCCTCGAGTACCTTAACACCCTCAATGCATGTGGTGAGCAAGTGGAGACGCTGAACAACTTAAGTTGTTTTTTTGAAGACCACGAGGATGCAATCCAGGCTGATCTCAATCTCATTCAATATCTTGACCTGGATCTCGACCAATACGAAGATAATGAGGCAGAGGGTGCCATGGTGGAATTCTTTGAAGACGATGAGTATGAAAGTGATAAGGATTTCTGGGAGGAGTCAGTCCATGGGCACAATTTCGACTACTCCACCGACGAAGACTACTTCAAGGATGAGGAGTCGGAGGAGTGCCAAACCTTTGATAATTTCTTTGATAAAGATGAGGATCAGAATGAAGGTAACCAAGATCCTTTTAACGAGTTTGATGAGGAACTAGAGGAACTATGATACTAATGAAATCGTGGAGGAATTTTGGCAACTGAAAGTTCTTGAGCAGGATGCCAGCATGTAGACAGAAGAAGATCTTGCCCAGAACGATGAGCTAGTAGATGTGCAGGAATGCAGTTATGCTAGGATTCCGGGCAACATACAACCTCAGGGAAACGAACCACTCAACATCCCTGAGTTGAAGCCGGAAGAAAGGTTGGTGCCATCGCTGCAAAAGGCCCCTACTTTGGAGCTGAAACCCTTGCCCAAGCACCTGAAATACATATATCTTGGCAAGAACGAGACTTTTCCCGTGATCATATCTTTCGAGCTATCGAGCATGGAGGAGATTCGGGTTGGTGAGGTGCTGAGCAAATACAAGGAGGCAATAGGGTGGACCTTGGCCGACATCAAAGGCATTAACCCTTTGGATTGTGTTCATCATATTTTGCTTGAGGAGGATGTTGTTCCCATAAGAGATCTACAAAGGTGATTGAACTCCGCCATGAAGGAAGTGGTGATGAAAGAAATACTTAAGCTTCTTGACTTGGGAATCATCTACCCCGTGTCCAACAACCGATGGGTGAGCCCTGTGCACATGGTGCCCAAGAAGTCGGGAATCCAAGTTGTTCAGAATGAGAAAAACGAGATGGTGGCTATGAGATTGCAAACCGGATGGCATGTGTGCATACATTACCGGAAGCTAAACCAAAAGATAAAGAAGGATCATTTTCCCTTGCCCTTTATCGATGAGATGCTAGAGAGGTTAGCTAGTAATGACTATTACTGCTTTCTTGACGGTTATTCTGGTTACATGCAGATCTGGGTTGCTGACGAGTATCAAGGCAAGACCACCTTCATGTGCCCGTTTGGCACATTCGCATATAGGAGGATGCCGTTCGGGTTATGCAATGCACCTGGGACATTTCAAAGATGTATGATGCATATTTTTTCAGACCTTCTTGAAGAATGCATCGAAGTCTTCATGGATAATTTCACCGTCTATGACAAGACATTTGAATCATGCTTCAACAACCTAGATCGAGTCTTGAAAAGATGTGTTGAGAAAAAGCCTTGTGTTGAACTATGAGAAATGCCACTTCATGGTGAGAGAAGGAATAGTTTTGGGGCATGTCATTTCGGGTAAAGGTATTGAGGTAGATAAGGCCAAGATCAACATAATTGCCAAATTACCCTACCCAAGATCTGTGAGGGAGTTGAGAGGATTTCTAGGGCATGCTGGATTCTATAGGAGATTTGTTAAGGACTTTGCCAAGATTGCCCAACCAATGATGAGGCTACTCCAAAACGATGTACCATGGGTGTTTGATGAAGATTGCAAGAAGGCGTTCCATGCCTTGAAGGAGAACTTGATAACAGCCCCCATTATCCAACCTCTGAATTGAGGAATGCCTTTTAAGTTAATGTGTGATGCAAGTGATTATGGGAGCAGTTCTTGGGCAAAAGCGAGGAAAGGAGAGCTATGTCATCTATTATGCCTCCAAGATGTTGAACCCGGCCCAATGTAATTATGCCACTACGGAGAAGAAGTTGTTAGCTATAGTCTTTGCCTTTGAGAAGTTTAGATCCTATTTGCTTGGCAGCAAGACCATAGTCTATACAGACAACGCGGCGTTGAAGTACTTGTTGAGCAAGAAGGACTCCAAGCCAAGATTGATTAAATGGATTCTTTTGCTGCAGGAATTTGATATAGAAATCAAGGATAAGAGTGGTGCCCAGAACCAAGTTGCTGACCACCTCAGTCGAATTCTCCAACCTGATGATGGGGTGCTGATCAAGGTGACCTTTCCCAATGAGCACCTGAGTCTTGCCCAAGATGAGCCATGGTATGCTGATATCGTGAACTACTTGGTAACTGGGAGATACCTTCTGATCTTGGGCGTTATCAAAGGAACAAGCTTAAACACGAGAGCCGTTTCTATATTTGGGACGAGCCATATTTATGAAGGGAATGTGCGGACAAGTTAATAAGGAGGTGTGTCGAGGATAAAGAGTAAAGAAGCATTCTTGAGCATTGCCACAACAAGGAATGTGGAGGACACAACGTACAGCGAGAAAAGTTTTAGAATGCGGCTTTTATTGGCCAATCTTGTTCAAAGACTGTTATGAGTGGGTCAAGATGTGTGAGAAGTGCCAAAGGGAGGGCAACATCACGAGAAGGAACGAGGTGCCCATGATGCCGATCTTACCCGTGGAGGTGTTCGACATATGGGGCATGGATTTTATGGGACCCTTGCCGAGTTCCAAAGGCAACAAGTATATCATATTGGCAGTGGACTATGTCTCGAAGTGGGTCGAGGCCCATGCTTCCAATAAAGATGATTCCAAGGTGGTTTTGAATTTTTTGAGAACTCAAATTTTCAATAGGTTTGGTGTACCTCGAGCTATTATTAGTGATCAAGGTTCACATTTTTGCAACGCGACGGTCACTGCCTTGTTCAAGAAGTATAGATTTACTCATCGTGTGTCAACAGCCTACCACCCACAAGCCAATAGACAAGCGGAATTGTCCAATCGAATCATCAAGACGATCTTGAGGAAGACCATGGGCACAACAAGGAAGGATTGGATTATGCACCTCGATGATGCCTTGTGGGCATATAGGACAGCTTTTAACACACCTTTTGGCATGTCCCCATATCGCATGGTCTATGGCAAGAGGTGTCACTTGCCCGCGGAGCTGGAACTTCGAGCTCATTGGGATGTTGCCCAACTCAACCTTGATTGGAACGAAGCAGGTGAATCAAGGAAGCTCGAGATTCAAGAACTTGATGAGATAAGGCTCCAAGCCTATGATAATGCCGGGTTATACAAGGAAAGGATGAAGAAAACCCACGATCTTTTGATTAAAGAGAAGGAGTCCCATTTTGGGCAATAAGCGTTGCTGTACCAAACTCGATTTAGGCTTTCCTCGGGGAAGCTTTCGACCAAATGGGCAGGACCTTATGAAGTGCAAGCTCAATTCTCAAATGGAGCTGTTGAGATCAAGGATCCCAAAAATGGAAAAATTTTAAAGTCAATAGCCAGCGCTTGAAGGCCTACTTTGGGCAAGAACAACTTGTTGAAGGGGAACCATCTGGGTTCCTTGTCCAGGAGGACCTCTGACCTCAAAAGGAGGGGGGTGTCGTGCCCAAGACCTTAAACGTGGCGCTGTCCAGGAGGCAACCTGGTTAGTATTTTCTCTTTATTTCTATTTTTTGTTTTTCTTTACTTCTGTAAAAAAAATAGTTAGTTTTTGCTTATAGTATTCTATTTTACAATATTTTATTTTGAAGTATTTTTAATTCTAGATTAACAATAGGGAAGAGTTTGTGTTTGGAGTATATTTTTAATTCTCATCTTTTCTCTATTTCTCTCTTCGTGAAAATGTCCAAACCCTTTACTATGGTGTTTACTCGGCCAAAAAACAAAAAAACTCAACAAAATCCCCACCGGAACCAACATCGACCTCACCAGCGACAACCCTACCACCACCACCACAAAACCCAAAACCACCAAGCCGAAACTCCCAATGGATCTCGCCAACATCTCTGCCGACCAAAACCCCTCCGTCATCATCAGAACTAGTGTGCCCAAGAGCCCGCCGGTCGATGCCACGCTCATGATGAGCGACGAAAACCCGAGCCTGATGGATGAGGTAGTGAAGAAACCGGAGGAGAAAACCCAATCAAAGGCTATGGTGACTGAGAAACAACCGGAAGAGGAGGCGGAGGAGGAAGAAAATGGAGAGAATAATGGAGAAGGTGAAGGGGAAGGTGGCGACGACAAAAAAGATAAGGAGGACGACCTTGATGAGGCCATAAAAGCAGTGGTAGCAGTGTTGGCGGCGGAGGCGAAGACCAAGGCCAAGGTAATCCGACGAAGAAAAGCAGCCGGTCGGCCGTCAAGCGCTCCCACGTCGGGGAGGATACACCGGCAAAGAAGCACAATCTGCTGCTTCGAATGTCGACTCTATCCAACCATCGATGTCAAAAAGGGCGGCCGCCGAAACTGACTCGATGGCGAGTGAGGATGTTGAGGAAGAAGAGGACAATGACCAGTCAACACCGGCAAGCAGCAAGAACATGAAGAAGAAGAAGGGCGCTACGGTGATGACATGTAGGAGGCCTAGGGATTGGAAGGTGACAATACCCAGGGTTCTCGACTTCAAACTATACAATGACCTGGGTGTTGCCCAAGAAGTACGAACGTTGTTTGATGGAATTGGCTGGAGTAAGTTCTTGGAGTGGCTGGTTGAAGTCTATGAGGAGCAGGTTAAAGAGGTGTACAGCACTGCGGCAGTGACGAGTGATCCCGAGTCTGGAGTGAGCACTATTTCCTTCTCGTTTTTGGGTTAGAAGTATGATTTCCAGGTTAGTGCCCTCAACCAGATTTTGGGGATGGTGAGTCTGAGGGATTTGGCCAAGAAGGAGTTTGGAGGCCAAGAAGGTGGTGCCACCCCCTGGAGACATTGCTTATCAGGAGTAATGGAAGGAGATTGGAAATGGAGCACCGTACAATGGAGGCAACAACAAGGGCATGGAGTTGAAGACCCATGCGCTGAGACAGCATTTTGTGAAGGGAGTCGGTGTGTATGATAAGATGAAGGAGAAGCCTGTGATGGAGGTCGGCAAGTTGGGAGAAGCGGCCCTTAAGAAGATGAATGACATTGAGGTGAGAAACGACAGGTTCGTGTTCATCGACTACGGTAGGTCAAAGTCCACCAGGCGCCCACCTTTGGTTAGGAAGGAGGAGGCAGGCACCAGCGTGGCGGTGCTGCCCAACATCGAGGTCGAGACCAGACTAGCCAACATGGAGAAGTTGTTGACCGAGATCAGGGATATCCAGCTGGCATTCTTTGCACATCAAGGATTCAGGTACTCGCTTAAATCTTCTCTTTGATTTTATGTTCCTCCCACTTTTTGTGTTAGTTTAGGTTTTTGTTTTTTTTTCCGTTTTTTGTGTTGTGTTGTCGAGTCTTGTTTTGTGTTTTATTTTTTGTTGTATCTTGTTGGTCGAGAAGGTGTTCTTATTGCCTTCACCCACAATTTGCCCAGTAAATTGTGCGGTGAAGGCCTTAGAATTCCCTTCTCAGCCTTGTTTGTAAATAATTGTTGGTCACGATCTCACTCACTTTGCTGAAAGCAAAGTGTGTTGGTGGGATCGTTGTTGGTATAATTGTTGAGTCAGTTTTTTTTTATGTCTGTTGATGCCCTACATCATACTCACTTTGCCTAAGGCAAAGTGTGTGGGTGCTGGGATATTGGTCTGTTTTGTGTGTTTTTTTTTAAATATTATTTTAGTTGTTGATCAACATGTTGACATGATAAGTCAGAGTAGGTATGTAGATGCCGTATGTAGATAGGTAGGACATAATGAGATATTGGGCAAAGACTGTGAGGTTTTGAGCTGTTGAATGCTATATACATGTGCAGCATTTATTTCTTTTTTGTGTGATAATGGCCAATTGAAACTTGTTGATCTAGAACTTGCCTGCATCTCTTATTGAAACTTCATGTAACTTAGTCGAGTTGCTTAGATGAATTAGGCATTTCTGTTCAAATTAGCCCATGGCCAAAATTCCCTACCTGGACCTTTATCCTTTGCTAGCCCCTTTGAGCTTATTGGTAATTCTTTCTATTCACTTATAGTAGCCTGAATTTATGAGCCTTCCCGGTCAAGAACTCATGTCTAGAAGAAGAAGGGATGAAAGGAAAATGTTGGGTAGCACTAGCTAGGCAATATCTCCTGTTATAGAGGTGTTGGGATAAGTTTTTTTTTTTTAAAAAAAAGAGAAAAAAAAGAAAAAAAAAAAAGAGTCCTTAAAAGAATAAGTGTGCTAAGATCGAAATGGTAGGAGTCAAGGGAAACATGTTGCCAAGAGCTGAGTCTTCTTGACATAGCCAAATTCCAAATTATCCCACCTTTTGTCTTGAGCTACGTTACAACCCAATAAAGACCTAAGGATAAGTGGTTTTGATTTTGTTCAAAGAAGTAGAGATGTAGAGGGCAGACAAGCCTATGAAAAAACATTGTTGATATTGGACAAGAGCGTATACACTTAACCATATATACTTGAGAGTTGAGTGCTTGTACGGATACCCTTGTTGCCCAATAACTCTATCTTGACCTATTTGATGGCAATATCTGCTTCATATTCTGTTTTGGCTGACATGTTGATGTGCTGATCTATTGAGTCTGTGTCTTATTTGTATTTTTTGTGTTTGAGTCTTGGGCAAAATCGTAACTATACACTTAAGGGCAAGTGTAATTCAAGTGTGTGGGTGTGATGAACCCATATTTGTGTCCATCTTTTTTTGTATTTTTCTTGTTCTTTTTTGTCTTTATCGAGTCAAAGTGTGTTTGGGAGGACACGAAGTCGAGAGATGGTGTGCAGGGAAGAACAGGTGGGAACTTGGGCAAATCCGGTGAAAATCTGTTGTTGAGATGCTGAGATGGCGATACAATGCAAATGGGCATAGGGCTGGAGGCTTGTAGCTGGGCAACAACGTTCTATTCAATCTACAAGTCAGGAAGTACCTCCCCATATCCTTGAAGCCAACCGATAGAGTCCCCGGAGGAGCCAGGATCTTGGTTAGCATGGGAAGCAATACAGGATGCAGACATTGAAGTCGAGAAGTGAGTTAGGTCAGCGACAGATTTCTTCTTTTTCAAGGAAGAGGATAAGGATTCGAAGATTTCTTTTCTTATCCTAGCCGAACCTAATCAATGAAGATATATACCACATAAGGGAAGTAAATCGCAGCTGCATGGATAAGGGAGGAGGCGGATATGCATGGGAAGAATCCTTCACCAACAAGGAAACTATCCTAACCCTAAATTCCATCGCCTATATATATGGTCGACTTCACTTTGTAATAGAGGGTTGAATTCACGTTTTATTAGCTTAGTTCTACATTCTAGTTTGAGAAAGCGAGAGGAAGAAACAAATTATACGGGCAAATTTATTTCGTTTCCAGTATTTCCGCATTAGTATTTAGTTGTTGACTTGAACTCAAGACCTTAGTTGCTGACTTACGTTTTTGAGTAGCAACCCATTCCAGTTTAATTTCAGTTATGATTTCCCTTATATATTTTGTGATTTCATTTAATAATATGTCTAGCTAAATTTATTGTTTGGGTTGGATGTAGATGATGTGGTCTTAATTACTCGTTCTAAACTCGTGAGGTCGAATTGTGTGAGTTCATTATTTGATTTTGTTCTCGAAACACTTAGGAATAATTCTAGACTTAATTGAAATTGATATATGCTTGATCATCGTTTAGATATTGAGATGAAGTCATTAACAGGAATTAGGATCAAACTCAAGAGTGTCTCTCGTGCCCAAGAAGGTAAAGAGTGTTGGAGAGCAGTCGGTATTGACCTACCTCTTGGCTATCTTGGGTCTGTTTATTCTTAATGCCTTTTGGGCAGCATCGTTACTGAAGTGTCTTCGCGATTTTGTTGATCAAAGGAGGAGATCTTGCCTTCTGGTCAAGATCTGTAAAATTGGATAGACATAGGCTTGGTGTGTTTATATCGTGACTTCGTGACCATTAGAGTATAAACTAATCTTTGTCTTAAACCAAGTAATGAGATCAGTAATTGAATATCTTTGCACCAATGAACGAGTAATGAGTAATTAGGATCATTGATTCGAAACCCTAATCCAAACTTCTTTGTTATTTGATATTTCACTTGTTGAGTTACAAGATATTGAGATACAAGATATTGAGATACAATCTCGACCATAACCCCTTTCTGTTGAGAACTACCAAGAAGAGCAGATCTACGCCAAGTCCCTTGGGATCGACCCCACTTGCATTACTATTGTCTTGTTGGGTAAGAGGTGTTTTATTAATTTATTTGTACGAAGAGTGTGACAACTGCCCTTTGTCAGCGGTGTAGAACACTTTAAGGAGAGTAGGTTACCCTATGTCAGCTCAGTCGCGATCTACAAGCATAGTCTAAAGGACTAGACCAGATTTTCAATGAGGTGACCGCTTGGCTAATTCAATATGAATAACTTGTAACAGATGCTTGAATTAAATTAAAAACATCTTCCTTAACAAAAAGGAACAAGTTAACATAGCGTTACTCAGTCGGCATTGACCTCGACTGACCTCAACTGACTCAAGTTGTTAGTTCAGAGGAGGTTTGACTCTATCAATTAGCTGAACTGCATGGGAAGGCAAGATCACTCAGTTTTCCCTCAAGTTAAGATTCCCTCTCAACTTGTGATCTCTATCTTTATGGATTCTTCTTCAGTTAGGTTGAGCAATCCAAGGAGTTGACACAACATCTTGAATCTAGCTTTCACCAATGGCTTTGTGAAGATATCAGCTCTCTGAATGTTAGTGTGAATTTTCTCAACAATGACATCCTTCTTTTCGACATGATTGACGTGACCGTCGTTTAGTCACGTACAAAATATATTTATAGTTCTCCTATTTCCCACTACTAGGATCAGCTAGCAGCAAGTATAGGGTCGATCCCACGAGGAGTTGGTGTAGCTTTCTCTTTGGTCACGGGTCATCCAAAGGTTTTGGTTTCTGCACGGACACGTCTTGGTCAAACAGGTAAAATAAATCTAAACTAAAACATAAATAAAAAATAATGATAAACCTGGATTTAGGTGTTGAGTTAATTGCACAAACATTGAGCAAGGGTATATGGTACGTATGTGTGTCAACGGTTATAGCAAACCGCATCATAGTCCTACTGTCACGTTGTCATGCCTACAGCTATGATCTGCCTAATTCGTCCTTATTTGTGAATCCTGCGTGGCATTCCCACCCCAGTCTTTCTAACTTGTCCAGCTTATCCCCGAACATTCCTCAAGGGGCAAAGATTGAAACAAGTAGCTTTGGGCACTAGACGAACCCGTTCCGGCCCTATGAGATACAAGGATCCCGCTCCGACTTTTCACCAGCGTCAGCGTACTTTGTTTGGCTCCGCCCAACTTCAACCTGAGATTTACCGCCCTCAAGTAGCGTGAGGCAAACCTCTCCCAGTCCCTGTTGGTTTAAGCTACCTCCCTTTTAAGGAATCTGCCGCACTCCAATTGCCCATCTGCAATATGGTCTCTTGGCTCAAAGAGACCACTTTGAAATCATTGCCTAACGCCTCGGGAACACACATATATATAGCCATATCACGCCTTGCCCGAATCAACCACGATTAAATGCTTCTACAACGTCATCTTGCCCAAACGCAGATTTGTATAACTACCTAGACATAAAGTAAATAACAAGAAAAGAAAGAACGAAATAGAAAAAAAACTATAATTAAAATAAATCCGGACGATACCAACATCGCCGACAACAAAGTACAAAAGTTAGTTTGCCCCCGAAGGGGCAAACTCTCGAACAAAAGAAAAAAAATCCTAGACTAAAGAAGATAAGAAATTCAAAAGATTAAGAATCTCAAGAGTTACATATGGCTTGTTATCTAGGAGTATTTATAGAGGTGAAATTCGTGGGTCTTGGAGGCTCAGCCTATTAGGTAAGTTGATAACAGCTAGGTTTGGGCGAGCTGTCTGCCAACTGTCAGCTTCTGTTGACCAAGAGACTTTCCTTATTTAGCAGATTTTGATATGGACGAATCTTCATGGATAAAGAAGGAATTAATTCCTTCCTTGTTGGCTACTTAGATAAGGTTGATCTCTTACTTGGTCCGCACTCTTCTCTTATAGATTTTTTCTTGCGCCGCATTCTTTCTTGATATGCTGAACTGTCGCAGTTCTCCATGCCCAAGACGTACACTCCTATCTCTCTTCTGTGCCCTGCCTTATGCCTTGGCCATTTTACATCTCTTCTTGCCCAAATGACTTGATCCCGCACGGTACTTGATTTGGTCAGGTTGTGAAGCGAGCAGCTTTAGTTCTGAATATCTGTTTCCTTGCCCAAACTGCGAGCATCATTTCCTTGCCCAAAGTACTTCGTATCAATGCCAAAAATGTCTGTTGTGGAATTTGGTCATATCTTGCCTATTTCTGCCCAGTTTTATCACGGTTTACCCTGTACATCCCTGCCTTCACAATGTGTCATCTCAGACACTAAAGACAAACAAAAATACACAAACGACTCGATCTAGACCTAAAATAAGACTCGAAAATCATACAAAATTTGGTCTTATCAATGATCACAGATGAAGTGATGCCGAACGTCGATGTGTTTAGTCCTGGAGTGGTGAACTAGATTCATCGTGATGGCTATAACACTCGAGCTGTCACAAAAGATGGGCACCCGACAGTCTCAGTCTCTCAGCTGCTGCTTCAGCCAAAGGACTTGCATACAGCTGCTTCCAGCTGCCATATACTTCGACTAAATTGTGGAGGTGGCGATGCAAACTTATTTCTTGAGAACCAGGAAACTAACTTGCTTCCTAGGAATTGGCAGTATCTAGAGGTTGATCGCAATCAACTCTGTCTCTGGCTAGGTCTTTGTCTGAGTAGCCAGTCAGTTCAATGTTATCATCAATTGGGTACCACAGTCCCATATGGACTGATCCCTTGAGGTACTTGATGATATTATTTGCTGCGTGCAAGTGAGCTTCCCTAGACTCAACCTGAAATCTTGCACAAACTTTGACTACGTAGGAGATGTATGGTCGACTAACAGTTAGATACAGCAACGAACCGATGATCCCTCTGTACATCTTGGCATCATAGAGCTTCCCTTCCTGGCCCAAGTCGATCTTCCAATTCGTATTCATTGGGATTTTCGTAGTTCGGCTAGAGATCAGTTCAAATTTGGAGATCAACTCCTTTGTGTACTTGGACTGATTGATGAAATTTCCTTCTGGCGCCTTCTTCACTTGCAACCCAAGGAAATAATTCATCTCTCCCATAGTGGACATTTCAAACTTGTCCTTCATGAGTTTGGAGAACCTCTTGCACAAATCTTCAGATTTGGATCCGAAGATGATGTCGTCGATATAGATTTGAAGAACCAGGATGTCTTCTCCAACTTTGATGGTGAAAAGGGTCTTGTCGACTAAACCTCGACTGAACCCTGATTTGAGTAGAAAGCCACACAAGGTTTCATGCCATGCGCGTGATGAACCCATATTTATGTCCATCTTTTCTTGTATTTTTCTTGTTCTTCTTAGTCTTTATCGAGTCAAAGTGTGTCTGGGAGGACACAAAGTCGAGAGAAGGTGTGCAGGGAAGAACAGGTGGGATCTTGGGCAAATCCGATGGAAAATCTATTGTTGAGATGCTGTGATGGCGATACGATTGGAATGGGCATAGGGCTGGAAGCTTGCAGCTGGGCAACATCAAAATATCCAATCTACAAGTCAGGAAGTACCTCCACATATCCTTGAAGCCAACATATAGAGTACTCGGAAGAGCTAGGATCTTGGTCAAGACAGGAAGCAATTCAGGATGCAGACGATAAAGGGTAGGAACAGAGTCGAACCAGCAGCAGCAGAATTCTTTTCCTTCAAGGAAGAGGATAAGGATTAGATATTTCTTTCCTTATCCTAGCCGTGCCTAATCAAAGAAGATATCTACCAAACAAGGAAAGAGAATCGTGCATGCATGCATAAGAGAGAAAAGGGCGGATGTGATATGCATGGTAGAGTCCTTCATCAACAAGGAAACTTCCCTAAACCCTAATTTCCATCGCCTATATATATGGCCGACTCCATTATGTATTGTGTTCCGGTTTTTATTGTTTTTCATAGCTTAGTTATGCATTCTTAGTTTTAGTGCGAGTTTTAGTTTGAGTTTAGAGAGTTCTTTAAGCTTAGTTCTGCAAATTTACTTTTATATTTCGTATTTCCAGTTTTTTCTGCATTAGTTTCTAGTTGTTGACTTGAAGTCAAGACCTCGGTTGCTGACTTACGTTTTTGGGCAGCAACCCATTTCCAGATTTATGCTAAGTATGTTTTCCTTTATTTGCTTTGTGTTTTTATTTAATATTATGTCTAGCTAAGTTTATTGTTTGGGTTGAATGTAGATGAAGTGGTTCTAAATTACTCGTTCGAACTCGTGAGGTCTATTTGGTTAAGTTTGTTAATTGGTTTTGTTCCCGAAACACTTAGGATTAATTCTAGACTTAATTGATATTGAAGTTGATTGATCACCATCTAGATATTGAGATTAAGTCATTAACATAAATTGGGATTAACACGAGAGTGTCTTTCGTGCCCAAGAAGACAAAGGGTGTTGGAGAGCAGTCAGTATTGACCTACCTCTTGGCTGTCTTGGGTCTGTTTATTCTTAATGCCTGTTGGGCAGCATCGTTACTGAAGTGTCTTCGTGACTTTGCTGATCAAGAGAGGAGATCTTGCCTTCTGGTCAAGATCTGTAAAATTGATTAGACATAGGTTAAGTGTGTTTACATCGTGACTTCGTGACCTTAGGGTGTAAACTAATCTTTGCCTTAAACCAAGTGATAAAATCAGTTAATTGAATATCTTTGCACCAATGAACGAGTAAAGAGTAATTAGGATCATGGATTTGAAACCCAATCCAAACTCTTCGGTTATTTGATATTGTTACTTGTTTAGTACAGGTTATTTAGATACTTCGTGACCAAAACCCTTTTGTTGAGCAACATCAGAAGAACAGATTACAACAGGTCCCTTGGGTACGATCTCACTTGCCGCTGACTACTACCTTGTTGCGCAAGAGGTGTTTATAAATATTATTTGTATGAAGTGTGTGACGATAGCACTCCGTCAAATTGGCGCCGTTGCCGGGGACTTAGTTTTAAGCTAGTTTGCTTTTCTAGATTGAGTTGAGCACGGTTTATGCCCAAGCCACATCTACGGAGTGACGGAGATCCACAAGATCCAGGAACTTGCCCGGAGGTGATAGCGAGGAGAAATCGAACAGAACAATGCAAGAAGAAGAAAGATCTGGAGGAACGCATCAACGAACCTTCAGAGTTGCCGAACTTGACAGAAGATCAGGATATTGAGCAAGAAGACGATTCTTGCTCAACAATGAGTACAAACAGTGAGAAGTCAACATCCAGTTCAGCAGCAGAGACATCAACAACCATGGCAGGACAACAAGAGAAAACCACCCGTCAGATTATGTTCCCTGACGACAAGGGGATCAGACCTTCAAGTATCCAATTGCCCACCATCAATGGCAACTGGGAGCTCAAATATTCGCTGATACAGATATTGCCCAAGTTCTGCGATCATCCCGGAGAAGACCCTCAGACCCATCTTCAAGACTTTGAGATGGCGATCAGCACTGTAAGGAACAATACCCCTCCTGTCCGAGATGCTGCCCGAGATCGAGATGCTGCCCGAGAACGAGATGCTACCCGAGATACGTTTCCTGACTATGTAAGGTTACTCACGTTTCCATTTTCACTACTAGATGGAGCACGTGAGTGGCTTTACACCTTGCCAGAGAGAAGCATCGACACCTGGAAAAGACGCAGTAGGCTTTTCTTGACAAGTACATACCCGTTGGCCGGATACAAAGTGAGAGGAATGCCATCTCCTCAATCAAAATGGGTGGAAGTGAGTCGCTGTATGATTATTATGAGAGATTCAAAAAGTTGATAGCAAGATATCCTCAACATCGAATTCAAGACATTGACTTGATTGAATACTTCTTAAAAGGATTGAGGGCATCTGAGAGAAAATGGATAATTGCAGCTTGTGGAGGAGCTATAGTCGATCAATCACCAGCTGAAGTCTTCAAGAAAATAGCTGCTATGGCCGAACAATCACGAGATGAAGATGATATCCCGAGAGGAGGGTATGAAGGCAACAAGGGCAGTTTAGACAACTTGGTCAATACCATGAAAGCATTCATGGCCAAGGTGGATAGTCAAATGGAGACCTTGAATAAGAAGGTAGATGGCAAGGAAGTTCAAAGAGCCATAGAGAAATGTGAAGAATGTCAGGCAACATCCCACGTCACCTCAGAATGTCCTAGTTGGTTTGTGCAAGAAGGAGAGGAGGTGAAGGCAATAGGTCAGAACCAGCAAGGTGGTGGGCAAAAAAGGTTCCAGTATGACAATAACAGCAACTATGGCAACAACTTCGGCTATAGGCCGAACCAGCATGAGAACCTGAGGTATGGCAACAACCACTATCAAATACCTCCTGCCCACCAACAACTGCAGCAGCCGATTCAGCAGCAACAACAGTACATTCCTCCACCTCAACAACCACCTTAACAACAACATAATTATGTTCCTCCACATTGAGAACCAGCCAAGACGGAGTTCATGAAGGAGACCATTGATCAGTTTACAAATGAGAACCAAAGGCTGAGGAGGGATTTTGAGAACTTTCAACTAGAAAGTCGAGGTCAATCGAATAACCTTCAAGCTCAATTGACTCACATAAACAAAACCTTGTCAAGACTTGTACATGACAAGAATGGAAGGCTTCCTGCCCAAGTGGAGGTCAACAAAGAGCAAGTCGATGCTATGACTTTGCGAAGTGGGAAGGCTTTACCAGGGTTGTTGCCCAAGATCCAACCCAAGGAACCTGTTCGAGTAGAGGAAACCAAGATGAGTACATGAGACATCAATGACATCTACAAGGAGCTGAAGGCAAAGCGTGAAGAAGGAATAAAGGCCAAGAAGAATCCCGTCTTCGATAATGAGAAGGATGAAGCCTTGTTTGATTACGTGAAGATGGAGAGATCAAGGCTGGGATTCAATAAAGATGAAGAGTTGTTGGACTCTTTGAAGGCTGAAAGAGAGGCAGAGGCTTTGGCCAAGAGGACCGTTCCTCACACTGCTAAGGCAAAAACCCCATTCCCGAGACATTTTGCCCGCGATCGTGATCAGAAAGAGTTAGAGGACATGCTGAATGTGTTCAAGAAAGTGGAAATTAACCTTCCATTATTGATGGCGTTACAATCCATGCCAAAGTGTGTAAAGTTTTTACGAGAGATGTGTTTGAAGAAGACCAAGTACCATGATAATGCCCGTTTCCATGTAGAGAATGTGTCAGCACTCATAAATCACCACATCCCAGTCAAGAAGCAGGATCCTGGCATGTTCGCTATCCCATGCACAATAGGTACCACGTCAATACCCAAGGCGATGCTTGGTCTCGGAGCTTCGATAAATGTGATTCCAAGGGCCATGTTCGACGAGATGAGATTTGGACCTCTTTCCCCTACACGTGTCGCCATCCAATTAGCGGATTTATCCACTGTCTTCCCCGATGGAGTGTTGGAGGACGTGTTGGTCAAGGTGGGGGATCTTCTATTCCCAGCCAACTTCTATGTTCTTGACATGGGAAAGAAAGCAACCAAAAATCCAGTGATCTTGCTCGGAAGGCCGTTCTTGAGGACGGCCTGCACCAAAATTAATTGTGACACTGGGAGGTTGACAGTTCAAGTAGTTGTAGAAGTAGTAGAGTTCGATGCTTATAGGTAAAATCAAGATGATGCCCTGGAGCACCTTAACACCCTCAAAGCATGTGGTGAGCAAGTGGAGACGTTGAATAGTTTAAGTTGTTTCTTTGAAGACAACGAAGATGCAATTCAAGCGGAATTCAACCTAATTCAGGATCTTGACCAGGATCCTGATCAGCATGAGGATAATGAGAAAGATAGTGCTCTGATGCAATTCTACGAAGGAGATGAGTACGAGAGTGAAGAAGATTTTTGGGAAGAATCAGTACATGGGCATAGTTTCGACTACTCCACCGACGAAGACTACTTCAAGGATGAGGAGTTGGAGGAGTGCAAAGCTCTTAATAAATTCTTTGGAGATGAAGATGAGGATCAGAATGAAGGTGAGCAAAAGTCTCTTAACGAGTTTGATGAGGAATTCGAGGAACTACCCCATGATGAGACCAAGGAGTTGGTAGAGAAATTTTGGCAACATTTATTGATGTAAATGATGTCGTATGTAGATAGGTAAGACGGAATGAGATATTGGGCAAGAACTGTGAGGTTTTAAGCTTTTAAATGCTTTATACATGTGCAGCATTTATTTCTTTCTTGTGTGATAATGACCAATTATGACTTGTTGATCTAGAACTTGCCTGCATCTCTTATTGAAACTTCATGTAACTCAGTCGAATTGCTTAGATGAATTAGGCGTTTCTGTTCGAATTAGCCCATGGCCAAAATTCCCTACCTTGACATTTATCCTTTGCTAGCCCCTTTGAGCTTGTTGATAATTCTTTCGATTCACTTATAGTAGCCTGAATTTATAAGCCTTTCCGGTCAAGAACTCAGGTCTAGAAGAAGAAGGGATGGAAGGAATGTTGGGTAGCACTAGCTGGGCAATATCACCTATGTTAGAGGTGTTGGGTTAAGGACTTAGAAAAAAAAAGAAAAAAAAAGAAAAAAAAGGGAAAAAGAAAGAAAAGAGGAAAAAAGAAAGAAAAAGAAAAATAACAAAATAAAAGTCCTGAAAGAATAAGTGTGCTAAAGCCGATGAGGTGCTTGAGAGGAGTAAGGAGTCGAGGGCAACTTGTTGTCCAAGAACTGAGTTCATCTTGACATAGCCAAATTCCAAATTATCCTACCTTTTGCCTTAAGCCACGTTACAACCCGATGAAGACCTAAGGATAAGTAATGTTGATTTTGTTCAAAGAAGTAAAGATGTAGAGGGCAGGCAAGCCTATGGAAAAACATTATTAATATTAGTCAAGAGCGTATACACTTAACCATATATACTTGAGAGTTGAGTGCTGGTGAGGATACCCTTGTTGCCCAATAACTCTATCTTGACCTATTTGATGGCAATATATGTTTACATATTCTGAGTTGACTGACATGTTGATGTGCTGATCTTTTGAGTCTGTGTTTTGTTTTTTGTTTGAGTCTTGGGCAAAATCGCAACTGTACACTTGAGGGCAAGTGTAATTCAAGTGTGTGGGTGTGATGAACCCATATTTGTGTCCATCTTTTCTTGTGTTTTTCTTGTTCTTTTTAGTCTTTATCGAGTCAAAGTATGTCTGGGAGGACACAAAGTCGAGAAAAGGTGTGCAGGGAAGAACAGGTGGGATCTTGGGCAAATCCGATGGAAAATCTATTATTGAGATGCTATGATGGTGATACGATGCGAATGGGCATAGGACTGGAAGCTTGTAGCTGGGCAACATCAAAATATCCAATCTACAAGTCAGGAAATAGCTCCCCATATCCTTGAAGCCAACAGATAGAGTACTCGGAGGAGCCAGGATCTTGGTCAAGACAGGAAGCAATTCAGGATGCAGACGATAAAGGGCAGGAACAGAGTCGGATCAGGAGCAGCAGAATTCTTTTCCTTCAAGGAAGAGGATAATGATTAGATATTTCTTTCCTTATCCTAGCCGTGCCTAATCAAAGAAGATATCTACCAAACAAGGAAAGAGAATTGTGCATGCATGCATAAGAGAGAAAAGGGCGGATGTGATATGCATGGAAGAGTCCTTCATCAACAAGGAAACTTCCCTAAACCCTAATTTCCATCGCCTGTATATATGGCCGACTCGATTATGTATTGGTAGATATCTTCTTTGATTAGGCACGGCTAGGATAACTGAATCCATGATCCATGTTCCGGTTTTTATTGTTTTTCATAGCTTAGTTCTGCATTCTTAGTTTTAGTGCAAGTTTTAGTTCGAGTTTAGAGAGTTCTTTTAGCTTAGTTCTGCAAATTTACTTTTATATTTTGTATTTCCAGTTTTTTTCTGCATTAGTTTCTAATTGTTGACTTGAAGTCAAGACCTCAGTTGCTGACTTATGTTTTTGGGCAGCAACCTGTTTCCAGATTTATGCTAAGTATGTTTTCCTTTATTTGCTTTGTGTTTTTATTTAATATTATATCTAGCTAAGTTTATTGTTTGGGTTGGATGTAGATGAAGTGGTTCTAAATTACTCGTTCGAACTCGTGAGGTCTAATTGGTTAAGTTCATTATTTGATTTTGTTCTCGAAACACTTAGGATTAATTCTAGACTTAATTGATATTGAAGTTGATTGATCACCATCTAGATATTGAGATTAAGTCATTAACAGAAATTGGGATTAACACGAGAGTGTCTTTCGTGCCCAAGAAGGTAAAGGGTGTTGGAGAGCAGTCGGTATTGACCTACCTCTTGGCTGTCTTGGGTCTGTTTATTCTTAATGCCTGTTGGGCAGCATCGTTACTGAAGTGTCTTCGTGACTTTGCTGATCAAGAGAGGAGATCTTGCCTTCTGGTCAAGATCTGTAAAATTGATTAGACATAGGTTAAGTGTGTTTACATCGTGACTTCGTGACCTTAGGGTGTAAACTAATCTTTGCCTTAAACCAAGTGATAAAATCAGTTAATTGAATATCTTTGCACCAATGAACGAGTAAAGAGTAATTAGGATCATGGATTCGAAACACAATCCAAACTCTTTTGTTATTTGATATTGTTACTTGTTGAGTACAGGTTATTTAGATACTTCGTGACCAAAATCCTCTTGTTGAGCAACATCGGAAGAACAGATTACACCAGGTCCCTTGGGTACGAGGTGTTTATAAATATTATTTGTACGAAGTGTGTGACGACAGCGCTCCGTCAGCGCGCGAAGTCTGTTTCAATCCGTATAAGGCTTTCTTCAGCTTGTAGACTTTGCCATCACCACTTTCGAAACCGGAAAACTGAGCTACATAAACATCTTCTTTGATGTCGCCATTGAGAAACGCACACTTCACGTCCATTTGTAGACTTTGAACTTGTGGTGAGCGGCATAGGCTAGGAAAATCCGAATTGCTTCCAGACGAGCAACTCGAGCGAAAGAATCCTCGAAGTCTATTCCTTCCTATTGGCAGTAACCTTGAGCTACCAGTCTAGCCTTATTTCTCACAATACACCTAATGACGTCACGCTTATTTTTGAAGATCCACTTCATCCCAATTACCTTGACCCCTCTCAGGTCTTTCAACAAGTTCCTACACTGTGTTCCTGAGAAACACGTTGAGCTCTTCTTGCATGGCTTGGGTCCAGTGGATACATCTCAAAGCTTCCAAGATGTTTTTGGGTTCAGGCATATCTGCCACAAAGCATGTGATCATGTTTACATCTCCTGCCTGTTCCAGCTTTCCCAGTATCTTAAGCTCGTCAGCATACTGTACTTTCAAAGTTGGTTCATCATCAGCTGGGGTTCCTGACTGAGTCGGAACAAAAGTTGAGGAATCTACAACTTGAGCTGATCATCTGGTTCAGACGCCGGCTTGCAGATTTTCTATCACAGGATCATTAGTGTGGTCTTCATACCAACATTTGTGCTTCTTTGCTCGCCTAGCTGAGTCGAGCATCATGATGGAATAGTCCAGTCTTGGAGACATTGGAGGTGTCGATCTTGGTGATCTTGCTTCTGGTGCAGTTCCATCCTCAGTTGGAGATGAGGGATGGACTAGGGAGCTGGCTGATCTAGGCTTGGGATGTCCTGGACTTGACGGTTGCTCAGTTGATGCTCCTAATTGAGCTTCAGCTGTGGTTGGCACTTGGTCAGCTGGCTCAGGAGTTCCCCCTTGAACTGAGGTGGGATCTTCAGTTTCATCGTCAGAAAAATACACTTCTTCGACTTCAGCTGACCAAATAAGCGGCTCTGCTAGATTCTTCAATCTTTGAGCATGAGATCTTGTCTCAGCTAGCTGGGCCGGTGCGCTTCCTTTAACTGTCTGTCAGTTAGCCTGTTCCCTACACTCAAAAGCAGATTTATCAAACAACACATGAGGCATTATCTCCACAACTTTGGAGCAGCAGATGAAAACTCTGTAAGCTTTATCTTCATAGCGTATCCAAAGAATATGCATTTGACAACTTTCGGCTTGAAGGTTTTCAACTGAGTTTTCCCATTATTGTGGATGTAACACTTACAATCTGTGATACCCCGAGTTTTTAAACCTTTAGAAAGCGTTTAATTAACCGAGTGAGTTAAAAGATGAGAAATTAGGAGTAAAATTTTTATTTTCTAAACGAAGAGAATTGAGTAAAACGTTTAATTTGCTTTATGAGTTTTGTGTGAAATTATCTGCTTTATTTATCTGAGATGATAATGATGTGATATGCTTGTTGAATTATTTGTATGAAGATGAGTATGAGATTTATTTCTAAAATAATCCCGAGAAGTTTGTTTAATTGAAATAGCATAATTTTTAATCGCCGAAAAATATATTTACACCGATAAACTTAGAATAGAATTGAATTAGAATCTTCTAACTTATAATTTCTTTTAAGATCACTGAGATAGGGTAAGAACTTATCTGAGAATTGAGAAGAGTAATGAGAAGTTAATCTTTAAAGGATTAATAAACGGATTGATAAGCCGATTAAATTCCTTTAAAAATTTAAAAGACTAAATGATCGAATCCCTTAATCTTTTAATTGAGACGTGAAATAGGATTGAGATGCTTAGTGTCAATAGTGAGACGAGAAGAGGTTAGACCCATTAATAGCATAAAAAGGAATTAATACGAATCGTTTTATCCGGAAAACCTTTACGACCGGGTAATTAACACCCGTAACGACACGACGAAGACACGTGTCACTCACCCCTCTCCCTCTCACGCCACCTCACTCATTCTCTCACATCACTCCTCAATTTCCAAGATTAATATCATGATGATGTCTTATGCATGGCATTACCTAAAGTGCATGCAAACTACATCACATCATTCATCCATCAATCACTTTAAACAATTACAACTTCCAACAATTCACTTTATTCCTTTTGTTGGATTTCAAATTCATTCATCTAAGACAAGGGAGAAGACTTCATTCACTCCATCTCTCTCCCTCTTATTCGATCTCTCCCCCTCTCAAGACAACAAAGAAAAACAAACTCTCTTCCTCTCTACTTTCTCAAACTCTCGGCATTCTCTCTCTCTCCCTCATACTTCAATTTTTCTTTACATGCAACCATGTATTCAAGCTCCTCATCCATGGAAATGAAGTAGAAAGTGTCATCCTTCATTCATTCCATCCATATTCTCAAAAAAGGTAATAATCTTTCAAGTTCTTGAGATTAAATTCAATATTCATCCAACAATTTCTTCATTTTGATTCTTAAACCCTAAAAGGAATGGATGACTAATTCCATGTTATTCTTTTTGAGGATTCAAGAAGACTTCCTTCTTCCCTTCACATCCAAGCTTTGAAGCTTCATTTTCCATCCATTCCAATTCCAAGAGCCAAGGAGAAGAATTCCATTTAAATTAAAGTATGAAATTCATTTGTTTAGTTGTAAATGTGTATATCTCTAAGTCCTAAAAGAAAGAACTATGCATGCATGCTATTTAAATTATATTTAGGCAAACTTAGGATGTGCATGTGATAATCGAGTGAGAAGAAATCGTTAGGAAAATCGAACAATGGTTTTAATCGGTGAATTAAGAGAAGAAAAAGGAATTAAAACCCTAAAAGATTGATAAATGCCGAAATTTTCAAGAAAAATAGGAAAAATATGAATTCTTTGAGTTATTTTTATTTTGATGCTTGATTTATTATTTTTATCATGTTGAGAATGAGATATTATGCATGAAAAATTGAGAATTTAATTACACAAAGAAATGTGTGTGTGCCGTGTATATTGAGAAAAAATGGAGTATTTGTTTTGTTGATTTTGTTGATGAATTGAGTGATATTTTGATCAATGAGATGATTGTATGTTATGTTAATATAATCATACATGTGTTTAAATTAAGAAAATGAGATTGTATGTTGAAGTTTTTAAAGAAATTAAATGTGAAAATATAGAAAAGATTGAATTTAAGTGTTTCATGTATGTACGAATACTAGTTTAAGTTATGATTAAAAATAGAAGTTTTATAACAAAAGATTAGAATTTTAAAAGCTTTTAATTGATTAAAAGATGAAAAATGCATAAAAGATATGTTAATAAATTTTCTTGTATTAAAAATTAAAGACTTGAATTTTTACTAAAACTACAACAAAAAGATCTTTTATAATTTGACTAATAGAATGAACTAATTAATAAAAATGTTTGTTAAAAGATAAAAGAACTATTAAGTAAGAAATGGCTTAAAAATTAAAGACAAGAAAAGAAGAAATTACTAAAGAGATAAGTAAGAATAAAGAAAACCGAGTTTAAAAAAAGAATGAATCGAAAAGAAACAAAAAGGAAGTTTTAAATCAAGTAAAGAAAAGATGCTAGACGAGTTAAGATAGATACTCGTATAAGCTAATCAAGAAAATGATAATGATGGAATAAGATATCGAGTAATAAGTTGAAATAAGTTAATTAAATAATTAATTGAGTACGTTGTTTTCAACCAAACAAATTAAGAATAAACCAAGATAAATCACCGAGTAATTAATTAGAAAAACAATAGTCGAGTTAAGAAATGAGAATCGATTTAAAAATAAATAAGAAAGATAGAATAAATAGTTGAGCCTTCATAAAAAGAAATGCATAATCGAATTAAGTCTTAAGATCTAAATTGAATGAATGTTAATGTGTCTTGAAATATGTTTGATTTATTTGAATTCATTATATGATTGAATAAATGTTTAAATGCATGATATCCGTTATGATGTTAAAGTTAATTGAATTATATTGTATGCAAAATAGTTGAATGATTGATTGATAAGTCGAGAATCAAATGAAATCTTTGAAAGAAAGCTCGAGTAATAGAATGTAGACGATGACATTATTAATTAGAACGAGAAAAGTGTTAAGCCGTCGATTAATAGTATTAACCAATTCAAGTAGAGTTAATGTTTTAAAGATGAGAATGTGAGAAAGGTTAAGCGAAGAGAGAATCGACTCAAATAGAAGTCCTTCAGTTAAAGTCCAACGCCTTTGTATCGGTCATGTTGCGTATCTTATTTTTCCTATCGATGTCGAACTGTGAAGGATCGAGCCGGACGGATCTCTAAGCGAGGACAAATAGCCCTAAACCACCTAGCTAATTCTTCGGAAGTCAGGTGGGCTTTTCTGAACCAAAACTATCGATGAAAATTAGTTATACTATTGAGTATTATGATATGATTTTAAATATGATTGACTTGCCGTTTCTATTGAAGTTGATATGTGTTATCATCTGTTTTTAACATGCACAAGTAAAATTGTTTTTAACTGCTTATATACTTGTGATGTTCGGCAAGGCAAGTTCAATTGTTATAGCTTTATGAAGCATCTTTATTCAAATGTTTTGGCTTGTGTTCACTGAGTACGAAGTACTCAGCCCTGCGTGTGTTTCTAAACATGCAGGTTGACTGGATGGCGATGGCATGGATATTTGGTGGTGTGGTTTGATTCTTTTGGTTAAGTCTAGTTGGATATCGGACTGGTATTTGTACGTCTTCATACGTGCAGATGTTGGGTATTGATGCAAGTTTCCGCTGCAACCCTTTTGAATTGATGTCTGTTGATACTAATACTTTAATTCTCATGTTTTTGATTCCGAGCATTGTGCTCGATGACCTTGAATATTTGTTAACTTCTTAAACTACTTGATTTGTACTTCCGAGCGATGGGCTCGTTGACTTGAATGGTTGTTGAACATGACCCTCTTATCTTGGTATATATGTATGGGTGTATCCTCTTTTTGGAATCCTATACCTGTCAGCATGAAGTATTTATCTACATTCTTTTTATAAGTGGTTTTTGAAATGCTCGGATATTATCTCATTATACTTTGGAAGCCCAATTCGATTGTCTTATCTTCCATCCTTGTTTTCCCCGAGCATGTTATCCCCATAATTGAGTTGATTGTTAGTTGTTAGGTTTTATTGTTATTTGCAAGTCGCACCTCGAGAGTCGGGGCGTGACACAATCGAACATACGAAAGTAGGAAATGTTTGGTTTCCTGTTCCTTCACAGGTCGTATGGAGTCTTTCTTTACCGTTTCGTGAGGAGGGATTGGTTCTGCATGTAACACGCTGTGTTGACCGCTTCTACTCAAAATCTCTTTGGCAGAGCTGAGCTGGTGAGCATGCAAGTTGCTGCATCCTTCAATGTTTGATTTTTCTCCTTTCAGCTACTCCATTCTGCTGTGGAGTCCTTGCAGCTGAGGTCTGGTGAGTTATGCCTTTCTTCTCGCAATACTCAATGATAGACTCATTAAGGAACTCAATTCTGCGATTAGATCTGATAGAGAGTCGGGGCGTGACAGGTTGGTATCAAAGCATGGCTTTTGATTTGCTCTGAAGTCTGTTATTCTTTGATAAATCGAGTCTAGATTTAATTCCTAGACTTATTTGAGTTAGTAAATCACACCATGTTATCCTCCATCTCATCCGGCAACCAGGTATGTCTTATTTTCTAAAAGTTTTCTTTTCAAGTTAAAGTGATGTTTGAGTTATTAAACTGTTGAGAATTTCTTTAAGTTATTTATTGAGTTATAAACTTTTGAGATGAATTTGCTAAGCTGATTAATAACTAGATTGCTTTAGAATGTCCTTCCCTTTGCGAGTGCGTGTGAAAAGATCGGAAAGAATAAGGCGTGTGTGCGATTGGTTACGTGATTTGGAATTGCCCGAAAATCCCTCTTTGGAACGCAGAAATGAGTATGTAGTGGAATTTGTAATACGTTAGATTATTTGTTTCGTGTGCTTATGCGTTTAAAATTCGTATAGGATGGACGACAAAGATTGGATGCAAGAATACTTGTACGTAAGGAAGATGAACAACGAGTCGTTAGCAGAATTTCTAGCACGATATCATACGATTTGGGAAAAAGTCCAGTATATGGACATAGGACCGTTAGAAGGCATGACGCATCTAATCCAAGCTCTACCGCAAGAATGGAAGGAATGGGCAGCTTGTCTTGTCCCTCGTTTTATAGGCTACCATTTTTTCGACCGAACCCTTTACGGCGATGTGAATGCTTTTATCTCCACAATTTCAGCCCGTTTTATGTCTTATGGTGCTCCTCCGCCCGAACCATATGATGATGATACTTCAAATCTGCCAAATGAAACTGTTCATACTCCTCCATCAATTCCTCCAAGCGAGCCTGTTTCCCTCCAAATCAATTTGCCACCACGAACTGTTCTTGAACCTCAAGATTCCCACTCAAATTATCCCTTTGTAAGTGATGTGCTCTTAATTCAATCTTTTTGATTCCTTTACTTTGTCTGACTTACCAACATTGCAGCCGAGTAGATGCAATGGAAATCCTCTATCAAATGAAGACCAGTTTGTTGCTTATATGTGCCGTCAGCAAGTAACCTTTTCAAGTCGTCCTAAAGCAGAATCCTCTAGACAAATTCATTCAGACGACGACGTTGAGAATGAAAGTGAACCAATTGATGAAGCGACTGTAGGAAAAGGATATCTTCAGACTCTACCCAGCAATGTCTTTCCTACATCTATCTCTCCAGCAAGGCCAGACGACTCCCAAATTGGCGTCTCCACCGATGTAGCTCTCCACCGTCACCAAGACGAGAATCCTAAAACCCAGCCATGGATCGAATCCGAAATAGCTGCGATGAACTATACCTTGGAAGACTGCAAGGAAGCCTTGAGAGAAGCTGAGCGCGAGACCAGTTTGAAGGTCAAATGCTTGAAGAGGAAGAAGAAGAGGAAGAAGAGGACCCCGAGGAAGATGAAGAACCCATAGAGCATTATGGAGTAGATTCTGAAGCGGAGCAGTATGATGATAATGGGCCAAGTGAAGATGATTCCTGTGTGTAGGAGTGTTTCAAGAATTGTTGAACCTAAGTGCTTTTAGTTCGAGTGTGTTAAAGAGATGAACTCTTTTATTTTTCTAATTATGTTGTAATCTGTGATGAAAACTTGCATAATTTGGTCAGGAAAAAGGGAAATTTTTCAAGTAATTCCCTAATTGTTATAAGTCCTTAAGAAGGCCGCCGTCGAGCGAATTGAAGTTGAATTATTAAGTTCTTTTGAATTAAAATTGAATTTCTTGAGTTATCAAATTGAGTATATGAGTATGAGGTGATGATAATTTATTCTGTGATTATGATTGATTGATTTGAGAATATATGATGAAGATATGAATGTTTGATGACTATTAAAACTGAATAAGATGCATGTATATGTAAAAAGTTGAAATAATGAATTGTTAAGAAAGTTCTTAATTGTTTCTAATCATCTAAGTACCGATCGAGAATCGTTTTCCTCCCAAAAGAGAAATGTGTTCAGAGTCGAGAAAGGTTCCTTGTGAACTAAAAATCCAGAGTGGTTAAAGTTTTTCTTGTTAAAATTTTTAGAATGCCGCCAAGACGCAGAAACGTCAGAATTCCAGAAGGTAATCCAGAAGGGCAGCGTGATCCTACTCCGCCCCCTCAAAACGACAGACGAGTCGAAGAGCTTTTTCTCCGACAAAATCCCCCAACGTTTGACGGTAAAGGCAGTCCGGCTGATGCCGAGGACTGGATTCGTTCTTTGGAGCAAATTTTTCGTTTCCTCCGTTGTTCCGATTGCGAGCGTTTGGAATGTATGGCGTACCAGTTAAAAGGGACAGCCGATTACTGGTGGGAAGCGAAACAGAGGATGTATTCTCTCGAAGAACGTGAAGAATTATCATGGGATCAGTTCAAAGAAGCCTTATACGAAAAGTTTATGCCAAGAAGTTACCGTAAGCAAAAATCCAACGAGTTTACCAGTCTGAAGCAAGGAAGAAGATCTGTAGCTAAGTATGACCGGGAATTTTGCGAGTTAGCCCGATTTGCACCCGATATGGTCGATACCGACGAGAAGATGTGCGAGTTGTTCAGAGCAGGACTTAGGCAAGATATTCGAGTGGTTCTCGCCAGTCAAAGTGCTTTGACTTACGCTGAAGCTTTAAACTGAGCCCTGGAAATGGAATTAGCAATGCAACCGGAAAAAGGATCGCAACCCCCAGCGAATCCCCAACCACAAAGCCAGATGATCACGACCACGTCCGCTCAACAATCCCAGTTCAGCCAATACGGAAAGAGAAAAGGAAAGTGGAATGGTGGAAATCAACCAAACAAGAAGCAGTGGCAAGGAAAGAGCCAACCGCAGCCCAGAAGGGAAAGGCACCGCAGATGAACCGAGGCAACCTACCCATCGGACCTTTAGGATTCCCTCCCTGTGTGAAATGTGGAAAAATGCACCAAGGCGTTTGTAAGAGCGGGAGTAACGTTTGCTACACTTGTGGTCAACCTGGTCATTTCTCAAACCAGTGCCCGAGTAAGCAATAAGGGTTTAGAAGCGGAAGACCAAACCAATTCCAGCCGTCGCAGATGAAAGCTATCGAGGCAGCTCCTTTGCAAAAGTTCGTCCCGCGCCAACGTAAGCCGCCGTAGCCAAGACAGCAACCTCCTCAGCAAGAACCACCGCTTTTCCAAAGAACGTACGCGATTGAACAGAAGCCGTATGAGAAGGAGAAGGGAAATCTGGCAGGTATGGGAAAGCTTAATAGCATACCTATAATTGTTTTGTTCGATACCGGAGCTTCGCATTCGCTTATATCTAGTATCTGCATAGAGAACCTAGAACTAGAAGTAGAAGAATCGAATCAAATGCTTAGTGTCGCAACCCCTTTAGGAAAGTCTGCGTTAGTTTCGTGTGTTTGCTCGAATCTAGAATTTGAAGTCGGAAACCGTAAGTTAGTTGCGAAATCCCTGAATGTGATCCAGATGCGTGACATTGATATAATCCTAGGAATGGATTGGCTAACCGAGAACTTTGTGACGATCCGATGCGATTTGAGGCAAATATCGTTTAAAACCCCTGGAGAAGAGTCAACCATAGATTTCGGAATGGAAAAGAGAGTGAAGAAAAGCGTGCCGATAATTTTAGCCATGAAAGCGCGAAGTTTGATGCGGAAGAAAGGTACCCAAGCGTACTTAGTCTATCTGAATAAGGACGAGAATCATGAGTTAGGTATCGATGATGTTCCAATCGTGAGAGAATTCAAGGATCTGTTTCCAGAAGTGTTACCAGGCTTACCTCCTGATCGTCAATTGGAGTTTTCAATCGATTTAGAACCCGGATCAGCCCCGATATCCAAGGCACCGTATAGAATGGCCCCAAAGGAACTTCAAGAGTTGAAGATCCAACTGCAAGAATTGTTGGACTTAGGCTATATTCGACCAAGTGTATCCCCTTGGGGTGCTCCGATATTATTTGTGAAGAAGAAAGACGGTAGTTTGAGGATGTGCATAGACTACCGAGAGTTAAACAAGATTACGCTGAAGAATAAATATCCTTTGCCAAGGATAGACAATTTGTTTGACCAGCTGAAAGGAGCCGGTGTTTTCTCCAAGATTGACTTAAGGTCTGGATACCACCAACTGAAGATCAAGCAAGAAGATATTCCAAAGACTGCTTTTAGAACGAGATATGGACATTACGAATTCATAGTAATGCTATTTGGATTAACAGATGCCCCGGCAGTGTTTATGGATATGATGAATAGAGTTTTTCATGAATATTTGGATAAATTCGTGATTGTCTTTATAGACGACATTTTGGTGTATTCAAGAAGTGAAGCTGAACATGAAGAACATTTAAGGATTGTGTTGGAAACACTTAGAGCAGAAAAGCTATATGCCAAATTCAGTAAGTGTGAATTTTGGTTAAGGAAAGTAAATTTCTTAGGACATGTCGTTTCGTCCGAAGGAATCAAAGTGGATATGGAGAAGGTGAAAGTTGTGCAAGAATGGAAATCCCCGACGTCAGTGCATGAGATCCGTAGTTTCCTTGGTTTGGCAGGATACTACCGGAGATTCATTGAAGAATTCTCTAAGATCGCGAAGCCGATGACGAGCCTGTTGAAGAAAGAGACGAAGTTCACGTGGACAGACGAGTGTGAGAAAAGTTTTCAAGAACTCAAGACGAGATTGACGACAGCCCCAGTTCTAGCCCTACCCGAGCCAGATAAAGATTATATTGTTTATACCGATGCATCTGCTCAAGGACTAGGTTGTGTGCTAATGCAAAATGGAAAAGTGATTGCATATGCTTCTAGACAACTCAAACCTCATGAAGAAAAGTATCCAACCCATGACCTGGAATTAGCAGCCGTCGTTCATGCTTTGAAGATATGGCGACATTACCTCTATGGAGCGAAGTGTGAAATATTCTCAGATCACAAGAGCCTGAAGTACTTCTTCGAGCAGAAGGAGTTGAATATGAAACAAAGGAGATGGCTTGAGCTAGTAAAAGACTACGACTGCAAAATATCTTACCATCCCGGTAAAGCAAACGTAGTAGCTGACGCGTTAAGTAGAAGAAGAAGGAAGGAAAGTTCAGATAGTACCAAATTAGGATTCCTTTTAACCGACTAAGTCGAGCTGATGGAATAATTTGCGAAGATGAAGATTGAAGTAATCATACCGCCAGCGACAGTAGATCAAGTGATTGCTACCTTGATAATAGTGCCTGACTTGAGAACCTGTATTGTAGAAGGCCAGAGAAGAGACGAAGAAATGGAAAAGTTACGAATGAAGGTGAGAAAAGGAGAAGTTAAAGATTTTTCAGAATCAAGCGATAATGCGTTGTTGTATCAAGGAAGAATTTGCGTGCCTAATGACGACAAGTTGAAGAACAAAATATTGAGTGAAGCTCATGAAACCCCGTATACAGCTCACCCTGGCAGCACGAAGATGTACCAAGACTTAAAGAAACAGTTTTGGTGGAATGGAATGAAGATGGATGTGGCATTGTTCGTTGAAAGATGTTTAGCTTGCCAACAAGTGAAGTCCTTACATCAAAGACCGTATGGACCTCTGCAACCGTTACCAGTCCCAGAGTGGAAGTGGGATGGAATCACGATGGATTTTGTGACGGGATTGCCAAGATCAAGAAAAGGAAATACAGTAGTATGGGTAATAGTGGATAGGTTGACAAAGTCTGTTCATTTCATACCTATTCCACATACCTATGGATCAGCCAAATTAGCTGAGATCTACATCAAGGAAATTGTGAAGTTGCACGGAGTACCGAAGATGATTACCTCTGATAGAGATTCGAAGTTCACAGCCCGTTTTTGGGAAAATTTCCACAAAGAGTTGGGAACTCAGTTGCAATTCAGCACTGCTTACCATCCCCAAACCGATGGTAAATCCGAGCGAACGATTCAAATTCTCGAAGATATGTTGAGAGCCATCCTGTTAGATAAAGGAGTTGAATGGGAAAAAGTTTTACCTCTTGTTGAATTCGCATACAACAATAGCTATCAGAATACGATAGGAATGGCCCCGTATGAGGCTCTTTATGGAAAGAAGTGTAGATTGCCGTTGTATTGGAATGAAGTAGGTGAAAGGAAAGTGTTAGGACCAGAAGCGATTGAGAAAATGATAGAATCTGTACGTCAAATCCGTGAGAAGATTAAAGAAGCTCAGAGTCGACAGAAGTCGTATGCCGATAATCGAAGATCCAAGTTGGAGTTTGAAGAAGGAGATAAAGTGTTTTTGAAAGTATCCCCCTCGAGAGGAGTTTATCGTTTTGGAGTTAAGGGAAAGCTTAGGCCTCGTTTTATAGGACCATACGAGATCCTTGAGAGGATTGGATCCGTATCGTATCGTTTAGCGTTACCCCCTAATTTTGGAAGTTCGCATAACGTGTTTCACGTATCGCAATTGAGAAAGTACGTCTTCGATCCGAAGCATGTAATACGCCAAGAAGATGTCGAGATGAAGCCCGATCTAAGCTATGAGGAGAAACCCGAAGAGATTTTAGATCATAAAGTCCAGCAGCTTAGAACGAAATCGATTCTCTTAGTAAAAGTCAAATGGTGTCATCATGATCTTGAAGAAGCCACTTGGGAACTCGAAGAAAAGATGAAAGCAAAATATCCCGAGTTATTTTCTTGAGGTCAGTAAATTTCGGGACGAAATTTTTTTTAAGAGGGTGAGGATGTGATACCCCGAGTTTTTAAACCTTTAGAAAGCGTTTAATTAACCGAGTGAGTTAAAAGATGAGAAATTAGGAGTAAAATTTTTCTTTTCTAAACGAAGAGAATTGAGTAAAACGTTTAATTTGCTTTGTGAGTTTTGTGTGAAATTATCTGCTTTATTTATCTGAGATGATAATGATGTGATATGCTTGTTGAATTATTTGTATGAAGATGAGTATGAGATTAATTTCTAAAATAATCCCGAGAAGTTTGCTTAATTGAAATAGCATAATTTTTAATCGCCGAAAAATATATTTACACCGATGAACTTAGAATATAATTGAATTAGAATCTTCTAACTTAGAATTTCTTTTAAGATCACTGAGATAGGGTAAGAACTTATCCGAGAATTGAGAAGAGTAATGAGGAGTTAATCTTTAAAGGATTAATAAACGGATTGATAAGCCGACTAAATTCCTTTAAAAATTTAAAAGACTAAATGATCGAATCCCTTAATCTTTTAATTGAGACGTGAAATAGGATTGAGATGCTTAGTGTCAATAGTGAGACGAGAAGAGGTTAGACCCATTAATAGCATAAAAAGGAATTAATACGAATCGTTTTATCCGGAAAACCTTTACGACCGGGTAATTAACACCCGTAACGACACGACGAAGACACGTGTCACTCACCTCTCTCCCTCTCACGCCACCTCACTCATCCTCTCACATCACTCCTCAATTTCCAAGATTAATATCATGATGATGTCTTATGCATGGCATTACCTAAAGTGCATGCAAACTACATCACATCATTCATCCATCAATCACTTTAAACAATTACAACTTCCAACAATTCACTTTATTCCTTTTGTTGGATTTCAAATTCATTCATCTAGAATAAATAGTTGAGCCTTCATAAAAAGAAATGCATAATCGAATTAAGTCTTAAGATCTAAATTGAATGAATGTTAATGTGTCTTGAAATATGTTTGATTTATTTGAATTCATTATATGATTGAATAAATGTTTAAATGCATGATATCCGTTATGATGTTAAAGTTAATTAAATTATATTGTATGCAAAATAGTTGAATGATTGATTGATAAGTCGAGAATCAAATGAAATCTTTGAAAGAAAGCTCGAGTAATAGAATGTAGACGATGACATTATTAATTAGAATGAGAAAAGTGTTAAGCCGTCGATTAATAGTATTAACCGATTCAAGTAGAGTTAATGTTTTACAGACGAGAATGTGAGAAAGGTTAAGCGAAGAGAGAATCGACTCAAATAGAAGTCCTTCAGTTAAAGTCCAACGCCTTTGTATCGGTCATGTTGCGTATCTTATTTTTCCTATCGATGTTGAACTGTGAAGGATCGAGCCAGACGGATCTCTAAGCGAGGACAAATAGCCCTAAACTACCTAGCTAATTCTTCGAAAGTCAGGTGGGCTTTTCTGAACCAAAACTATCGATGAAAATTAGTTATACTATTGAGTATTATGATATGATTTTAAATATGATTGACTTGCCGTTTTTATTGAAGTTGGTATGTGTTATCATCTGTTTATATAAAGATGTTATTATCCTGTGAAAGGCAGGAACCCACGTGTGGTATATGTTGAGGTGACTGTGAGCCTTGCTTCGGTTAGGCCGGTCACAGTGCTCGAGAAGGAGGCCTACTTCTCGGCACAGTGAAATTGTTTGTGACAGATGATACATACTGTTATATTATATGATATTTGACTGCGCAGTCTGTTTAAAAGAAAATGTTTTTAACATGCACAAGTAAAATTGTTTTTAACTGCTTATATACTTGTGATGTTCGGCAAGGCAAGTTCAATTGTTATAGCTTTATGAAGCATCTTTATTCAAATGTTTTGGCTTGTGTTCACTGAGTACGAAGTACTCAGCCCTGCGTGTGTTTCTAAACATGCAGGTTGACTGGATGACGATGGCATGGATATTTGGTGGTGTGGTTTGGTTCTTTTGGTTAAGTCTAGTTAGATATCAGATTGGTATCTGTACGTCTTCATACGTGCAGATGTTGGGTATTGATACAAGTTTCCGCTGCAACCCTTTTGAATTGATGTCTGTTGATACTAATACTTTAATTCTCATGTTTTTGATTCCGAGCATTGTGCTCGATGACCTTGAATATTTGTTAACTTCTTAAACTACTTGATTTGTACTTCCGAGCGATGGGCTCGTTGACTTGAATGGTTGTTGAACATGACCCTCTTATCTTGGTATATATGTATGGGTGTATCCTCTTTTTGGAATCCTATACCTGTCAGCATGAAGTATTTATCTACATTCTTTTTATAAGTGGTTTTTGAAATGCTCGGATATTATCTCATTATACTTTGGAAGCCCAATTCGATTGTCTTATCTTCCATCCTTGTTTTCCCCGAGCATGTTATCCCCATAATTGAGTTGATTGTTAGTTGTTAGGTTTTATTGTTATTTGCAAGTCGCACCTCGAGAGTCGGGGCGTGACACAATCGAACATACGAAAGTAGGAAATGTTTGGTTTCCTGTTCCTTCACAGGTCGTATGGAGTCTTTCTTTACCGTTTCGTGAGGAGGGATTGGTTCTGCATGTAACACGCTGTGTTGACCGCTTCTACTCAAAATCTCTTTGGCAGAGCTGAGCTGGTGAGCATGCAAGTTGCTGCATCCTTCAATGTTTGATTTTTCTCCTTTCAGCTACTCCATTCTGCTGTGGAGTCCTTGCAGCTGAGGTCTGGTGAGTTATGCCTTTCTTCTCGCAATACTCAATGATAGACTCATTAAGGAACTCAATTCTGCGATTAGATCTGATGGAGACGATAGATTTTTCCTGTTGATTTACAAGTCTATCCATTAGTTTAGGCAACTCTTCTCTAGTCTCATTCTTGTGCGCCATGAAAATCACCCATGTGTACCTTGAGTAGTCATCAATAACTACAATAGAGTATTTCTTTTATCGTTGCGATCAAGTTATTTAAGTTTGTTTATTTACGATAAAAGGAGGAAGTCAGTGCCAAGGATAGGACGGAAGACCAGAGACGGAAGCTCGTATTATAGTTCTGTAATCAGTAAGGTGGGCTTTTCTACATAGGAAATAAAATGAGCGATGCTCGAAAATCTTTATTTACAGCTTTGATAATTGTGTTTTCAAAGTGATAATCAGAGCATGAAATATTTGTTTTATGTGAGTTCTCTTGTACCCTTCTGAGTTAGCCGACCTGCTATCCAGAATTATTAGTTAGCCGACCTGCTAACTAAAATGATCGGACTTTGAGTTAGCCGACCTGCTATCCAAAGTTAGTGTACACAGTAGCCGTTATGTGTGGAACCCTGTTGAGGGGTGACCAGCCTCGGTGATAATTATTGGGCAAGATTGAACGTAACATCTATCAGAAAAGTGCTTGATCCAGCCATGTTGTGAAAATGAGAAAGAAAATGTTTAGTAGACACAAGTATTTATTGAATAACCCCGATGTGCTACCGAAATATGATGCATGATTTATCTATACTTATGATATATTTTTCGGCAATGTGCCCACTAAGTATGTTTATACTTAGCCCTGCATATGTTTTATAAAATGTGTAGGTTGAGTGATGGGAGCGGCAGGGGTTGATGTTGAGTTAAGAGTCGTAATTAGAATAAAGAACTTATATCAAGCTTTACGCTTTCCGCTGCCAATCTTTTGAGATACAGTATCTATCTTTTGGGTCTAAGCCCCGTACAATGAATTCAGTTCCTTTTGAACAACTTGTCGAGTGATCCTTCGAGATCAACTCTTTCTTTTAAATGAAGTCTTGTTAATTGAAGTTATTCTATTATTAATGTCTGTTTATTCGTTCATTCTTATTCATTCCCCTTTCTTCACCGCTTCTTTAATCCAACCCCTAGTCGCACCCCGACTTTGCCGTTCCTCGGGATTTGGGGTTGTGACAGAGTGGTATCAGAGCAATCGTTTCTGCTCTGCATACGAGATTCCTTTCAGTAGTAAGGTGGAGTATTTGTATATACTCTACATCTGAGTCTCCTTTCAAGAAAAGTTAAGTCGCAACACTAAGTATAAGAGTGTAGATGACAACTCAACCTCCCGCTACGTCGACTCGACAGAAAGAAAGAAAGAAAGGAAAGAGCTTCAGAAGTGTGCTTGCTTTTAAAAAAAAATTTGATTAAGTATGAAAGTATGACTAAGAATAAGTATGCCAAGTATGATTTGATTAAAGTATAAAGATTATACTTTGTGATATTACGTGAACTATGTGAAAGCATGAATGCTATACTATGTGAAAGTATGTGAAATTATCTGAGATATAATTGCTTTTGATTGAGATATCTGTTTGGCATGAGAATTTAGACGAATTCTAAGGCCTTCCCGATTCTTTGAGAACATAGACGTTCTAAGAAGCGTTGGTTCCAAAGTTTCTAAGAAACGATCAGATCGGAAAGGACAGAATAAAGGGAATCAAAGAAAATAAACGAATGTCATCTGCGTAAAGTGACATGAACAACAGACTCGTTGGAGTCGACTTGTTCTTTTTAAATGAAAGCCGTAAGAATTTCCTTTTAAGGCAATAAAATAAAGAATAATAAGAAGAAAAAGAATAAATAAGTTGATAAGTTAAAGAATGGAAAGAAATCGTTAAGAAATTTTCTTCGAGGAAGAAATAAAGTGAGAAAGTAAAAGAAAAAGAAGCAAAAGGATGAAAATAAAATCTTGATTTTTTTTTATATATGTATTGTTTGAATGCAATTTCTTGAAATTGCTAGATGATTAAGATAAGCTGTAATTAAGTGGTTTAAGTGTTGCAATTTGAATAATGGAATATTCTAATTGTAATTTAAGAATTCTTTAAGATATGTTAATTACCCTACCAGTTACTGATCCGTGTTCTCTTAAAACTTTTATGCCTGCTAGACGTGTTACGACTTGGAAGAGTCGACCTTTGAGACAGCGTACAGTAGTAGACGAGATCTTAGACGAGTACTACGACTATGAGGTGGACCCAAATCATGACATCGGGCAGTTGGTTAGTGACTTCGCTGCACGCTTCTACGCAGCCCGTCACTTTGTGTCTGAGCGTCAGGCGATGGCCGATTTGACCGTACGGCTGCCCGATGAGTGGCACGGTTGGGCTCATGCCATATCCAGGTACCACATCGCACTGACCGGCGATGACCCCGAGCCGATCGGCGACTTTGCTGATTTTGCCTTAGCCATACATAGGCAGTTCTTTCATAGTCGGGTTATGTGGGCTATCCCGGTTGAGGAGCACCTTCCCTACCTTTACGTTCCGACAGAGTCTGTTTCCGAGTTTGAGCCTGAGCCGTTAGCCCTAGACCCAGAGTTTGCCGCACTGTTGGAACTGCCGCCAGTGCTTTCACCTAGTGAGGGGTTAGTTCTTATAGACGAGTACATAGAGAGAGACGCAGAGCTTGCTGCGATGCTTGAGTTACCATCTCCTCTCACACCACTTGAGGAGATTTGTGCTGAGTGGACGAGAGTCCGGGAACAGTTTGAGGCGGGGCCATCCAGAGCCCATTCTGCAGAGGTGTACGCATCTAGTTCACTTCCTGAGCACCTTCTTCCCCTGAAGAAGCATGCAGTGGTATCCAGTTCAGACTATTTGGTTTCAGACTCCGAGAGGACTACTTCAGACGTGCCTTCACCACCACCACTTACACTTTTGGACGGCACTACTTTGAGGGTTGACGAGGCACTCCAGCTCGTCTTTGGTTCAGATTTTGAGGAGGAGGATCCGATGGAGGAGGACCCTGAGGAGGAC
The DNA here is from genome assembly GCA_029490685.1 of Schizonepeta tenuifolia. Lineage (NCBI taxonomy): Eukaryota > Viridiplantae > Streptophyta > Magnoliopsida > Lamiales > Lamiaceae > Schizonepeta > Schizonepeta tenuifolia. The sequence goes on along the minus strand of CM055955.1, from coordinate 21,569,506 downwards.
CCCGATGAGGACCCCGAGGAGTTGCAGGCCGTAGAGGGCAGTAGTGACTCGATAACAGCTTGTTGAGCAGGGCGTCTTAGATGCGTAGTAGTAGTAGAAGTTATTTTTGTCTTGTAAATAGTCGGATCAGTTACCATCCTTTTGTAGTACTCTATACGGATACGAAGTTTTTGGGATCGCTTCCGTTCTAGTACTCCCAGTAGATACGGAGATGCAACTTGTTAGTGCACCCGGTATATAGATAGGCAGTTAGCCTAGTTTAGACTAGTCATAGTCTAACCTTTTGTATAAGTCCTCGTTGGAGGAAAAACTAATATTCTTTTTGACGTGTATATAATATATATATGATGACCCGAGAGTGGGCTTAAATCTTGTGAAAAGTTTCTTCTAAGCGCGATTAGAAGAAAAGTGTTAGATGAATATTCTTGTTTAAACCGAGAAGTTAAAAGTTTAAAGAGCTAAGTATCGAAGCTATTATCAGTTTTCTTTTCCCAACTTAAACAAGGAAAAGGGGTTAGTAAGTAAAAGAAGGCTTAAAAGTAAGGTGCTAATGAGAGTTTTGTTCTTTTAGTTTAAAAAAAAATGCCGCTAAGAGTAGTTAACAACTGAGGAAGACCTGGTAGGCCCAGGGGACGTGGTAGACGTCCAACACAAAATGAAAGGGAGGAAGAACAAGAACATCATGATACCCCTCCACCACCATCATCATCACCACCTCTACCACCACCACGTCGTGACATTGAGGACTTGTTCCTTAAACGTAACCCACCTATGTTCAACGGATCTGGTAGCCCAAGTGATGCTGAGCTTTGGGTGCAATCTATCGAAAGGATTTTCAAACTCCTCAGATGTACTGATGAGGAACGACTGTTGTGTGTCGCGTTCTAGCTTTCCGGACCAGCTGACTACTGGTGGGAAGCTCGGCAGAAGGTTATACCCGCGAAGCACCTGGTTCGTTTTACCTGGGAAGAATTCAAGGAAGCACTATATGATAAGTACGTACCTAAGACGTATAGAGCTCAGAAGGAGGTTGAGTTCTATAACTTGAAATAAGGAAAGATGACAGTCACAGAATATGACGTCAAGTGTTGTGAGTTGTCGAGGTATGCGCCTGCTCAGGTGGATACCGAAGATAAGATAGCAAAAAAGTTCTGTGGGGGACTGAAACATGAGTTTGGAATCGCGTTAGTCAGTCATGAAGGATTTAGCTACACTGAAGTTTTAGGGCGAGCCCTAAAGATGGAGGTCGTAGTGCCTGATGAAAGAAAAGCAATAACAACCGCACCAGCTCCAACCCAGAATCAAAATCGAGGCTATTACAACAACAACAATAGCAACTACCAAGGAAAAAGATAATGGGAAGGCGGAAATAGCAGTGGCTATAATCAGAGCAACAACAACCAGGGGAATCAGAGGAGTGGCAATCAGCAAGGCTTTCAGCAGCCGAATCAAGACAACAACTATGGAAAGAGACCGTGGCAAGGAAACAATCAGTCAGGGTTGTTTTTACAAGGAAATAGACAAGCAGGACAAGGGAGAGGAAATAACCAGCTGAATCAGCCTCAAGGACAACAAAAGGAATTTCAACCATGGAAATAATAACCCAGGAAGTGTTACCATTCCTGTTTGCCCTAAGTGTAATAGGACGCATCCCGGTGTTTGTCAAGCAGGCATGGGTGTTTGCTTTAACTGCGGGCAGAAAGGGCATATGAAGAGAGAGTGCCCGAAGCCACTGCAAACGGCAGGACATAACCAGTATGGAAAGCCCTAGCCTTTGAGGGTGATTCAAGCACAGCCACAGCAGCAGATGACCCAGCAGCAGTTCCAGCAGCACGCTCAACAGCAACAGAATGCAAGGACATGTGCGATCAAATAGGGTGCGCAGAATAAAGGAAAAGGAAACCTAGCAGGTATGGGTAAACTTCATAATATCCCTATCAAGATACTGTTTGATACTGGCGCATCGCATTCTTTTATTGCTGGTTCATGTGCGGATGACTTAGATATCAGACCTGTACGAGCCGAACACGTTATGAGAATAGCTACACCTTCAGGAGAGATCACTACTTCCACGCATGTTTGCTCTAACCTAGAATTAGAAATTGGAACCCTTAAGATTAAGGCGAACAACTTGAATGTTATGATAATGTGGGACGTAGATATAATCTTAGGAATGGACTAGTTGTCTGAGAATTATGCCACAATTCTCTGCAACGAAAGGAAAATCTCTTTCCAACCACCAGGAAAAGAACCGACGTAATTCCATGGGATTGCAATGGGCAAGAGAGTACCGATAATATCCGCTCTACAAGCCAAGAAGTTGATGAAGAAGAAGGGTTGCACAGCTTATCTCGTGTACCTAGTTGGAGAACCAGGAGCCGAGAAGACCATTCAAGACGTGAAAGTTGTTAACGAATACGAAGACGTCTTTCCAGAAATATTACCCGGTTTACCACCCGACCGTCACATAGATTTCTCGATTGACTTAGAACCAGGATCGGCCCCCAAATCGAAAGCCCCATATAGGATGGCGCCGAAAGAATTAGAAGAGCTTAAGATCCAACTGCAAGAATTGTTAGACCTCGGATTCATTAGACCAAGTGTGTCACCTTGGGGAGCACCTATTTTGTTCGTAAGAAAGAAGGATGGTTCTATGAGGATGTGTATAGACTATCGAGAGCTAAATAAGATTACCCTTAAGAATAAGTATCCTTTGCCAATGATAGAGGACCTTTTTGATCAGCTTAAGGGCGCGGAGTCTTTTCAAAGATAGACTTAAGATCCGGGTATCATCAATTGAAAATCAAACCCGAGGACATACCTAAGACTGCTTTCCGAACCAGATATGGCCATTACGAATTCCTAGTTATGCCATTCGGTTTGACTAACGCTCCCGCAATATTCATGGATCTCATGAATCGAATTTTTCACCCATACTTAGACAAATTTGTCTTAGTATTCATCGAAGACATTCTCATTTACTCCAAGAATGAGGAAGAACACAAGGAACACTTAAGAATAGTCTTAGAAACGCTTAGAGCTGAGAAGCTTTACGCCAAATTCAGTAAGTGCAAGTTTTGGCTGAAGGAAGTAATGTTCCTTGGACACATAGTATCAGCAGAAGGCATCAAGGTAGATCCTGCCAAGGTAGAGGCAGTGCGCGATTGGAAATTACCAACAAGTTCGAACGAAATTAGGAGTTTCTTAGGTTTAGCCGGTTATTACAGAAGATTCATCGAAGGATTTTCTACGATTGCTAGACCTATGACGTAACTACTTCAGAAGGAAAACAAGTATAAATGGTCGGACGAATGCGAGAAGAGTTTTCAGACACTCAAGGAGAAGTTAACCACAACACCAGTGTTGGCTCTGCCAGAAGCAAATAAGGAATACGTGGTCTATACAGATGCTTCGAAGAACGGATTAGGTTGTGTATTGATGCAAGATAGAAAGGTGATAGCTTATGCTTCATGACAACTTCGACCTCATGAAGTTGAGTATCCAACCCACGACTTAGAACTAGCAGCCGTTGTACATGCGCTAAAGATTTGGAGACACCATCTCTATGGTGTTAGGGTTGAGATTTTTACGGACCATAAGAGTTTGAAGTAATTTTTCGAGCAAAAGGAATTGAACATGAGACAAAGACGATAGCTCGAATTAGTCAAGGATTATGATTGCGGAATCAACTATCATCCAGGAAAAGCAAACGTGGTAGCTGACGCGCTGAGTCGCAAGACTCCAACCAAGTTAGGATGTCTCTTTGTTAAGGAAGAAGCTCTTGTGCGAGAATTTGAGGAAATGGACTTAGAAGTGCTCGATGCACCTGAAACGATAACAAACCATATAGCAGCACTCGAAGCTACATCAGACTTACGAGAAAGAATTATAAGTGCTCAGAGAAAGGATGAATCAATTAAGAAGCTTCGACTGAGGATAAGAATGGATAAACCGGACAGTTTTTCCGAGGCACCAGACAATGCAATTTTGTTTGAAGGCAGACTTTGTATCCCTGAAGACGACGAATTGAAGACCGATATCATGAGTGAGGCTCACGATATGCCATATACAGCACACCCAGGAAGTACAGAGATGTATCAAGATTTAAGAAAGAATTTTTGGTGGAACGGTTTGAAATGAGACGTTGCCTCGTTTGTAGAAAGATGTTTGGCTTGTCAACAAGTGAAAGCTCTACACCAAAGACCATATGGATTGTTACAGCCATTAAGTATTCCAGAGTGGAAATGGGAGGATATAGCTATGGATTTTGTGATAGGTTTGCCTAAGTCAAGAAAAGGAAACACTGACATCTGGGTAGTTATTGATAGACTCACTAAATCAGCTCATTTTCTACCGATTAAGATTATCTATGGGTCAGAAAAGTTAGCACAGCTGTATGTCCGTGAGATTGTACGTCTGCACGGAATACCAAAGTCGATAACATCAGATAGAGATGCCAAATTCACTTCGAGATTTTGGATCATGATGCAGAAAGTGTTAGGTACCGAACTTAACTTTAGTACAGCTTTTCACCCTCAGACGGATGGACAATCCGAGAGAACGATTCAGATACTCGTTGATATGTTAAGAACTGTAGTATTGGATCGAAGCGCGAATTGGGAAGATATCTTACATTTAGTTCAATTCGCGTACAACAACAGTTATCAGGCGACGATAGGAATGGCGCCTTACGAGGCTTTGTATGGAAAGAAATGTAGATCACCACTTTATTGGGATGAAGTGGGTGAAAGAAAGAAACTAGGACCCGATGCGGTCAGTGAAATGATCGAGATCATTTAGTAGATTAGAGTTAGAATGAAAGAGGCCCAGAGCCAACAAAAGTCTTACGCCGACGATCGTCGAACCAATCTTAGTTTTGAAATTGGGGATAAAATTTTCCTCAAGATATCACCATCCAAAGGAAAAATTAGATTCGGTGTTAAGGGTAAACTCAGACCAAGGTTTATAGGACCTTATGAGATTCTCGAAAAAGTAGGACCTGTTGCTTTTAGATTGGCCTTACCGCCAAGTTTAGGAAGTGTCCATAACGTGTTTCACGTATCTCAGTTAAGAAAATATGTTTTTGATCCTAAGCACGTAATTAACCAGCAAGATGTCGTTCTTGAATCTGACTTGAGTTATGAAGAGAAACCACTATCGATCTTGGATCGAAAAACACAAGAGTTAAGAACCAGTCGATACCAATAGTAAAAGTATTGTGGAATCACCACAGGCAAGAAGAAGCCACGTGGGAACTTGAAGAAAAGATGAAAGAGAAGTACCCTTACCTTTTTGAAGAAGGTATGCAAATTTCGGGACGAAATTTCTTGTTAGAGGGGTAGGATGTAATACCCCGGATAATTATTCCGTCGTTAAAATAAAATTTAATTAATAATTAAGGCTTTGCACGCCTAAGTTAAGGATTTTCGATTCTAAGACTGACGGTGAAATCCGTTTCTGAAATAAATTCCAGAAGTGGGTCGAACGATTACTGTATTTGGGTTATCGCGTCCGATAGAATTTCCGTCTGAAAACTCAGATCAAAAAACCGTCAGAATTTATATTCACTTTTTCTTCGATACGAGTTCACCGGAGAAAGTCAGTTTTTATGATTTTTCTGGGCGAATTTTAGACTATCTTATCCCAACTTTTTATCGGATTTTGAAAAACGAATTAGGTTTTCCGAATATGTGATTTATTTCTAATCTAACGGTCGAATTAGATTTTGTTGAATACGTAACCATCTAAGAAATTATTTCTCGACTTTAATAACGTCGTTCTAGACCCGTAAACGCGATATTTCGGTTAAATAAAACCCCCCAAACCGCCTTACATATGTGAGTCATCACCCTTAAGATATTTCTTTACTTTATGTAATGCCCCGTAAATTCCTTACGATCTTAAAATTTTAAAGTTAATTAAATAAATGGCTTTGCACGCCTAAGTTTACGATTTTGAATTCTAAGACTAACGGTCGAATCCGTTTCTTAAAATAAATTATGGAAGTCAGCTAGACGACTACTGTATTTAGGGTTAGCGCGTACGAAAAGTTTTTAGTTCGTGAACTCAGAACGGAAAACCGTCTGATTTTTACATTCACGAAATCGCGATACGAACTCGCCCGAGAAAGTTCGATTTTATGATTTTTCGGACGAAACTCGGACTGTGTCGTCCCGAGTTTTTGTCAAAATAATTTTTGGAAATTTTTTTCCCGATTAAGTTTCATACGTTAGAATTTTCGGTCGAATCGGATCGCGACGATTTTGTGCCGAGCGACGTTTTTCGTCGAACATTTTCCGTAACGTCGGATCGCGCCGGAAAAAGCGCGTATTTTCTTTTCCCTCTCTCCCCCAACCGACTTCATCCTCACTTTAGAGGATATTTTCATTTTATAATGTTAATTAGAGGACACCTATTGTATTACTATTCACTACTTTACACCTCTTACCTTATAACCTAAGTTACACAATTAAATCATCCCATTTCCTCCTTTCCCTCCCCCATTTCGGCAGCTCCATCTCCACTCCCTCCCATCTTCATTTCTTCCATTTCCATTGAAGAAAGCTTCAAGAACTTGAAGGAGAAATACACAAGTCTTCATCCAACCATCCAAACCTAATACATCCTTTGTTAAAACTTAAGGTATTCATCTCTTCTTTACTTCTATCCATCCATCATCCTCTTCTTTTCATTTTTTCTTTTTGATCGAAAAGTTTGAGTGTTGAAATAGATGATTCGATCTTGGATTAATGAAATTGGATATGTTAGATAGGTTAATTAGGGTTTAGAATTGAACAAAAATCAAGAACCCTAATCTCTCTATATTATCGAAAATTTAGGGTTAATTTGTAGGATTTTAGATTTCTTCAATTGATGATAGATTCATGCTTAAGAGGTGTTTAATTGGTGATTAGAACAAAGAGGAATCGAAAGCCGCATGTTTTGTGAAAACCGATTTAGGGTTTGAGTTTGAATTTGGGGATTTATGCATGTTAGTTTGAAATTGGATTGAAATTAATTAATTATTGTTATAATAGGTTGATTAATGGATAAATGGTGTTAATTGGAGAATAAAATCACTCTCTTAGTATTTATATAAATACCGAAATTATCTAAGAAATTAGGGGATTTCATATGTTTGATTTAATTGATGAATTGTTGATGGAATATAGTTGCAAATGATGTTAGTCGTTAATAGGAATTTAATTAAATTTTTCTAAAAATAATTTATGTAATGTAAGAGACGAAGAACTCGTTATAAGTTGAAATATAGTATTGTTATGAAATGATTGCATGCATAGAAGTGATTCTCGTTAGATGTAGATTAATGTCGTAAAATTTGAACGGAATCCGACAACTTTAAAAATCGCGTAAGAGATGAACATTTAGTCGTAACTAATAACCGAGAAGTCGAATGTGAATTCTAATTTGATATTATTGTCTATGATGGACTTGAGAACAACTTTGTAGTTGATGTCATAAGCTTTCGAGTTATTATAATATGAGCTATAGTTATAGTCGAGAACTAGAACGCGATTTGAATAACTTGTTGGTTTAGTAATTGTTAGTTGAAAGCCGACGTTTAGAACGTCGTGATATTGGTCGAGTTTTGAGAAAGAGTTCACCACGTACGGGAGTGCGTGATGACTGCCTTGAGGGTCCAGTTTCTAAAGAAATCGAATACGAGAGCTTAGAACAAACCTAAGACGTTATACGTCGAATCTATCGAGCAACTAGGGTTTTCGCAGCAGTTTTGCGACCCTCGCCGGAAACTGTAATAACTTTTGGCTCGTTTATCGGATTTGCGATCCGTAAATTGGAGCGTAAACTAGACATCCCAAACTTTCCAGCTGTACAGGGCTCATCCCCTGTTTCCAAATCCTCTGTTCTGGACAGTCTCCAGAGTCACTGTTTTGCGCAGTAAACATTTCAGTTTCAATTCTCCTAAGATGTTTCGTTTGCGACTTAGTTTCCTTCGATCGTCTAAGCCGTAATAACTAACAAATATCTTCCTACTGACCCTAGAGTCAAGTATGGAGCTTTGAGGGTTAAAAACCAGTTGGGATCTTATCTCTTATCCATTCAAATAAAGAATAGTAAGCGAGAAATTTCATAAGTCGTTTAAAGAACTAAAACGTAAATTTTTCCTAAGTTGTTTCTTTCCAACTTATTTCCTTATGATCATTTAAGTCGTATCGAGCTACCAACAACCCTCTCTACTGACCTAAGAGTCGAGTGTGAGACCTTCCGAGTTCCAAACGGGATTTGTACGAGTCTCGTTCTCGTTTAAGTAAAATGAATCTAGTAAGCGTGCAAATGCCTAAAGAATGAAACGACTAAAACTTATTCCGATTCTCTTTGATCAATTATCTTTTACGACCCGTTTTTAAGTATATTTATTTTACGATGAAGGAGGAAGCCAGCTGTAGAGAAAGGTCGGAAGATCCGAAGATTGGAAGCTAGTGCTTTTAAGTTCTGTATATCGAGGTGGGCTTTTATATACAAAATAAAACGAGCAATGCTCGGAAAATCTTTCTTTATCGCTTTGATATCTGTGTTTTCAAAGTGATATTATGGCATGAACTGTTTTATGTTTTATATGAGTTCTCTTGTACCTATCTGAGTCAACATTCGTGTTTTCCAGATTTAAAGTTAATCTAACTAGGTTAACTAACGATCGACTCTGAGTTAGCTGCTAAGTGCTTTCCAGAGTTAGTGCACTTTGTAACCTGTGGTGTATGTGATATCCTGTTGAGGGGTACCAACCACGGTGAATGAGAATTGGTCAAGATTGAACATAGCATACTAGAAAATGCTCGGCCGAGTAAATTGTGAAAATCAGTCATAAAATGTTTAGTAGACACGGGCCCCTTTCAATAAAACCCCGATGTGCTACAATTATGAAATGCCATATTTATCTATACTTATGATTATGATTTCGGCATCGTGCCCACTAAGTACGTTTGTACTTAGCCCTGCATTGCTTTCTAAATGTGCAAGTTGAAGCGACGGTGAGCGGCGACGGTTGATGTTGAGTTGAAAGATAGGTTGCTTTAGGTAGAACTCTTCCCCTGCAGAACTCTAAATCTTTTGAGATGTATCTTTTGAACAATACACTGTAGTTTAAGTCTGTAAATATGAACTTAGTTTCTACTGTGTACTTTTGTCGAGTAATCCTTAGCGATTAACTCTTTCTTATTATATTCAAGTCATGCTCATGGTTTATCGATGCCTTTTATGTATGTTTAGTTAGTTAGTCCCCTTCTTCCCCGCTTCTTTAATCCAACCCCAGTCGCACCCCGGCTTCTGCAGTCCCTCGGGATTTGGGGCTGTGACAAGAAAGGAACGATATTGTAGTTGACGACATTTCTATCCGAGATACGAGATGTTATGAGTTATAGTTAATAAACGAGAAGTCGAAATAGAAATTGAATTTGAAATTCGAATTGGTATAGTAATTGATTAGTTAAGAAGGACGAGGAATTATACGTCAAGTTTGTAATCAAGAAATGAGAAGGGGTTTGTCATAAAAGATATTTCATTGTGACTGCCTTAAGATGGGAATTTCGTAAAAATAAAAGTGGAATAGCATTAATCGAACCTAGGAAATCGTGTGTCGAGTTTTATCGAGCATTAGGGTTTCGCGCGGATTGTTTTGCGACCTTGTACGGAAACTGTCATAACTCCTAGCTCGCTTAACGAAATTGAGATCCGTAAATTGGAGAATAAACTAGACACCCGTGGCTTTCTTTTGGTTTAAATTTCATCCCCTTTTTTAAAGTTCTCTGTTCTGTGCGAACTCCAGATCCACTGTCTTGTGCACGAAGTTTCCAAAAACTTAAATTCTTAAGTTGAATCCTTTTCAACTTCGTTCCTTATGAACTTTTAAGTCATTATAAGTTATCAACATCCATTATCTAATGAACTAAGAGTCGAGTAATGAGCTGAGTCAGTTTATAAACGAGAATTGATCGAGTCTCGTTTATTCGTTAATCAAAAGAAAGTAGTAAAGTGCAAAGTCTTAAAAGACTAAAAACCGATTTTGATTTCCTGTTTCTTTTATCGTTGCGATCAAGTTATTTAAGTTTGTTTATTTACGATAAAAGGAGGAATTCAGTGCCAAGGATAGGACGGAAGACCAGAGATGGAAGCTCGTATTATAGTTCTGTAATCAGTAAGGTGGGCTTTTCTATATACGAAATAAAATGAGCGATGCTCGAAAATCTTTATTTACAGCTTTGATAATTGTGTTTTCAAAGTGATAATCAGAGCATGAAATATTTGTTTTATGTGAGTTCTCTTATACCCTTCTGAGTTAGCTTACCTGCTATCCAGAATTATTAGTTAGCCGACCTGCTAACTAAAACGATCGGACTTTGAGTTAGCCGACCTGCTATCCAAAGTTAGTGTACGTAGTAGCCGTTGTGTGTGGAACCCTGTTGAGGGGTGACCAGCCTCGGTGACAATTATTGGGCAAGATTGAACGTAACATCTATCAGAAAAGTGCTTGATCAAGCCATGTTGTGAAAATGAGAAACAAAATATTTAGTAGACACGGGTATTTATTGAAAAACCCAGATGTGCTACCGAAATGAGATGCCTGATTTATCTATACTTATGATATGTTTTTCGGCAATGTGCCCACTAAGTATGTTTATACTTAGCCCTGCATATGTTTTATAAAATGTGCAGGTTCAGTGACGGGAGCGGCAGGGGTTGATGTTGAGTTAAGAGTCGTAATTAGAATAAAGAACTTGTATCAAGCTTTACGCTTTCTGCTGCCAATCTTTTGAGATACTGTATCTATCTTTTGGGTCTAAGCCCCGAACAATGAATTCAGTTCCTTTTGAACAACTTGTCGAGTGATCTTTCGAGATCAACTCTTTCTTTTAAATGAAGTCTTGTTCATAGAAGTTATTCTGTTATTAATGTCTGTTTATTCGTTCATACTTAGCCCACTAAGTCTTGTTTATAGAAGTTACTCTTTCTTCCCCGCTTTTTTAATCCAACCTCTAGTCGCACTCCGGCTTTGCCGTCCCTCAGAATTTGGGGCTCTGACACCTTGAGCCCCTCTTTCCTCTCTAATACTGCCGGTCATAGCCTTGAAGGAGGAAAAGTTTGATTTAATTTAAGTATGTTATTTCTGGATTCATATATATATCTACATGTATGTGAGAAAAATAAAGGAAACTATGCATGTTTACTTTATGTTTAGGCGAACCTTAGGGTTTTATGATGATGATAATCGATGATGATAGAGATAAGTTTTAAGTGTAATAACCCGATTTTTCCTAAGCATAATTAATCGTCTTAATTATGATTATACATGCTTAAGTGCTTTATAAATGTTATTATATGTGATTATGTACGAATGTGTGTGATAAAATTTTCCGAGAATAAATTTTCTCGTAAAATTATCAAAATGCCCCTGAAGGACAAAGTCGTATTTTTTCTCGTTTCGGCAACTCGAAATGAAGATGTGAAAGATTCCTTTGGGGCCATTCGATACGGTGCCTTGGATATCGGGGCTGATTCTGGTTCTAAATCGATTGAAAACTCTAACTGACGATCAGGGGGTAAACCTGGTAACACTTTAGGAAACACATCCTTGAATTCTCTTACGACTGGAACATCGTCGATACTTAACTCGTGATTCTCGTCCTTATTCAGATAGACTAGGTACGCTTGGGTTCCTTTCTTCCGCATCAATCTCTACGCTTTCATGGCTGAAATTATCGGCACACTCTTTTTCACTCTCTTTTCCATTCCAAAATCTATGGTTAGCTCTTTTCCAGGGGATTTAAACGATATCTGTCTCAAATCGCATCGAATCGTTGCAAAATTCTCGGTTAGCCAATCCATTCCTAGGATTATATCAACGTCACGCATCTGGATTACATTCAGGGATTTTGCGACTAACTTACTGTTTCCGACTTCAAATTCTAGGTTCGAGCAAACATGCGAAACTAACGCAGACTTTCCTAAATGGGTTGCGACACTAAGCATCTGATTCGATTCTTCTACTTCTAGTTCTAGGTTCTCTACGCAGATACTAGATATAAATGAATGCGAAGCTCCGGTATCAAACAAAACAATAACAGGTATGTTGTTAAGCTTTCCCATACCTGCCAGATTTCCTTTCTCCTTTTCCTGCGGTTTCTGTTCAATCGCGTACGTTCTTTGAAAAAGCGGTGGTTCTTGCTGAGGAGGTTGCTGCCTTGGCTGCGGCGGCTTACGTTGACATGGAACAAACTTCTGAAGAGGGGCTGCCTCGATAGCTTTCATTTGCGACGGCTGGAACTTGTTTGGTCTTCCGCTTCTAAACCTTTGTTGCTTACTTGGGCACTGGTTCGAGAAATGACCAGGCTGACCACAAGTGTAGCAAATGTTGCTTCCACTCTTACAAACGCCTTGATGCATTTTTCCGCATTTCGCACAGGGAGGGAATCCTAAAGGTCCGATGGGTAGGTTGCCTCGGTTCGTTTGCGGTGCCTTTCCCTTCTGTGGCTACGGTTGGCTTTTTCCTTGCCACTGCTTCTTGGTTGGTTGATTTCCACTATTCCACTTTCCTTTTCTTTTTCCGTATTGGCCGAACTGGGGTTGATGAGCAGACGTGGTCATGATCATCTGGTTTTGGGGTTGGGGATTCGCTGGGGGTTGCGATCCTTTTTCCGGTTGCATTGCCAACTCCATATCTAAAGCTCGGTTTAAAGCTTCGGCGTACGTCAAACCACTTTGGCTGGCGAGAACTACTCGAATATCTTGCCTAAGTCCTGCTCTAAACAACTCGCACATTTTCTCATCGGTGTCGACCATATCGGGCGCAAATCAAGCTAATTCACAAAATTCCCGGTCGTACTCGGCTATAGATCTTTTTCCTTGCTTCAGATTGGTAAACTCGTTGGATTTCTGCTTACGATAACTTCTTGGCACAAACTTTTCGTACAACGCTTCCTTAAACTGATCCCATGACAACTCTTCGCGTTCTTCGGGAGAATACATCCTTTTCTTTGCTTCCCACCAATAATCAGCTGTTCCTTTAAGCTGATACGCCATGCATTCCAAACGCTCGCGATCGGAACAACGAAGGAAACGAAAAATTCGCTCTAAAGAACGAATCTAGTCTTCGGCATCAGCCGGACTACCTTTACCGTCGAACATCAGGGAGGGAATTACGCCACTTTCAGGTGGGCTTTCTGAACTAAAACTAAATGATGAATGCGTTTACTAATTATGTATTACGTGCGTTTTTCAAATTGATTGACTTGCCTAAATGTTTTAATTGTTTTTGTCACAGCCCCAAATCCCGAGGGACGGCCAAGCCGAGGTGCCACTAGCGGTTGGACTAAAGAGGCGGGGAAGAAAGGGGATGAATAAGAATGAATGAATAAGCAGACGTTAATAACAGAATAACTTCTATGAACAAGACTTCATTTAAAAGAAAGAGTTGATCTTGGAGGATCACTCGACAAGTTGTTCAAAAAGGAACTGAGTTCATTGTACGGGCTTAGACCCAATAGATAGATATATTAACTTCAAAAAGATTGGTTGGCAGCGGAAAGCGTAAAGTTTAATACAAGTTCTTTATTCTACATACGACTTCTTAACTCAACATCAACCACTACCGCTCCCGTCACTCAACCTGCACATTTAAAAACAAACATGCAGGGCTAAGTACATAAAGCACTTAGTGGGCACATTGCCGAAAATATTTCATACTTAGTATTGATTAGTCATGCATCTTTTCACAAACACTCGTAAGGCTTATACTGCTGTTCACTTAATTCTCGATAACCCACTGAAGGTTAACTCAGAATCCGATCGTCTGGTTAGCACTGTGTGGGCTAACTCAGAATCTGTCCCTCTGGATAGCACTCTGTGGGCTATCTCAGAATCTGATCGTTTAGTTGGAATCTCTGGATAGCACTCTGTGGGCTAACTCAGAATCCAAAACTCTGGATAGCACTCTGTGGGCTAACTCTGAGAGACACAAGAGAATTCACATATAACAATTCATCATGCCCACCTCAATCGTTTACAGAACAAACTTTAACCTTCTGTCTTCCGTCCTATCTTCTAATCTCAACGTCCTCCTTCTTTGAACGCAAATAATCACACTTTAGTATTTGGTCGAGACGTTAAAAAGAAAACATAAATTCGGAATCGATTTTAGTCTTTTAGGCTTTTGCACTTTACTACTTTCTTTTGATTAACTAATAAACGAGACTCGAGCAATTCTCATTTATAAACTGACTTGGCTCATTACTGGACACTTAGGTCAGTAGATAAATGGAAGTCGATAACTTATAACGACTTAGAAATTCTCAAGAGATTGAGTTGAAAAGAATTCAACCTAAGAAATGAGTTTTGGAAATCTCTGCACAGGTCAGTAAGTTCACAAAGAATAGGGTACTTCAAAACAGGTCATTCATCAACTTCTCGATTCTTAACTATAACTCATAACATCTCGTATCTCGGATGAAAATGTCATCAAATACAATATCGTTCGTCAATCCATAACAATCATTATTATCAAAAAGGTTTTCCTTATTCGACTTTTCTATCAGCTTATAATCTCGTTTCTTCGTCTCTTATTCAAAATCGAACCTTCTTAGAATTCGTTCAAACTTTACGGTTACGATCATTAACTATCAAGATTATCATAGGTTCAAATCACAAACCCTAATCATTATTCAAGCTCCACTTATCGATGATTGCTCGTCTCTTACTAAAAATCCTACGTTCTCCATTTTCGTTCAAATTTTACAACAACGATCATCATCTAACAAGCATCACTAATATGCAAACCATATTCTAAAAACATTAACGAGCTTCAACTTACAGATGGATTCCCATCTCTTACATTTTTCGTTTTATTTTTAGAAAAAACTCAATAAATATATATTCATCCTCAATCATCCTACATCTCATTTTCATTAACCAATCATGCATATCATATTATTTGTTTCTTCAAAACCTCACTTGTTCTTCTCTTACACTTTTATTTTTATTTTTAGAAAATTCTAATTTAATTCATGCATTCATCTATCATCATGAGGAACACGATTCCACTAATCAAGTATCTAAAAATCGAATCAAACATCAAACCCCCAATTTCTTAAAAATTTCGGTATTAACAACTTGTATAGGAGGGATGATTTCTTCATGATTTCAATCCATAAAAACTATTCATAAGCATACTATAACATGAAATAAACTTAGAACTTGATCTCCTACATCTCTTACCTTTTTCGAAAATTCCAAGAATTAAAGGAAATGAATTTTGCTTGGATAGAAATGAAGAGGAAAGTTTCTCACCTTAACAATTATAAACTCGGAATTGAAATCAATCGGAAGATGGACAAGTTATGAAGCTTGGATGCTTGAAGAACTTGAGGAAGAACACATCAATGGTGAAGAACAAGAGAGAGAAGAGAGAGTTGGGGGAGGTGGCGGTTTGGGAGGGTAGAGGATAAGAGAGAATTGTGATATTTTGTGTAGATATTATGCTAAAGTAGGATGACTAACAAGGTGACTCACTAAGGTGCGTTTGGTTGCGAAATTTTTGACGGAAATATTTCGTTTCCGGGTCTCAAACGACATATTAAAAACCGAGAAATAAATTCTTAGATGGTTACGTATTCGACGAAATCTAATTCGTCCGTTAGATTAGAAATAAATCTCTTACTCGGAAAGCATAATTCGTTTTTAAAATCCGAGAAAAAATCGGCACATCAGAGTCCAAATTTTGTCCGGAAAAATAATAAAAATGGATTTTTACTAACTTACTCGTCTCGCAAAAAGTGTGAATGTAAAATCAGACGGTTTCTCGATTTGAGTTTTCGGGCAAAAATTTTATCGGACGCGAAAACCCTAATAAAGTAGTCGTTCAACCGAGTTCTAGAATTTATTTTCAGAAACGGATTTCACCGTTAGTCTTAGAATTGAAAATCCTTAACTTAGGCGTGCAAAGCCTTAATTAATTTGAAAATTTTTATTTCTCGTCGGAAGAAAATATCTGGGGTATTATATTCTACCCCTCTAATGAAAAATTTCGTCCCGAAATTTGCTTGCCTCATTCGCAAAAGTTTCCACGTAGCTTCCTCTTGCCCGTGGTAATTCCAGAACACTTTTACTAATCGTATCGACTTACTTCTTAACTCTCGCACTTTTCGATCCACGATCGATTTCGATCTTTCTTCATAACTTATAACTTAATCAAATAAAAAACATCTTGCTAGTGGGTCACGTGTTTAGAATCGAACACGTACTTTCTCAAACGAGATACACAAACATAATAAATATTTTATAGACTTGGCGACACGGCCAATCTATACACATTAAAACCTATCTTTTTCAAGATATCTACTGATCGTATATAAAGCTTCGTCTAAGCTTATACTGAATGCAAAGAAATAATCAGAATAATCCTTAGCGGGAAAATCATGAGGAAAGTCTTGTTCTCATTCTCTAATTTTTAAGTCTGATCTACATATAATCGCTTAAGAATAGAATGGTATCAGAGCATTCGTTCCTGCTCTGACCGTAAGTTATTTTTCTAGTGATACCACAGAGTGGTATCAGAGCAATCGTTTCTGCTCTGTATACGAATTTCTTTCAAGTAGTAAGATGGAGTATTTGTATATACTCTATACCTGAGTCTTCTTTTGAGAAAGTAAAGTTTAGTTTGTATCACTAAACTTAAGAATGTAGTAAACGACTCAACCTCCCGCTACGTCGACTCAACCAAAGAAGACAAAAAAGGTATTAAAAGTGTTTTTATTTCGAAAGTTTGAAGTATTAGATATACTTCTGTGAGAACCGAGTGTGCTAAGTATGAATTATATTAAAGTATAAAAGATATACTTTGTGGAAATATGTGAAATTATGTGAGTTATAATTTCTTTAATTGAGATGTTTGACTGGCATAAGAACTTAGACTGTTGCTCTAAGGCTTCCCCCAATTCATTGAGAACATAGACAATTAAGAAACGTTGGTTTCGAAATAAGCAAGAAGCGATCGGAACGAGAAGGATAGAATAAAGGGGATCAAAGTGAATGAAAGAGACGAATGTTACTTACGTATAAGTAACATGAACAAAGTCGTTTTTCAGTTGAAGTTCGCTTTGTTAGAACTTCAAGAAGAGATTAGTTTAATTGTTAAGAATCAAGTACGAATTTTAGTTAAGTTTCAATGATCATTCGATTCCAGCGACGACTAGAACTTGCGTTCTAAAGTTATTCTCCAACTACTATTCCGTTTCCTTTTGGAATTTATTTCACGATTAGTAATCGAATGAAGGATACGATAAGTACGAGATTCAAGTATCGAGAAGGACAGAATCTTTGTAAATGAATGTCACATATGTATAAGTGACATGAACATAGTCTCTTTGGAGTTGACTTGTTTTAATATTGAAGAACCGTTAAGAGTTTTTCTTCAAGAAAACTAAGAAGTCTAAGCTAAGATGATTAAGGTAAGATGAGATGGTTAAGGTAAGATAAGAACCATTAAGAGTTTGTTTGCAATTTGAGAAATTGCTAGACGATTAAGATAAGTTGATTCCTTATTGAATGGGTGAGTGTTTAAAGCACGGAATTGATGTGAATCCTTGATTTCTTTAGCTTCAAAATGCCGCCAAGAGTAGTGAATGACAGAAGAAGAGGACTCGGTAGGCCTAGAGGACCGGGAAGAGGTCATGGACAGCATGAGAGAAAGGAAGATCAAGGACGTCAGGAAACCCCTCCACCTCCATCCCCACTACGTCGTGACATAGAGCATCTGTTCCTCAAAAGAAATCCACCTGTCTTTAATGGATCAGGAAACCCGAGCAATGCTGAGCTTTGGGTAAGAGCTACAGAAAGAATCTTTAAACTTCTCAGATGTACTGATGAGGAGCGCCTTTCATGTGTTGCGTTTCAACTCACCGGACCAGCTGATTTCTGATGGGAAGCTAGACAGAAAGTTATTCCGACAGAGCATTTGGCCCAATTTACTTGGGATGAGTTTAAGGAAGTATTTTACGACAAGTACATCCCTAAGACCTATAGAGCAAAGAAGGAAGCAGAATTCTACAGTCTGAAACAAGGAAAGATGACAGTGACTGAATACGATGCAACCTTTTGTGAGTTGTCAAGGTATGCACCCGAGCAGGTAGATACCAACGAGAAGATGGCAAAGAAGTTCCGTGGGGGAATTAGACACGAACTAGGAGTAGCACTAGCCAACTATGGAGGACAAAGCTATACAGACATACTAGGACGAGCCTTAGACATGGAGGCAGTTGTGCCGGATGAACAACAGATTGTAGCACCCGTACTAGCACCAACCCAGGCTCCAACTCAAGACCATTCCAATAACAATAACAACAACCATAAAGAAAAAAGGAAATGGGAAGGAGGAAACCAAGGTGGAAAGCAGCGTGGCCTTCAGCAGCCGAATCTGAATAATCAACAAGGACAGTGGCAGGGACAGGAGGCAGACGATAACCAAGGAAGAATCACTGTTCCTACTTGCCCTAAGTGTAACAAAATGCACTTTGGTAATTGTTTGGCAAACATTGACGGTTGTTATAACTGTGGACAGAAGGGACACATGAGAAGAAATTGTCCAAAACCGTTGCTAACCTTAAGAGCTATGCAAGCTCAGCCACATCCGCAACAACAACAACTACAACAGCAACGAGAGCAGAATACATGGGCATTTGTGAATGGGCCAGAAACACAGGACAAGGGCAAGGGTCACTAGGCAAGTAGTTGGCCTAACTCAGACTAGTCATAGTCTAGTTTTGTATAAGTCCTCGTTGGAGGAAAAATAGTACTCGTTCGACGTATATGTACATATGACCCCGTAAGTGGGCTTTGACTTCGTAAAAATTTCTTCTAATCGTGTTAGTTAAACAAGAATATTCAACTAACTTGTTTAACAAGGAACTTGTTTAACTTGGGAAGTTAAAAAGTTTAAAGAGCTAGTATCAGAGTTATTATCTAGTTCCTTTCCGTGAACTTATTTAAGTCAGAAAATGTTTAAAGTAAGTGTTATCAGAGTTATTATCTAGTTCCTTTCTGTGAATTTATTTAAAGAGCTAGTATCAGAGTTATTAACAAGAAAGTGAATGCTTAAAGTAAGAGTTAATGAAAATGTTTGATATAGATATAATCCATGGGATAGAAGGATTATGATTATGATATCAATTACCACCCAGGAAGAGCTAACGTCATAGCAGACGCACTGAGTTGGAAGACTCCAACTAAATAGGGTGTCTCTTAAGCGAAGAAGAAATACTTGTACCGGAAATTGAGATGATAGATTTAGAGGTGCTCGATAGACCTAAAATGATAACTAGCCGAATAGCAGCACTCGTAGCTACACCAAGCTTACGAAAGAGAAGCATAAGTGTCCAGAGAAAGGACGACTCGATCAAGAAGCTACGCCTAAGAATAAGAACGGATAACCTAGACGGTTATTCCGAAGCACCAGATAATGCGATCATATTAAGGGTAGACTACGTATCCCTAATAATAGTGAACTAAAGAATGAGATTATGAGTGAGGCTCATACCACACCATATACCGCGTACCCAGAGAGTACGAAGATGTGTCAAGATTCAAGAAGGAATTCCTGGTGGAACGAATCGAAACGAGATATTGCCTCGTTTATAGAACGAGGGTATTAGATCGAAGTGCGAAATGGAAGAATATTTTGCCGTTGATCGAATTGCCTATAACGATAGTTATCAGACTACGATAAGTATTGCGTCTTACGAGGCCTTGTATAAGAAGAAGTTTTAGATAGCTGCCTTATTGTAATAAGGTAAGTGAAAGAAAGGACTTAGGACCTGATACGGTCAGTGAAATGATCGAGATCATTCGATAGATTCGAGTTAGAATGAAAGAAGTTTCGAGAAGACGAAAGTCTTATGTGATATGCGACAATCAGAACTTAATTCGAAAAAAGGAGATAAAAGTTTTCTTAAGATTTCTCTGTTAAAAGGAATCATTAGATGCATGTTAAGTATGAGCTTAAACGAAGCTTATTATGACTATCAGATATCTTGAGAAAGATGAATTTGAAATTATGTATAGATTGGCCGTGTCGCCAAGTCTATGAAATGTTTATTATGTTTGCATATCTTGTATGAGAAAGTACATGTTCGATTCTAAACGCGTGACCCACCAGCAAGACGTTGTTCTTGAATAAGTTATAAGTTATGAAGAAAGACCGCAATCGATCTTGGATCAAAAAGTGCAAGAGTTAAGAAGTAAGTCGATACGATTAGTAACGTGTTCTGGAATTACCACGGGCAAGAGAAAGCTACGTGGGAACTTTTGCGAAGGAGGTAAGCAAATTTCGGGACGAAATTTTTCGTTAGAAGGGTAGAATATAATACCCGGCATTTCTGTTCCGACGAAAAATAAAAAAATTATAAGAAACTAAGGCTTTACACGCCTAAGTTAGGGATTTTCAATTCTAAGACTAACGGTGAAATCCGTTATTGAAAATAAATTCCAGAAGTCGTTCTAATGACTACTGTATTCGGATTTCGGCCCCCGATAAAATTTTAGTTCGAGATCTCAGATCGAGAAACCATCGAACTTTACATTCACTATTTTTACGAGACGAGTAAGTTAGAAAAAGTCATTTTTAATTATTTTCCGGTCGAATTTTGGACTGTGAAGTCCCGACTTTTTATCGGATTTTGGAAAACGAACTGTCCTTTCCGAGTAAGTAAAATATTCCGGAACTAATGGTCGAATTAGTTTTCGCCGAAAATGTGACCGACTAAGAATTTAATTCTCAATTTTTATTACGTCGTATTAGGCCCGTAAACGAGATATTTCCAGCTAAATTTTGCCACCTAAACCGCCACCTATCTAATAGTAGTCATTTTTTATTTTTCAACTACTTTACACCTATTGTTATTGGATGCTAAATATCTAATTATCATTAATCATCGTCCTCATCCCTCCATATGCCAAAACCGCCACCTCCCTATACCATTTCTCTCTCATTTTTGTTCTTCATCCTCCATTGAAAAGCTTCAAGTTCTTCAAGGTTCATCATCATAGATCATTCATCATCCATCAATCCTTGAATCCAATCACATATTTGTGAAGGTAATCATCTAAGCTATCATCTTATCCATTTAAAATTTCAATTCTCTTTATTTATGTATGGACCGATTTTTCTTGGAGTTGGAAGTAGGATGATTTAAGCTTTAATACTTGTAATTTGATGTATAGAATTGAATTCCTATGGTTGAATTTAAGAAGAATCAAATCTCCCTTGTTATAGTGTATGACCGAAAATTTTAAGGGGTTAGGGTTTGAAGATTTAGTTTGATTTTTTGGATGATTGAATGGTGAATTAATGATCTAAGGCCTTAGATCTGTAATACCCCAGATTTTCCTCTGTCGCTAAAATTTAAATTTTATAAGAAATTATGGCTTTGCACGCCTAAGCTCCTGATTTTCAATTCTAAAACTAACGGTTTCCGAAAATAAATTACGGAAGTCAGTTAGATGACTACTGTATTTAGGGTTATCGCGTACGATAACTTTTTAATTCCAGAACTCAGATCGGGAAACCGTCTGATTTTTACATTCACGAAATTGCGATACGAGTTCGCCTGAGAAAGTTCATTTTTATTATTTTTCCGGACAAAAATCGGACTGTGATGTCCCGAATTTTAATTAATTTTAAAGTTTTAAATATACTTTTTAAGTATATTAATTATTCCGGATTTAATAGTTAAATCGGAATTTGACGAAAATGAGCCGAAAACGTTTTTTATTTACGCGATTTTTATAACGTCGTATCGCGCCGAAAAAATGCGTATTTTTCCCCTAATTTTATGTCTTGGCCGACCTATATGCATGCATAACACTAAGATATTTCATTTTATATCATTTAACTTTATGACTCACCATTACTTTATGTTATAATAATTTTATAATGGCCACCTAATGCTATTACTTTACACCTAAGTCATTGGATACTATTTCATTAACATGCTAGTCATCTTTTCTTCCCCAAATTCCCTCCTTGACCGCCACTTCCTCTTAACTCTCTCTCTCTCAATTTTCTTCATCCTCCATTGGAGATTCAAGTGTTCTTCAAGATCCAAGTTCATAAGTTCATCATTCAATCATCCAATTCCATTTCTAGTTTCATAAATCTTCAAGGTAATTCATGAGCTCAACTTCTATCCAATTGAAATTTTAAATTCTTCAATTTATTGGTTGGACCGATTTTAGAAGATTGGAATTAGGATGTGTTAATCTTTAATTTTATGATATAGGATGGATAGAAATTAATCTCTATGGTTAAAATGAAAAGAAAATCAAGAACCCTAAGTCTAATGAGGGGACCGAATTTGGGGCATGAGTATAGGATGTTTTAATCCTAAAATTGATTGGATAAATAAACTAAGATAGTGTTTAATTGATGATTGATACAAAGAGATTTCAATTCCCCTAAGTTTTGCTGAGGGACCGATTTTTTTTACTTAGGGTTTGAGGATTTAATTTAAATTAATGATGTAGAAGTTTAATTCAATGATTAATAGTTGTTGTATAAGGCTTATTGATGGATTAATGGAATGAATTAGAGAAGAAAATTCACTCCCCTAATTATAATGTTATGACCGAATTTTAATAAGAAATTGGGGGTTTGGTGTAGCTTGATCCTATTAATGAGATAATGATGAATTAAGGTCCCTAATGGTATTAGATGATGTTGTGAATTTAATTGGATTATTCTAAAAATAATAATGAAATTGTAAGAGACAAAGAAGCCTAAATAAATCAAGGTTTATCAATGAATTAAGGATATGATATACGTAGTAATGATCCTTGATAGATGATGATTTATAATGTAGAATTTGAACGAAATCCGATAATTTTGGAAATTTCATAAGAGACGAAGACACGAGCTTAAGTAATGATAGAAAGGACGAATAAGGAAAGTGATCGGATATTAATGACTATTAATGATTAAGGAACAACTTTGTAGTTGACGATATTCGCATCCGAGATGAAATGATATAAGTTGTAATTGTAATCGAGAAGTTAGGATTTGAAATGAGAACTTGATTTGGTATAGTAATTGACTAGTTTTGAATGACAAAGTTTTAAACGTCGTATTAGTAATCGAGAAATGAAAAGGGGTTCGTCGCGTGTGAGGTTACGTGTTGACTGTCATGAGACAGTAATTTCGTGTGAAAAACAGAGGATCGTCATAAGTCGAACCTAGGAAGTCGTATGCCGATTTATCGAGCCCTAGGGTTAAACTCGGACTGTTTTGCGACGTTTTACGGAAACAGTCATATCTCCTAGCTCGCTTAACGAAATCGAGATCCGTAAATTGGAGAGTAAACTAGACATCCATAGCTTTCATTTGGTATAGAGCACGTCCCTGTTTCGAAATCCCCTATTCTGGGTGGACTTACTGATCTGTACAGTTTGTTCCAAGATGTAGTTTCCTAAGTTGAATTCTTTTCAATTTAGTTCCTTTTGATTTTTTAAGTCGATATAAGCAATCGACTATCATTAATGACTGACCTCAGTGTCGAGTAAGAACCCGAGCAAGTTTCATACGAGATGTTCGAGTCTCGTTCTAGATAAATTAAAAGAACCTAGTTAAGCGTGCAAATGCCTAAAGCTTAAGAACTTAAAAGATTAATTCGATTCCAGTTTCGAATTCCATTTTCTTCTATCGACTCGACAACTTATCTGAGTTTTATTACTTGCGTTCAAAGGAGGAGATCGAGAATAGAAGACAGGACGAAAGATCAGAGTCGGAAGCACGAGTAATAGTTCTGTAAACGAACGAGGTGGGCTTTCTAAAACCAAAACTCCGATGAATGTCATTACTTATTGAGTAATATTATGTGGGCTTTTCGAAAGTGTATCAATTACTGCCTTATTTATATGCGAGCGTTGCTCGAAGGTGTTTACGTTTTGCTTTAATAAATGAGTATTAAAGTATTTATATGCGAGCGTTGCTCGAAGGTGTTTACGTATTGCTTTAATAGATGAGTATTAAAGTGTCTATCAGTGTAAATGAATTCTCTTTTGTCTCTCTGCGTTAGCCCTCAGGTGCTAACTAGAGTATTGGATTCTGAGATAGCCCTCAGGCTGCTATCCAGATAATTCCATCTTAACGATCAGATTCTGAGATAGCCCACAGGTGCTATCCAGAGGGTCAGTTTCTGAGTTAGCCCACAGGTGCTTTCCAGACGATCGGATGTGTCATACAGAAATTAAGTTTATAACAGTAAGAGTCTTATACGAATGTTTATGAAAAGATGTTTGATTATTTTATAATAAAAACTCTTGTGAGTTGTTTTCGGCATTGTGCCCACTAAGTACTTTTGTACTTAGCCCTGCATATTTGTTTTCTTTGAATGTGCAGGTTGAGTGACGAAGGTGGAGGAGGTTGAGGAAAGGTCGTAATTAAGGAAGTGAAGATTAATTGAGCCTCGATAACACATTTTATATGTGTTATCATTTCTACGTTTTTCCGCTGCCAATTCTGTAAACTAGTTTCAGTTAAAGTATAACTTAGAACTAAGTTTTATCCTTTGAACTTAGTCCCTTTTAAGAATAGCTATGTCAGGTAATCCTCTGTGATTTACTTTTTCTTTTATTAAATAAAGTAGGTTCTCTCATTGTGTAAATCCTTTCAGTTTTAAGTTGTTATTACTTTAAACCTAGTTTTCTCTGAATACAGTTTGACGAGCGATTCTTCAAGATCGACTCTCTTTTATTCAAGATCATCGTAATTAGTGTTAAGTTAATGTGTTTTATTCAATTATTCCCCTTCTTTTCCGTTTCTTTAATCCAATCCCTAGTCGCACCCCAGCTTAGCCGTCCCTCGGGAGTTGGGGCTGTGACAGAACATTAATTCACCATTT
This sequence comes from Schizonepeta tenuifolia, assembly GCA_029490685.1. Classification (NCBI taxonomy): domain Eukaryota; kingdom Viridiplantae; phylum Streptophyta; class Magnoliopsida; order Lamiales; family Lamiaceae; genus Schizonepeta; species Schizonepeta tenuifolia. The sequence continues at coordinate 21,544,589 of CM055955.1, read as the reverse complement.
AATCATCCAAAAAATCAAACTAAATCTTCAAACCCTAACCCCTTAAAATTTTCGGTCATACACTATAACAAGGGAGATTTGATTCTTCTTAAATTCAACCATAGGAATTCAATTCTATACATCAAATTACAAGTATTAAAGCTTAAATCATCCTACTTCCAACTCCAAGAAAAATCGGTCCATACATAAGTAAAGAGAATTGAAATTTTAAATGGATAGGATGATAGCTTAGATGATTACCTTCACAAATATGTGATTGGATTCAAGGATTGATGGATGATGAATGATCTATGATGATGAACCTTAAAGAACTTGAAGCTTTTTAATGGAGGATGAAGAACAAAAATGAGAGAGAAATGGTATAGGGAGGTGGCGGTTTTGGCATAGGAAGGGAGGAGGATGATGACTAATGATAATTAGATATTTAGCATCCAACAACAATAGGTGTAAAGTAGTTGAAAAATAAAAAATGACTACTATTAGATAGGTGGCGGTTTAGGTGGCAAAATTTAGCCGGAAATATCTCGTTTACGGGCCTAATACGACATAATAAAAATTGAGAATTAAATTCTTAGTCGGTCACATTTTCGGCGAAAACTAATTCGACCATTAGTTCCGGAATATTTTACTTACTTGGAGAGGACGGTTCGTTTTCCAAAATCAGATAAAAAGTCGGGACTTCACGGTCCAAAATTCGACCGAAAATAATTAAAATTGACTTTTCCTAACTTATTCGTCTCGTAAAAATAGTGAATGTAAAGTTCGACGGTTTCTTCAATCTGAGATCTCGAACTAAAATTTTATCGGGCGCCGAAACCCGAATATAGTAGTCATTAGAACGATTTCTGGAATTTATTTTCAATAACGGATTTCACCGTTAGTCTTAGAATTGAAAATCCCTAACTTAGGCGTGTAAAGCCTTAGTTTCTTATAATTTTTTTATTTTTCGTCGGAACAGAAATGCCGGGTATTACATTAGTCACAACCCCAAATCCCGAGGAACGGCCAAGCCGGGGTGCAACTAGGGATTGGATTAAAGAAGCGGGGAAGAAGGGAAAATAAATAAATAAACTGACATTTATAACAGAAACTACTATGAACTTGACATTATTGAATAAAAAGGGAGTCGATCTCGAAGGATCGCCCGACAACTTGTTCTCAAAACAAACTAAGTTCAAAGTACGGAACTTTGGCTCAAAAGATACACAATAATGAGAACTAGATTAGCAGCGAAAACGTAAAACTGAGACACTGTTCTTCTTCCTATAAACAACTCTTTACTCAACCTCTTCCGCCTTCGTCACTTCTAGACTTCCTTCTCTTTGGTTCGAATCTGACAAAAGAATTGATCTATCACTTCACCGAGCAAATCTAGTTCTAGATTTTTCTCTTTCATACAAGACTTCGTAAGGCATAATACTTATCGTAGCCTGATAACTTTTAGACTTTAATCTAACACTATCGTCCTTAACATTTCTTCTAATACTTGAATTGTTCTCTCGGATTCACTTAAAATTCTCTCTCGTAAGTCTAGTGTAGCTACTAGTGCTACTATTTGGTTTAGTTATTGTCTCAAGTGTATCTAGCACTTCCAAATCCATCATTTCAATTTCTGAACAAGTGTTTCTTCTTCGATTAAGAGACACCCTACTTTAGTTGGAGTCTTGCGACTCAGCGCATCAGCTACGACGTTTGCTTTTTCTGATGGTAATTGATACCACAATCATAATCCTTCCATCCTATGGGTTATATCCATATCAAACATTTTCATTAACTCTTTACTTTAAGCGTTTACTTACTTTACTAAACCCCTTTTCTTTTCACTTAAAAAGTTCACAAACTTGAAACAGGTAATAACTCCGATACTAGTTCTATAAACTTTTTAACTTCCCAAGTTAAACAAGTTCCTTATTAAACAAGTTGAACTAACACGATTAGAAGAAATTTTTACGAAGTCAAAGCCCACTCACGGGGTCATATAAACATATACATCGAACGAGTACTGTTTTGCTTCCAATGAGGACTTATAAAAAATTAGACTACTACCAGTCTGAGTTATGCCAATTACTTGCCTAGTGACCCTTGCCCTTGTCCTGTGCTTCTGGCCCATTCACAAATGTCCATGCATTCTGCTCTTGTTGTTGTTGTGACTGTTGTTGTTGCGATGTGGCTGAGCTTGATCAGCTCTCAAGGGTTGGGGCTGACCATACTAATTCGATCCTACTGGTTGCAATGGTTTCGGACAATTTCTTCTTACGTGCCCCTTCTGACCACAGTTATAACAACCGTCAATGTTTGCCAAACAATTACCAAAGTGCATCCTGTTACACTTAGGGCAGGTAGGAACAGTGATTCTTTCTTGAGTATTGTCTGCCTGTTGTCCCTGCCACTGTCTTTGTTAGTTATTTTCCCTCCATTGTCCTGATTGATTATTCTGATTCGGCTGTTGAAAGCCACGCTGATTTCCACCCTGATTTCCTCCTTCCCATTTCCTTTTTCCTTTAAAGCCACTGTTATTGTTGTTGGAATAGTCTTGAGTTGGAGCCTGGGTTGGTGTTGGCACGGGCGCTACAATCTTTTGTTCATCCGGCACAACTGCCTCCATGTCTAAGGCTCATTCTAGTATGTCTGTATAGCTCAGTCCTCCATGGCTAGCTAATGCTATTCCTAGTTTGTGTCTAAGTCCCCCACGGAATTTCTTTTCTATCTTCTCGTCGGTATCTACCTGCTCGGGTGCATACCTTGACAATTCACAAAAGGTTGCATCGTATTCAGTCACTGTCATCTTCCCTTGTTTCAGACTGTAGAACTCTGCTTCCTTCTTTGCTCTGTAGGTTCTAGGGATGTACTTGTCGTAAAATGCTTCCTTAAACTCATCCCAAGTAAACTGAGCCAGATGCTCTGTCGGAATAACCTTCTGCCTAGCTTCCCACTAGAAATCAGCTGGTCTGGTGAGTTGAAACGCAACACACGAGAGACGCTCCTTATCAGAACATCTGAGAAGTTTAAAAATTCTTTCTGTAGCTCTTACCCAAAGCTCAGCATAGCTCGGGTTTCCTGATCTATTAAAAACAGGTGGATTTCTTTTGAGGAACAGATCCTCTATGTCACGACGTAGTGGTGATGGAGGTGGAGGGGTTTCTTGACGTCCTTGATCTTCCTCCCTCTCATGTTGTCTATGACCTCTTCCCGGTCCTCTAGGCCTACCAAGTCCCCTTCTTCTGTCATTCGCTACTCTTGGCGGCATTTTGAAACTAAAGGAATCAAGAATTCTCATCAACTCCATGCTTTAAGCACTCACCCATTCAATAAGGAATTAACTTATCTTAATCATCTTAGCAATTTCTCAAATTGCAACCAAACTCTTAACGGTTCTTAGCTTACCTTAACCATCGTATCTTACCTTAATCATCTTAACTTAGACTTCTTAGTTTTTCTTGAAGAAAACTTTTAATTGATTCTTAATCATTAAAACAAAGTAACGACTCTACTTTGTTCACGTTACTTATACGAAAGTAACTGACGAGCCCAATTTTTGAGCTCTTTTTTAGTATGGTTATAGGTCTAGATCGAGTCGTTTCGTGTCTTTTTGTGTGTCTTTAGTGTCTGGGGGGACACATTGTGAAGGCAGGGACGAACAGGGCAACCAATGATGAAAAAGAGGAGAAAAGGGCAATATATGATCATATTCCGCGAGAGAGGTTTGGGCACAGATACAATGCACTTTGGGCAAGGAAATGAAGCTTGCAGCTTAGGCAAAGAAGCGCACATTCAACACTAAGGCTGTTCCGCTTCACAATCTGACCAAATCAAGTACCGCGTGGGATGTGGCCATTGGGCAAGGAGAGACGTGAAGAAGGCAAGGCGCAAGGCAGAGCAGAGAAGAAGAAGTGCACGTCTTGGGCACGGAGACAGTCAAACATTTACGAGATAAGAGTGCGGGGCAAGAAATAGATCGATCGAAGAGGAAGAGTGGGGAGCAAGTAATAGATCAACCTTATCCAAGTAGCCGATAAGGATGGAATTATTTCCTTCCTTATCCATGAAGATTCGTCCAAATCAAAATCTGCTAAATAAGGAAAATCTCTTGGTCAACAGAAGCTGCTGGAAGACAGCTGGCAGACAGCTCGCCCAACCCTAGCTGCTAACTGACTTACCTAATGGGCTTAGCCTCCAAGACCCACGAATTTCACATCTATAAATACCCCTAGATAGCAAACCAGATGTAACTTTTATTTTTCAGAATCTTTTCAATCTTTTGCTCTTGTAATACTTAGTCTAGGGTTTACTTTATAGTTTTCGAGAGTTTGCCCCTTCGGGGGCAAACGATCTTTGTACTTTGTTTCCGACGATATTGGTATCGTTCAGCTTTATTTTTAATTCAAGTACTTTTTATATTTCGTTCTTTCTTTTCTTGTTCTTTACTTTATGCCTAGGTAGTTATATGAATCTGTGCTTGGGCAAGATGACGTTGCATGAGCATTAAATCTGGATATTGATTCGGGCAAGGGGAAAGCTGTATATGTGTGTTTCCGAGGCATTGGGAAATGATTTCAAAGAAGTTCGGTGGTCACGGGTAACTCGGAAGTATAATGAGCCTCGGGCACATACGGATTCCTACATCACATGAGGGTTATCAAGTGCACGTCGCAATTGCCTTACGTTCCTCGAGAGCGGCAAGAGTGGTTTGTAGTCTTGGCCTAGACCTGCAAAGATGTGTCAATGCTGGAGAAAGCCAGAAGAGAGGTCCTCGTATCTCACCCGTTGCCGGAATGGGCCCATCTAGAACCAAATGCTATTTGACCAACATGCGCCTTATAAAGGTGGAATGCCTGGGGACTTTTGGGCAAGCAAGAGGATTGGCTAGGGTATGCCTGTCAAGACCTAAACATAAAGATGGAGCTGGGCGGGCTATGTAGCGTACGTGGCGACGTGACAATGGGGACCCTGCATAGCTTTAGCCTATAACCACTGACACACATACGCATCACATATCCTTGCAACGATGAAGACGTCTTGTTTATGTAGATTGACTCAACACCCAAACGCAGGTTTGTCTTTATCTTTTAGTTTAACTTTTATTTTCCTGTTTGGCCAAGATGTGTCTGTGCAGAGCCCAAACCATTAGTGACACCCTGACCAAGAGAAAGCTACACCAACTCCTCGTGGGATCGACCCTATACTTACCGCTAATTGTTCTTAGCTGTGGACGTAGGAAAATTATAAATGTATTTTGCACGTGACTCAACCGACGGTCACGTCAGTAACATTCGTCTCTTATTCGCTTTGATTCTCTTTATTCTGTTCTTCCCGTTCGGATCATCTCTTGGATATCTTGGAACAATCGTTTCTTAGAACGTCTATGTTCTCAAAGAATCAGGAAGGCCTTAGAATTCGTCTAAATTCTCACGCCCACAAAACATTTTGAATAAAGAAATTATAACTCACATAATTTCACATACTATAGCATTCATGCTTTCACCTAGTTCATGTAATACCACAAAGTATAGCTTTTATACTTTAATCACATTCATACTTGCATACTTTATTCATATCATACTTGCATACTTTATTCACAAATTCTTGCATACTTTATTCACAAATTCTTGCATACTTTAATCAAAATTTTCTTCTTAAAAGAAATCATACTTCTGAAATTCTTTCCTTACTTTTCTTCTTTGGTTGAGTCGACGTAGCGGGAGGTTGAGTTGTCGTCTACACTCTTAAACTTAGTGTTACGACTTAACTTTATTTGAAAGAAGACTAAGGTGTAGATGATATACAAATACTCTATCTTACTACTCGAAAGAAACTTGTATGCAGAGAAGAAACGATTGCTCTGATACCACTCTGTGGTATCACTAGAAAAATAACTTACGACCAGAGCATAATCGAATGCTCTGATACCATTCTGTCACAGCCCCAAATCCCGAGGGACGGCCAAGCCGAGGTGCGACTAGGGGTTGGACTAAAGAGACGGGGAAGAAGGGGGATGAATAAGAATGAACGAATAAACAGATGTTAATAACAGAATAACTTCTATGAACAAGACTTCATTTAAAAGAAAGAGTTGATCTCGGAGGATCACTCGACAAGTTGTTAAAAAGGAACTGAGTTCATTGTACGGGCTTAGACCCAACAGATAGATATATTAACTTCAAAAAGATTGGTTGGCAGCGGAAAACATAAAGCTTAATACAAGTTCTTTATTCTACATACGACTTCTTAACTCAACATCAACCACCACCGCTCCCGTCACTCAACCTGCACATTTAAAAACAAACATGCAGGGCTAAGTATATAAAGCACTTAGTGGGCACATTGCTAAAAACATTTCATACTTAGTATTGATTAGTCATACATCTTCTCACAAACACTCGTAAAGCTTATACTGTTGTTCACTTAATTCTGGATAACCCACTGAAGGTTAACTCAGAATCTGATCGTCTGGTTAGCACTCTGTGGGCTAACTCAGAATCTGTCCCTCTGGATAGCACTCTGTGGGCTATCTCAAAATCTGATCGTTTAGTTGGAATCTCTGGATAGCACTCTGTGGGCTAACTCAGAATCCAAAACTCTGGATAGCACTCCGTGGGCTAACTCAGAGAGGCACAAGAGAATTCACATATAACAATTCATCATGCACTGATAGTTACTTTAATACATACTTATTAAAGCAACACGTAAACACTTTCGAGCAACGCTCATTTTATTTTGATAGAAAAGCCCACCTCAATCGTTTACAGAACAAACTTTAACCTTCTGTCTTCTGTCCTATCTTCTAATCTCGACGTCCTCCTTCTTTGAACGCAAATAATCACACTTTAGTAATTGGTCGAGACGTTAAAAAGAAAACAGAAATTCGGAATCGGTTTTAGTCTTTTATGCTTTTGCACTTTACTACTTTCTTTTGATTAACTAATAAACGAGACTCGAGCAATTCTCGTTTATAAACTGACTTAGCTCATTACTCAACACTTAGGTCAGTAGATAAATGGAAGTCGATAACTTATAACGACTTAGAAATTCTCAAGAGATTGAGTTGAAAAGAATTCAACTTAAGAAATGAGTTTTGGAAATCTCTGCACAGGTCAGTAAGTTCATACAGAACAGGGTACTTCAAAACAGGGGATGTGCCCTATACCAAAAGAAAGCCACGGATGTATAGTTTACTCTCCAATTTACGGATCTCGATTTCGTTAAGCGAGCTAGAAGGTATGACAGTTTCCGTGAAACGTCGCAAAACAGTCATGCGAAACCCTAATGCTCGACAAAATTCAACGCACGATTTTCTAGGTTTGGTTTATGCGATTCCACTTTTATTCTTACGAAATTTTCATCTCAATACAGTCTACATGCATGTCCCTTAATCGGGTACACAATCACGTCTTTTGATTAAACAAACAACGAGCATTTCCTCGTCATTTTCAACTATCCAATTACTAAACCAAATCAAATTTCAAATTCTATTTCATTCATCAACTTCTCGATTCTTAACTATAACTCATAACATCTCGTATCTCGGATGAAAATGTTGTCAGCTACAATATCGTTCGTCAATCCATAACAATCATTATTATCAAAAAGGTTTTCATTATTCGACTTTTCTATCGGCTTATAATCTCGTTTCTTCGTCTCTTATTCAAAATCGAACCTTCTTAGAATTTGTTCAAACTTTACGGTTACGATCATTAACTATCAAGATTATCATAGGTTCGAATCACAAACCCTAATCATTATTCAAGCTCGACTTATCGACGATTGCTCGTCTCTTACTAAAAATTCTACGTTCTCCGTTTTCGTTCAAATTTTACAACAATGATCATCATCTAACAAGCATCACTAATATGCAAACCATATTCTAAAAACATTAACGAGCTTCAACTTACCGATGGATTCCCGTCTCTTACGTTTTTTGTTTTATTTTTAGAAAAAACTCAAATAAATATATATTCATCCTCAATCATCCTACATCTCATTTTCATTAACCAATCATGCATATCATATTATTTTCTTCATCAAAACCTCACTTGTTCTTCTCTTACACTTTCATTTTTATTTTTAGAAAATTCTAATTTAATTCATGCATTCATCTATCATCATGAGGAACATGATTCCACTAATCAAGTATCTAAAAATCGAATCAAACATCAAACCCCCAAATTCTTAAAAATTTCGGGATTAACAACTTGTATAGGAGGAATGATTTCTTCATGATTTCAATCTATAAAAACCATTCCTAAGCATACTATAACATGAAATAAACTTAGAACTTGATCTCCTACATCTCTTACCTTTTTCGAAAATTCCAAGAATTAAAGGAAATGAATTTTGCTTGGATAGAAATGAAGAGGAAAGTCTCACCTTAACAATTATAAACTCGGAATTGAAATCGATCGGAAGATGGACAAGTTATGGAGCTTGGATGCTTGAAGAACTTGAGGAAGAACACATCAATGGTGAAGAACAAGAGAGAGAAGAGAGAGTTGGGGGAGGTGGCGGTTTGGGAGGGTAGAGGATAAGAGAGAATTGTGATATTTTGTGTAGATATTATGCTAAAGTAGGATGACTAACAAGGTGACTCACTAAGGTGCGTTTGGTTGCGAAATTTTTGACGGAAATATTTCGTTTCCGGGTCTCAAACGACGTATTAAAAACCGAGAAATAAATTCTTAGATGGTTACGTATTCGACAAAATCTAATTCATCCGTTAGATTAGAAATAAATCTCTTACTCGGAAAGCATAATTCGTTTTTCAAAATCCGAGAAAAAGTCGGGACATAACAGTCCAAATTTTGTCCGAAAAAATAATAAAAACGGATTTTTACTAACTCACTCGTCTCGCAAAAAGAATGAATGTAAAATCAGACGGTTTCTCGATTTGAGTTTTCGGGCGAAAATTTTATCGGACGCAAAAACCCTAATATAGTAGTCGTTCAACCGACTTCTAGAATTTATTTTTAGAAATAGATTTCACCGTTAGTCTTAGAATTGAAAATCCTTAACTTAGGCGTGCAAAGCCTTAATTAATTTGAAAATTTTTATTTCTCGTCGGAAGAAAATATCTAGGGTATTACAGTTTTGGCATGCCATCATCTACGTGTTCATGTTATTATAAGTCATGTGGACGCACGGGATAAAAGTCCTGTAAAATACGGGATGATGCACGCATTAAGGTGACTGTGAGCCTTACTTCAGTTGGGCCGGTCACAGTGTTCGAGGAGGAGGCCTACTTCTTGACACCACAAGAAGATGAGCTGTAGATTGATTCGTACTTAAGATATAAGCTTAGCCTGCGCAGGCGATTTACAAAACAAAAATGATTTTACGGCTGTCACATGTGGTAAACTCTTTTAAACATTTATATATATCTAACCCTTGTGATACAACAAAAGAGGCAAGATCAATTATATAGCTCTATCGAGCAAGTTTTCAAATTGTTTTGGCATGTGTCCACTGAGTACGTTGTACTCATGCCCTGCATGTTATTTTTAAAACGTGCAGGTTAGCTTGGATGAGGAGGATGCGGCGGGCTTGGGTGGCTCGTTGTTAAATTAAATCCATTTTGGAAGTTTTGCTTGAGGTTATGTGTCTTCATACATATAGCCTTGGAATTTGATGTCGTTTGTTTAAATTCCGCTGCAACCCTGTTGTTTGATATGTTTGATTGCATGCTCGAATCCTTTACGTAACAAGCTCGAACAAACCTTAAATCCTTTCTGAATTCCATTTTCAAACGTTAATAAAATCTTCTAACGATTCCCTGTATGTCTTAAAAACCACCATTTGCTTATCGAAATTAAAAGATGACCCATTTTTTAATGCAATAATTGTTAATCACCAAACCTAATTCCTTTGTTGGATTCTATATTAACCCTTGCTTGAGTATTCATTCATTTGAGAATAATTGATTAAAACCCCACCTTATTGAAATTATGAATCCATTCATGAATTGAAATCTTATTCATCGAGCATGTTTATTGAGTAAAGTTTAGTTGTTCCATCTCACTGCCCCTTGCATTCTAGTCGTTTCAATACCCTAGAAGTCGGGCTGTGACATAGTGGTATCAGAGCAGGTCGTCTGCTCTGAAGCTTAAACTTCCCTACGAATCGAGTCTAAATTTGCATTCTTTAGACTCATTTGAGTAATCTTTGAATTCATTTGAGCACTCTTTGAATTTATTGAGTCGACAACGAGCCAAGCTTCCCACCTCATCCGGCTGACAGGTACGAGAAATTTTAAAGTTTTCTAAAAGGATGAGAATTCTTAAAAGTTATACAAAGTTTGCATTAATTGAATAAAAGAAAGAATTTTTGCTGAAAGAAAATAAAAAGGAAATCGAACAGAGTAAAGAAAAGTTTTCCGAGTAAGCAAGATTTAGATAAAGAAATTGATTAAGCTATTATATAATTGTGATGTGACCGAAAAAGAATCAAAGTAAACAAGCTATGATGCGAATATTTGTTAAGATACATCCATAAGTGTATATAATGTGTGTGACGTAATATATGTGATGTTTAAAGTCTTGTCGAGAATGATTGAATTCAAATGTTTAATATATATAGCATGAATAACGATATGAATAGAGCGATAAAGCGAGAGTACGAGCATATTCGAATAGGTCATTGTGAGACGATAGCCTAATTCCTAGCCCGATTCCACAAAATATGGCAAGTTGTGCAACTTCTCGATGTTAGTGCTTTTCAAGGAATAGTGAATTTGATCCATGCCCTCCCAGGTGAATGGTGCGAACGGGCAATCTCCCTAATGCCCAATCACCTTGGTCGACAGTACGGTGAATCATACCAAAATGGAGATCTCAACGGATTTATTGCAACGATACTTAGCCAATTCATACGATACGGTGCTCCCCCTCCCGAACGATATACCGATTACCAAACTCCAGACAATGTTGCTCTGCATGGCGTACCTACGCTCCATCCTTCGCCGAATGTTGCCTCATCTAGTCTTACTCGACTAGAAGGATTTTATGATCATATACGAGTTATACCTCCATTGCATGACGAATTAGAAGAATTTATGCGACGAGATAGCAATTACGTTCCTTTTCAAGCGGTAGCGGAACCCTCCTGACCAACACGTAATGAGGATAGTGACGATGAATCTTTTGACTATCCAGTCGAAGAAATTACCGTAGGATTTAGTCATCTTCAACGCATATCGAGCACTCGACTTGAATTTCAGCATCCTGCATTCGAATTACCCGTTTTAAGGCCTGATCAATAATTAGAACTCGAACTTGACGGAAGTATTGACATAGCTGCATATATTCAAAGACTTCAACAGTATGAGAGTAGTAGCGAAGACGAACCCCCATGGGATGATGTTGACAACGAAACCTTACCTTGGAATGCTCCGTACGCTAGTTCTAGCGAACTCGAAAGTAGTGAAGAAGAAGATCCCATCGAAGAATAATTTCTAAAAGATCGATTAAACGATGAATGACCTTTAAATTCCGATATTTTATATGTAAATTATAATCAAACGTTTAGTCGAGAAGAACATCGCGTAGATGTTAGGAAATAACGATATAAATGCTATATTCATAAAGTCCTCAAAAGAGGTCATCGTCGGATGATATAAGAAATAGGCCGTTAGACCGAAAATTCCGTTTATATGCCGAGCGTTTTAATGATTGAAGCTAAGAAACGAGTTTATACAAGATGAAAGATTGAGATTAAGAGCGATAAACAAAAAGAGATAAGAATTAAGATGAGAGAGTTCAAGTTGAGATAAAAGTCTAAGAAAATTAAAAGTACGTTTGAGTTCAAAGGATAAATGATGCGAGTAATAAGAAAGAAATGATATTAAGACGAGTATTAAAGAAAAAGGTATTTGATGTATGACGAGAAAAGAAATAAGTAAATTATAGAATGATAAGTATGTATTATCTGTGATAAGTATCGCTTGAGAATTTTTCCTTCCCTTTTGAAAAGAAAATTTTAAAGAGTCGAGAAGACGCTTTAATCGAATTATTTAAGTATCCTAGTCTCGATTATTTTATAAAATGCCTCCGAGTAAAAGAAGAAGAAATGTTAAGAATAATGAAGAAGAGGAACATAGGAAACCAACCCCGCCTCCTCAAAACACAGGAGAATCGAGGAACCTTTTTCTTTAACAAAACCCCCCGACCTCAGACAGTAAAGGCAGTCTCGTAGAAGCTGAGGATTGGGTTCATTCTCTAGAACGAATTTTCAAATTCCTTAGATATGACGATCGTGAGCGTCTCGAGAGTATAATGTATCAGCTAAAGAAAGCCTCTGACTACTTGTGGGAAACCCATTAGCGCGTGTTTTGAACAACGTGCAAATCTTACTTAGGATCGGTTATGGAATATTTTATTTAGGAATACGTTCCTAGGAGCTATAGAAAGCCAAAGGCGAATAAGTTCGCTAACCTACGTTAAGGAAAGAGAATAGTAGACGAGTATGATCACGAATTCTGTGAATTAGCCGTTTCGCACCTGACCAGGTAGATTCGAGTTGTCTCGTGCCAGTTTATAGCAAGATATTCGTATAATTCTTACGAGTCAGAATGGTCTAACGTACGTTGAGGCCTTCAACCGAACGTTTGATTAGCCTTGCAGCTAGAGGAAGAACCGCAATCCTTAACGAATCTTCAGTTTCAAACTTAGAAGATAATAACTTCAACCCCTTAGTCTTCTCAGGAAAGTGGATAGGAAGAAACCTACCAAACAAGAAGTCTATGGTATGAAGAATAATAAGAAACGATGATTTTATCAGGGATAATATGGTTAAATATGATGAATATGAGAAATGTCATTTTATGATAGGCATTTGAAATAATAAGCATAAAAGTAGTTAGATGTCAAGTAAGAAATAACAATAGGAGTATTATGCGGAACATGAAGATAAAAGTACTTAGGTAAGCATGAAGTCTTAAAAACTAGATTATGAAATTTTGAGAGTGATGTAAAGTATTAAAGAAAATAATCAAAGGAAATATTAATATACGAAAAGAAATTGAAGGATATAATTAAGATAGAGAATGAAAATATTACTAGTATTTTTCTCCGATTAATTAAAAACTCAAGTATATAAGCATTAATTGAGAAAGGTTCATAATAAGGTTAATGAGTATAGTTATGAGGAAATAAAAGAATGAGTAAAAAGGTAATGACTAAAGTTATAGAATAACTTGTTCCTCCTTTAAAGAAGAAAATTTTGGCAAATTAGGAAAATAATCTTAAGAAGTAAGAAGATAACTAACAATCTCTTGAGTCAAGAAAATTATAATTGGATATTAGTATTCTTTTAGTATAAAGATAATTACTCGAGAAAATTTTCTTCAATCTTTAAAAATAAATTATTGAAAGACAAGAAAAACTTTTAGATTGAGTCATAGGTCAATATAATTAAAAGGAAGCGTAAGAATTAGTGAAGGAAAAGAGCATGAAGAAGTTATAGTATAAAAGAAATTGATAAGAGTCAAGATAAATCAAGAAAGGCAAAATTTCAACACCGACAAAGTAGTCCATTTTCAGACTTTAGAGAGAGTCATCTCCTAACCAAGGGCGTATAGCAGTTATTTAATGCTTGCGTAAAAATCTTTAGTTAAAGATAGAAGAGATGAATTGGAAGCTTAAAGTGTTGACCCCTTTTGGGTAAAACTCGCGATAATTTTCGTAAGTTTCCCTCGAGTTAAAATTTGAAATCAGAAATCTCGAATTATTCACTAAGCCCTCAATCCAAAATAAATAAGGGAACATGGATATAATTTTAGGAATGAGTTAATTAACCGAGAATTTTATGAGTTGTTTCAACCTCTCGACAAAAGACCAACGGTAGCTAAGAATTTACGTTGACTATTGAGAAATTAAATAAGAATTTAATTAAGAGTCATATTACCGAGTTAAGAATAGATGGATCTTCTAGCTGAAGAGTAAATAAGAAAACGTTTCTAAGATAGTTCTTAGAGAGTGAAGCGGCATTATCTCAAGATTATAAAATTAAGTTGACGATGTATTTTATTGATAGCTCTAGTAGTGTTAAAGAATGTATTTTATTTTCCATGAATATTTGGAAGAGTACGTGATCGAATTTATCGGTGATATTTTCGTTAGAAGTAAGGTGGAATGCTAGTAGCATCGCAAAGACGATGTTTTGACGTATCGTAAAGGAATTTGAGCGTTAATTGGCGAAAAGTTGTTACGAACTGAACTCGTGATATTTTCTTATATTGCGCGTCCCTGAAGTACGAAATGCACCAGAATTGGGAATAGCAATTCTGAAGGAACGAAATGAAGATAACGAAGCACATACGTGAGTGATATAGTATAATTTCGTAAAGTCTTAAGCACGACAACGATTATTCGAAACCTTGAATTTCTACCAGCAAATTAAGGTTACCAGAATTTGAAAGGATGCGCTAGACAATAGAAATAAATTTTACTTTTATTAAAGTGCCAATGATGACAGCCTAATACGATGAGAACGATGCCCCAAGAAGCAACGTACCTTATTCTTTTAAGGTAGAGTAAAATGAGAGAAAATTTATAGTACTATAAGAAGTTAAGGAAACAATAAAGTCTATTCATCAGATTCGAGACAAAGAAAAGAAGTTTAGAGTCAACGAAAGTTACGCAGAAAAATAGAGTTAATTTTCGAGACGAAGTTATTCCTAAATTTAATCCCTTCAAGCGGAATTCAACTTGTCGAAGTCAAAGAAGGCCTAAGCCTGAATAGGTCAGTTAGAATTTGATATTTAGCTTTGCCTCTGAATTATGGAAATCTTCCTAATAGTTTCACGAAGAGTAATGCAACCCAAAAGACGTACTTTGTCATAAAGACGAGACCTCGAACCAAATACTAGCCGCAAGAGATTAGCCGAAGTAATACCGATTCGTAAAAATCCAACGACTTAGCATAAAGTCAATTTACTAGACAAGAACAGAGTGGTTCTTGGAAGAAGTAATGAGAGAGTTTAGAACAAGATGAAAGAGATGTTCCCCGAATCATTTTCTGTAAACTAGCAAATTTCGGGACGAAATTTATTTAAGGGGAGGGAATGTAATAACCCGATTTTTTCTAAGCATAATTAATCGTCTTAATTATGATTATACATGCTTAAGTGCTTTATAAATGTTATTATATGTGATTATGTGCGAATGTGTGTGATAAAATTTTCTGAGAATAAATTTTCTCGTGAAATTATCAAAATGCCCCTGAAGGGCAAAATCATAATTTTTCTCATTTCGACAACTCGAAATGAAGATGTGAAAGATTCTATGACTATGAGAATATGATATTTAGCATAAGTACGAGTTTCAGAATTTTCCGACACAGTTGACTTTTCAGTAAAATGTGACGTCGACCAAAAAGTCAACCTTTTTCGACGAACTCCGAATTTTGTCTAGTCAGTGTCATTAGACTCCAGAATTTATTCTAAGACCTTTGATTCTAGTTTAAGAAATTTCTGAGATCACAGGAGTCTAGTATGAATTTTATTTGAAAACCTACTATTACATAACGACAGTTTTTACGACTTATTTCGTTTCTTAGAATTCTGACTCGAAACTTAGGTTTTTCCGAATCTATAAATTAATTCGTGAATATTGATGCACAGTAGGATGAATTTGGATGTCGGGCCGAGGATGAATTATTAAGATAAGAGAGTTAGATATTTTTAAACGAGAAGGTTTTATACTGTAAAATCTTTTCTTTCGGGAATTTTTACAAGATAAAAATTACCTAGATAAACCTAGAACTATCTCTCATTTTCACAGCCCCAAATCCTGAGGGACGGCAGAAGCCGGGGTGGATTAAAGAAGCGGGGAAGAAGGGGGCTAATTGACTAAATCATACATGAAAAACATCGATAAACCATGAACAAGACTTGAATATAAATAAGAAAGAGTTAATCCCTAAGGATTACTCGACAAAAGTACAAAAAGAAGCTAAGTTCATATTTACAGACTTAGACTACAGAGTATTGTTCAAAAAGTACATCTCAAAAAGAAATTCAGAGTTTGGCAGCGGAAGGGTTCTAACTAAGCATCCTATCCTTTAACTCAACATCAACCGTCGCTGCTCACCGTCGCTTCAACCTGCACATTTAGAAAACAATGCAGGGCTAAGTACAAACGTACTTAGTGGGCACGATGCCAAAATCATAATCATAAATATAGATAAAAATGGCATTTCATAAGCGTAGCACATCGGAGTTTTATTGAAAGAATCCGTGTCTACTAAACATTTTTGGACTTTTTCTCATAAATCAGTCGCGCGAGCATTTTCTGACTAATGTTACGTTCAATCTTGACCAATTCTAATTCACCGTGGCTGGTACCCCTCAACAGGATATCACATACACCACAGGTTACAAGTGCACTAACTCTGGAAAGCACTTAGCAGCTAACTCAGAGCCGATCGTTAGTTAATCTAATTAGACTAACTCTAAATCTGGAAAACATGAATGTTAACTCAGATAGGTACAAGAGAACTCACATAAAATATAAAACAGTTCATGCCATAATATCACTTTGAAAACACAGATATCAAAGCGATAAAGAAAGATTTTCCGAGCATTGCTCGTTTTATTTTGTATATAAAAGCCCACCTTGATTTACAGAACTTAAAGCAAAACTTCCAACTTCGGATCTTCTGTCCTTTCTCTACAGTTGGCTTCCTCCTTCATCGTAAAATAAACATACTTAAAAACGGGTCGTAAAAGATAATCGATTAAAGAGAATCGAAGAAAGTTTTAGTTGTTTCATTCTTTAGGCATTTGCACGCTTACTAAATTCGTTTTATTTAAACGGGAAACAAGACTCGTACCAATCTCGTTTAGAACTCGGAAGATCTCATACTCGACTCTCGGGTCAGTAGAGAAGGTAGTCGATATCTTAATACGACTTTAAAGATTATAAGAAACTAAGTTGGAAAGGATCAACTTAGGCGATTTACATTTTAGTTCATTGAACGATTTATGAAATTTCTCGTTTATTACTTCTTTAATGAAAGGATAAGAAAAATAAGATCTCAACTGGTTTTCATCACTCAAGGTCCTATACTTGACTCTAGGGTAAGAAGGGAGATATTCGTTAGATAAAACGGCTTAAACGATCGAAAGAAACTATGTTGTGAACTAAACAACTTAGAAAACAAGAAACTGAAATTTTCACTGCGCAGTCCAGTAACTCTAGAGGCTGTCCAGAACAGAGGATTTGGAAACAGGGGGTGAGACCTGTACCACTGGAAAGATTGGGATGTCTAGTTCGCGCTCCAATTTACGGATCACAAATCCAATAAATGAGCTGGAAGTTATTACAGTTTCTGGCGAGAGTCGCAAAACTGCCGTGAAAACCCTAATTGCTTGATAGGTTCGACGTATAACGTCTTAGGTTCGTTCTAAGCTCTCGTATTCAATTTCTTTAGAAACTGGACTCTCAAGGCAGTCATCACGTACTTCCGTAAATGACGAACTCCTTCTCAAAACTCGCTCAAAAGCACGACATTCTAAACGTCGGATTTCAACTAACAAGTACTAAACCAACAAAAATTCAAAACGCGTTCTAGTTCTCGACTATAACTATAGCCCATATTATATCAACTCGAAAGCTTATGACGTCAACTAGAAAGTTGTTCTAAATTCTATCATAAACAATAATATTAAAATAGAATTTCCATCCGACTTCTCGATTATTGGCTACGACTAAAGGTTCGTCTCTTACGCGTTTTTACAAGGTTGTCGGATTCTATTCAAATTTTACGACGTTAAACTACGTCTAACGTGAAACACTTTCATGCATGCAAACATATCATAACATCATTATAACTCAACTTATAAGGTGATCTTTACCTCTTATGTTTCATTAAACATTTTTAGAAAAACCTCAATTAAATTCTATAATTAACTAACATTATTTGCAATATAATTCAACCAACAAATCATCACTTAAATCAAACATGTGGAAACTCCTAATTATCCTATAACTTTCGGTTTTTATAAAGATGTTAAGGGGGTGATTTTCTTCCCCAATTAACTACATTTATTTGCTAATCAACCTCTTATATCATCAATTAATCAATTCTAAATCAATTACCAACTAACATGCATCAAATCTCTAAATTCAATTCAAACCCTAATTTAAATTTCACAAAAACATAGGGCTTTTGATTCCCTTTCATTCTAATCACTAAGTAAACATCTATTAAACAAGAATCAATCATCAAATGAAGAAAATTAAAAATCCTACCAACATGCCTAAATTTTCGGCATTTACATAGGTATTAGGGTTCTTATTTTTGTTCAATTTTAATCCCTAATTATCATATCTAATACATCTAATTTCATTATTCTAAGATCAAAACATCCATTCCAATACCTAAATTTTCGATCAAGAAGGAAAAAGAAAAAGAAGAAGAAGATGGTTGGATAGAATTAAAGAGGAGATCATTACCTTGAATATTAGTAAAAGGAGTTAGATGATTCAAGGGTTGGATGATGATCTAAGATGGAATCCTTGTTTGAAACCTTGAAGCTTTCAACAATGGTGAAGAACAAAATTTGAGAGAGAAGAAGAGAGAGTGCAGCCGAGAGAGAGAGAGAGAGATGGGAAGAAATGATTTTGTTCAAGTGTTAAAAACACTTGATATGATGAAATGGTTGAAAATAAGAAAAGTGAAGGTTAAGGTGTCATTTAGTTTAGACATTGTCAACATGCATGTTCCCCACTAAATTAATTAAAAATAAAAATAAAAAAAAATCGGCTGCATGCAGAAATTTTAGAAGGGTTACGGGTTTTTCCGGCGCGATCCGACGTTACGGAAAAACGAACGACGAAAAACGTTGCTCGGTACAAAATCGTCGCGATTTGATTTGACCTTAAATTCTAACATATGATCTTAATCGGAAAATAAATTTACAAAAATTATTTTGACAAAAACTCGGGATGACACAGTCCGACTTTCGTCCGGAAAAACATAAAAACGAACTTTCTCGGGCGTGTTCGTATCGCAATTTCGTAAACGTAAAAATTAGACGGTTTTCCGTTCTGAGTTTACGAACAAAAAACTTTTCGTACGCGCTAACCCTAAATACAGTAGTCGTCTAGCTGACTTCTGTAATTTATTTTCAATAACGGATTCGACCGTTAGTCTTAGAATTCAAAAATTGTAAACTTAGGCGTGCAAAGCCATTTATTTAATTAACTTTAAAATTTTAAGAACGTAAGGAATTTACGGGGCATTACATCCTACCCCCCTTACGAAAAATTTCGTCCCGAAATTTGCTTACCTTCTGCAAAAAGATGAGGATATCGCTCCTTCATCTTCTCCTCGAGTTCCCACGTGGCTTCTTCTTGCCCGTGATGGTTCCATAGCACTTTAACTATTGGTATCGATTTGGTTCTTAATTCTTGAACTTTTCTATCCAAGATCGATATTGGCTTTTCTTCATAGCTTAGGTCAGATTCAAGAACTACGTCTTGCTGACTAATGACGTGCTTAGGATCGTAAACATATTTTCTCAACTGAGAAATGTGAAAAACGTTATGAACGCTTCCTAGACTTGGCGATAAGGCCAATCTATACGCGACTGATCCTATTCTCTCGAGGATTTCATAAGGTCCTATAAACCTGGGTCTTAGCTTACCCTTTACTCCGAACCTAAGGATTCCTTTGGCCGGGGATATTTTAAGAAAAACTTTATCTCCTATTTCAAACTCAAGGTTGGTTCGACGATCGTCGGCATAAGACTTCTGTCGGCTCTGGGCCTCCTTCATTCTATCTTGAATCTGTCGAATTATCTCAATCATCTCATTGATCGCATCTGGGCCTAGGTTCTTTCTCTCGCCTACGTCGTCCCAATAAAGCGGTGATCTACACTTTCTCCCATACAAAGCCTCAAACGGTGCCATTCCTATTGTGGCCTGATAGCTGTTGTTGTAGGCGAATTCGACTAAGTGTAGAATTTCTTCCCAATTCGTGCCTCGGTCCAAAACCACTGTTCTTAACATATCGACCAAAATCTGAATCGTTCTTTCTGACTGCCCATCTGTCTGTGGGTGAAAAGCTGTACTGAAATTAAGCTCTGTTCCCAACTCTTTCTGCATCGTAATCCAAAATCTCGAGGTAAACTTAGCATCTCTGTCTGATATTATGACCTTCGGTATTCCATGCAGACGTACAATCTCTCTAACATACAACTGAGCTAGTCTCTCTGATCCATATGTAGTCTTAATCGGTAAGAAGTGAGCTGACTTCGTAAGTCTATCAATTATCACCCAAATCGCTGTGTTTCCTCTTCTTGATTTAGGCAAGCCTGTGACAAAGTCCATAGCTATGCCTTCCCATTTCCAATCTGGGACATCCAACGGTTGTAGCAATCCATACGGTCGTCGGTGTAAAGCCTTAACTTGTTGACATGCTAGGCATCTTTCTATAAACGAGGCAATGTCTCGTTTCATTCCATTCCACCAAAAGTTTCTTCTCAAATCCTGGTACATTTTCGTACTTCCTGGATGTGCTGTGTAAGGCGTATCGTGAGCCTCACTCAAGATTTCGTTCTTCAATTCGCTGTCATTGTCGGGAATACAAATCCTGCCTTCATAAAGTATTGCATTGTCTGGAGCCTCAGAATATCCTTCCGGCTTATTTGTCCTTATCCTTACTCGTAACTTTTCCATTGACTCGTCTTTTCTCTGAGCACTGATGATCCTTTCTCTCAAATCCGGTGTAGCTTCTAATGCTGCTATTTGACTTGTTATCGTTGTTGGCATGTCAAGCACTCTGATATCCATCTTCTCGAATTCTCGTACTAAAGTTTCTTCTTCTACGAAAAGACATCCTAACTTCGTTGGGGCCTTGCGACTCAATGCGTCTGCTACCACATTAGCCTTTCCTAGATGGTAGTTAATTCCACAGTCATAATCTTTGACTAATTCGAGCCATCGTCTTTGTCTCATGTTCAGTTCTTTTTGCTCGAAAAAGTACTTCAGGCTCTTGTGATCGGTGAATATCTCAACTCTTACACCATAGAGATGATGTCTCCAAATCTTTAGCGCATGCACTATGACTGCAAGTTCTAAATCATGGGTTGGGTACTCAACTTCGTGAGGTCGAAGTTGTCGTGAAACATAAGCTATTACTCATCCGTCTTGCATCAAGACACAACCTAATCCATTTTTCGATGCGTCAGTATAAATTACATATTCCTTGTTTGTGTCTGGAAGTGCTAGTACTGGCGCTGTAGTTAACTTTTCCTTAAGAGTTTGGAAACTCTTCTCGCACTCATCCGTCCACTTAACTTGGCGTAGAGTTTCTCAGCTCTTAGTGTTTCCAACACTATCCGTAGATGTTCCTCGTGCTCCGTCTCATTCTTAGAGTAAATGAGGATGTCGTCGATGAATACTAAAACAAATTTATCCAAGTAGGGGTGGAAGACTCTGTTCATAAGGTCCATGAATACGGCTGGAGCGTTGGTCAAACCAAATGGCATCACTAAAAATTCGTAATGGCCATATCGAGTTCTAAAAGTGGTCTTAGGTACATCTTCAGGTTTGATCTTGAGCTGATGATACCCTGACCTCAAATCTATCTTGGAGAAGACTCCTGCACCCTTAAGCTGATCGAACAGATCCTCGATCCTTGGCAAAGGATATTTGTTCTTGAGAGTGATCTTGTTCAGTTCTCGGTAATCGATGCACATTCTCATCGATCCGTCATTTTTCCTAACAAAAAATACGGGTGCTCCCCAAGGTGAAACGCTTGGCCTGATAAAACCAAGGTCTAGTAATTCTTGTAATTGGATTTTGAGCTCTTCCAGTTCCTTCGGTGCCATTCTGTAAGGGGCTTTAGACTTAGGAGCTGCTCCTGGTTCTAAATCGATCGTGAAGTTCACATGACGATCTGGTGGCAATCCTGGTAGTACTTCTGGAAAAACATCTTCATATTCGTTCACGACTTTTACGTCCTGAATGGTCTTCTCGGCTCCTGGTTGTCCAACTAGGTACACAAGATAGGCTGTGGTACCTTTCTTTTTCATGAGTTTCGTGGCTTGAAGGGCCGATACGATTGGTACGCCTCTACCCATTGAAATTCCGTAGAATTCGGTTGGTTCTTTACCCGGCGGCTGAAAAGAAATTTTTCTCTCGTTGCAGAGAATCGTGGCGTAATTCTCTGACAACCAATCCATTCCTAGGATTATATCTACGTCCCACATTATCATAACATTTAGGTTGTTCGCTATAACCTTATGAGTTCCGATTTCTAGTTCTAGGTTAGAGCAAACATGCGTGGAAGTAGTGATCTCTCCTGAAGGTGTGGCTACTCTCATAGATTGTGCAGCTCTTACAGGTCTGATGTCTAAGTTATCGGCACACGAGCCAGCAATGAAAGAATGCGATGCGCCAGTATCAAACAGTATCTTAATGGGGGTGTTGTGGAGTTTTCCCATACCTGCTAGATTGCCTTTTCCTTTGCGCTGGCCGCTTTGTTTGATAGCGCATGCCCTCGCATTCTGTTGCTGCTGTGCATGCTGCTGAAACTGTTGCTGGTTCATAGGTGGCTGCTGCGGCTGTGCTTGGATGGCTCGGAGGGGTACTGCTTGAAGCGGTTTAGGGAAGTCCTTTTTCATGTGCCCCTTCTGTCCACAGTTGAAACAGTTAGGGGGTGCCTATCTGGCAGACTCCAGGATGGGCTCGGTTGCACTTCGGGCAGACAGGGAACCCTCCCTGGGTTATTCGCTCCCTGATTAAAATTCCTCTGTTGCCCTTGCGGCTGGTTTAACTGATTATTGCCCTTCCATGGCGAGTTCTGCCTGTTCCCTTGAATGAACAACCCCGATTGGTTGTTTTCCTGCCACGGCCTCTTGCTATTGTTGTTGTTGTTGGCAGGGTGCTGATAACCTCTTTTCTGTCCTCCCTGATTGTTGTAACCCTGACTGTATCCTCCGCTACCTCCTCTGTTCCATTTTCTCTTTCCTTGGTAGTTGCTACTGTTGTTGTTGTAGTAGCCTCGATTCTGACTCCGCTGGTGCTGACGCAGTTGGTACAATCTTTTTCTCATCAGGCACGACGGCCTCCATTTCCAGTGCTCTTCCCAGTATGTCTGAATAACCTAGTCCTCTATGACTAGCCAAAGCGATTCCCAATTCATGACGTAAACCTCCCTGAAATTTCTTTGATAGCTTCTCCTCAGTGTCGACCAATGTCGGCGCATACCTCATCAACTCGCAGAACTTGACGTCATATTCCATCACAGTCAGCTTTCCCTGCTTCAGATTATAAAATTCGGCCTCTTTCTGTGCCCTATACGTCTTGGGGACGTACTTGTCAAAGAAAATCTCCTTAAACTCTTCCCACGAAAAACGAGCCAGATGCTCAGCAGGTATCACAATCTGTCTTGCTTCCCACCAGTAATCTGCCGATCCCGTCAGTTGGAATGTGACACACAGCATTCTCTCCTCATCAGTGCATCTGAGAATTTGAAAATTTTCTCGGTCGACCTCACCCATAGCTCAGCATCGCTAGGGCTACCAGATCCATTAAACATTGGAGGGTTTCTTTTGAGGAAGAGATCCTCAATATCTCTACGGGACGGTGGTGGAGGTGGTGGTGATGGTGACGGGGGTGGAGATGGGGATGGAGTGATATTCCGCTCATATTCCTGTTCTTGGTTATTTTCTGACTGACGTCCACCACGTCCTCTCGGCCTTCCAGATCTTCGACCTCTCCTGTTGTTAACATTTCTCGGCGGCATTTTCTTTAGTCTAGGGAAAAATTGAAAATTCTCATTAATTTCCTTCTGTTAATTACACTTAGCACTTACTAGCTCGTTCTCAACTTAATCAAATTCATGGAACAACATATCAAACATAGCTTTGATATCATTTCATTAATCTTTTAACTTTCGAGTTAAACTTATTTCCTCGTTACACGAGTTCATTAAACATTCTAATTTTTTTATTTCTCGATTCATAAGAAATTTTACTTGATTAAAAACCCTCTTTACGGGTCATATATATACATCCAAAAAGAATATTACTTTTGCCTCTAACGAGGACTTATACAAAAGGGTTAGACTATTATTAGTCTAAACTAGGCTGACTGCCTACTATTTACTGGGTGCACTAACAAGCTGCACTCCGTATCTACTAGAGTACTAGAACGGAAACGATTCATAAAATTTCGTATCCGCTAGAGTACTACAAAAATTAACTAGTTACTGATCCGACTCTATACAGGACAAAGAGCTATTACTACTACTGATATTTACCCATATCTATAAAGCACTGCCTAACTAAACTGCAGAAGAATCCAAAAACTACCCCGAAGTCTGCAAAATCCTAACAACCTTCCACTGGGTCTTCCTCAGGGTCCTCCTCCGGATCCTCCTCCGGGTCCTCCTCCGGATCCTCCTCCTCGGACTCCGAACCAAAAACTAGCTCGAGTGCCTCGTCCACCCTCAGAGTAGAACCGTCATCAAGTGTAAGCAGGGTGGGTGAGGGTGCCTCAGAAACAGTCTCCTCCAAGTCGGAGACCAAGTCGTCCTCTCTGACCTCTCTCATACGCTTCTTCGGGGGAAGAAGGTGCTCGGGAACTGAACCTGAACCCGACTCGAACTCCTCCCTAGAACGGACCCTGGACGGTCCTGGCTCCATCTGCTGTCGGACTACTCCCCACTTCGCGCAGATCTCCTCGAGTGGCGTAAGTGGAGAAGGCAGCTCTAACATAGCGGCGAGCTCCGCGTCGATCTCTCGGTAGTCTGGTCCCTCTCTGTACAGTCTTGTCTCCAACGGTCCCCTGATCCTAACACAAACGTCAGGCACAAACGGCGAAGACAACCCCAACAGCGCGGCTGTCTCAGCGTCAACCTCTACAAAACCCGGGCCTAGGATCAACTCCTCAATCTGCTGTCCAACCGGTGGTGACTCTGGTGGAACTACCGTCTCCTCGTCCTCCTCTGGCTGCTCTAACTCAGCCTCAGACTCCTCCTCCAGTACACCGTCTGGTGGCAACTCTAACAAAGCTAAAAACTCCGGGTCTAAGTCAAGCTCCTCAAGCTCCGTCTCGGCTGGAAAGTGACTGTAGGGGATGTGTGGCTCTAAAGGAAGGGGAAGCATAAACCTGCTCTCAAAGAAACGCCTGTGCACACACAGGACGAATCCAGCGTAGTTGCCGGTCGGCTCCGTGTCGTCGCCGAAAATGCCCAAGAAGTACCAAGCTGCACGGTGCGCCCATCCGCGCCACTCGTCCGGTAGGTGTACGATCAAATCTAGTATCGCCTGACTCTCCCTGATCAGGTGTCGCACTGGGTAGTAGGCTGAAGAAAAATTACTAACAATCTGTCCCACATCCTCATCCTGCAACATGTCAACTATGGTACGCTCGCACGAGGCCAAAGGCTGGCTCTTCCGAGCCGTAACACGAGTCCTAGCCATGCTACAAAAGTTTTAAGGTAACACGGATCAGTAACAAGTAGGAAAGAAAATAACTTATCTTAACGAAAACATAAATTACAAAATGAATATTCCTTATTCAATTGTAACATCAACACTTAAGTCAACCACTTATTAAAACTTCTAGCAATTCAAGAAATTGCACTTAACAACATATATATATATATATTTATATACATAAAATTAAAGATTTTATTTTCATTCTCTCATTTCACCATATTATCACTCATTTTAATTCTCTATTTCTTTTATTTCTTAACTCATTAATTCTTAACGATTTTCACTTATTAAAAACAATGTATTTTTACTTCGTTCATGTTACTTATTCAAAGTGACATCCATTTTCAAAAGAATTTATCGCTTATGACTCTTGATATTCGTACTAATTGTAGTCGTCGCTTAAGACGAAATATGGAATTTAATTCCATAGAAAGAAAATGAAATTTAACTTAAGAATAATTTCCTGGAAAACTAAGTTCCAGTTGTCGTCTCGTTCATATCTTTCTTAACTCGAAGTCGAAAGCTTCTCAAACGTCTAATTGCTCCCTTCTTTTACTAATACAATTTATTAAATTATTTTTATTCATTTTACTTCTTTTCCCTCGTAGGAAATTCTTAGACGACAAGTTCGACTTTGCCGAATCTTTATTCATGTCACTAAGCGCACGTGACATTCATCAGAGGAAGTCATTCTCGCGTTAGGGATCTCCTTTCGAAATCACTTCAAAACAATGTTTCTTAAAAACGTCTAAGTTCTCGAAGAACCGGAAAGTTCTTAAGTTCCACGTCTACGTTCTCATTGAACCAGGAAAATTCCCTAAAATCTGACTACATTCTTGTATTCGCATAATTTTTCATAAAAAAAAGAAATCATTGCGCAAATATTTTCAATAAGATAGTACTTGTACTATCGCATAATCACGTAGAGTATAAAAATTATACTTCTGTAAAATTCTCATTTTTAAAACACAACTCATTCTCGTCTTCAGAATTTTTTTTTATTGAATACTTGCTCATAAATTCCTTATTTAAAAGAAATCTCATTATAAAATTCTTTCACTTTTTCTCGTTGAGTCGACGTAGCGGGCGGTTGAGTTGACTTCTACGTTCTCAATCTTAGCATCATAGTCTAACTCTTATCTCATACTTGGAAAGACGACTCTGATCCAGAGTATATACAAATACCATGTCTCATGACTTGAAAGAAGACTCGATATAGAGTACAAACAAATACTCTATATTATTTCTCGAAGAAAGACTTGTATACAAATATCACTTTATGATATTACTTAAAAGAATGACTCGTACTTGAAAGAATGACTCACACTAACTCATACTAGAAGATTGACTCAGAAGCAGAGCAGAAAACGAACACTGCTCTGATACCACTCTGTCACAGCCCCAAATCCCGAGGGACGGCAGAAGCCGGGGTGCGACTGGGGTTGGATTAAAGAAGCGGGGAAGAAGGGGGCTAATTGACTAAATCATACATGAAAAACATCGATAAACCATGAACAAGACTTGATAAATAAGAAAGAGTTAATCCCTAAGGATTACTCGACAAAAGTACAAAAAGAAGCTAAGTTCATATTTACAGACTTAGACTACAGAGTGTTGTTCAAAAAGTACATCTCAAAAAGAAATTCAGAGTTTGGCAGCGGAAGGGTTCTAACTAAGCATCCTATCCTTTAACTCAACATCAACCGTCGCCGCTCACCGTCGCTTCAACCTGCACATTTAGAAAACAATGCAGGACTAAGTACAAACGTACTTAGTGGGCACAATGCCGAAATCATAATCATAAATATAGATAAAAATGGCATTTCATAAGCGTAGCACATCGGAGTTTTATTGAAAGAATCCGTGTCTACTAAACATTTTCTGACTTTTTCTCATAAATCAGTCGCGCGAGCATTTTCTGACTAATGTTACGTTCAATCTTGACCAATTCTAATTCACCGTGGCTGGTACCCCTCAACAGGATATCACATACACCACAGGTTACAAGTGCACTAACTCTGGAAAGCACTTAGTAGCTAACTCAGAGCCGATCGTTAGTTAATCTAATTAGACTAACTCTAAATCTGGAAAACATGAATGTTAACTCAGATAGGTACAAGAGAACTCACATAAAACATAAAACAGTTCATGCCATAATATCACTTTGAAACACAGATATCAAAGCGATAAAGAAAGATTTTCCGAGCATTGCTTGTTTTATTTTGTATATAAAAGCCCACCTTGATTTACAGAACTTAAAGCAAAACTTCCAACTTCGGATCTTCTGTCCTTTCTCTACAGTTGGCTTCCTCCTTCATCGTAAAATAAACATACTTAAAAACGGGTCGTAAAAGATAATCGATTAAAGAGAATCAAAGAAAGTTTTAGTTGTTTCATTCATTAGGCATTTTCACGTTTACTAAATTCGTTTTATATAAACGGGAAACGAGACTCGTACCAATCTCGTTTAGAACTTGGAAGATCTCATACTCGACTCTCGGGTCAGTAGAGAAGGTAGTCGATATCTTAATACGACTTTAAAGATTATAAGAAACTAAGTTGGAAAGGATCAACTTAGGCGATTTACATTTTAGTTCATTGAACGATTTATGAAATTTCTCGTTTATTACTTCTTTAATGAAAGGATAAGAAAAATAAGATCTCGACTGGTTTTCATCACTCAAGGTCCTATACTTGACTCTAGGGTAAGAAGGGAGATATTCGTTAGATAAAACGGCTTAAACGATCGAAAGAAACTAAGTTGTGAACTAAACAACTTAGAAAACAAGAAACTGAAATTTTCACTGCACAGTCCAGTAACTCTGGAGGCTGTCTAGAACAGAGGATTTGGAAACAGGGGGTGAGACCTGTACCACTGGAAAGATTGGGATGTCTAGTTCGCGCTCCAATTTACGGATCACAAATCTGATAAACGAGCTGGAAGTTATTACAGTTTCCGGCGAGAGTCACAAAACTGCCGTGAAAACCCTAATTGCTTGATAGGTTCGACGTATAACGTCTTAGGTTCGTTCTAAGCTCTCGTATTCAATTTCTTTAGAAACTGGACTCTCAAGGCAGTCATCACATACTTCCGTACGTGACGAACTCCTTCTCAAAACTCGCTCAAGAGCACGACGTTCTAAACGTCGGATTTCAACTAACAAGTACTAAACCATCAAAAATTCAAAACGCGTTCTAGTTCTCGACTATAACTATAGCCCATATTATATCAACTCGAAAGCTTATGACGTCAACTAGAAAGTTGTTCTAAATTCCATCATAAACAATAATATCAAAATAGAATTTCCATCCGACTTCTCGATTATTAGCTACGACTAAAGGTTCGTCTCTTACGCGTTTTTCAAAGGTTGTCGGATTCTATTCAAATTTTACGACGTTAAACTACGTCTAACGTGAAATACTTTCATGCATGCAAACATATCATAACATCATTATAACTCAACTTATAAGGTGATCTTTACCTCTTATGTTTCATTAAACATTTTTAGCAAAACCTCAATTAAATTCTATAATTAACTAACATTATTTGCAATATAATTCAACTAACAAATCATCACTTAAATCAAACATGTGGAAACTCCTAATTATCCTATAACTTTCGGTTTTTATAAAGATGTTAAGGGGGTGATTTTCTTCCCCAATTAACTACATTTATTTGCTAATCAACCTCTTATATCATCAATTAATCAATTCTAAATCAATTACCAACTAACATGCATCAAATCTCTAAATTCAATTCAAACCCTAATTTAAATTTCACAAAAACATAGGGCTTTTGATTCCCTTTCATTCTAATCACTAAGTAAACATCTATTAAACAAGAATCAATCATCAAATGAAGAAAATTAAAAATCCTACCAACATGCCTAAATTTTCGGCATTTACATAGGTATTAGGGTTCTTATTTTTGTTCAATTTTAATCCCTAATTATCATATCTAATACTTCTAATTTCATTATTCTAAGATCAAAACATCCATTCCAATACCTAAATTTTCGATCAAGAAGGAAAAAGAAAAAGAAGAAGAAGATGGTTGGATAGAATTAAAGAGGAGATCATTACCTTGAATATTAGTAAAAGGAGTTAGATGATTCAAGGGTTGGATGATGATCTAAGATGGAATCCTTGTTTGAAACCTTGAAGCTTTCAACAATGGTGAAGAACAAAAATTGAGAGAGAAGAAGAGAGAGTGCAGCCGAGAGAGAGAGAGAGAGAGATGGGAAGAAATGATTTTGTTCAAGTGTTAAAAACACTTGATATGATGAAATGGTTGAAAATAAGAAAAGTGAAGGTTAAGGTGTCATTTAGTTTAGACATTGTCAACATGCATGTTCCCCACTAAATTAATTAAAAATCAAAAATCAAAAAAATCGGCTGCATGCAGAAATTTTAGAAGGATTACGGGTTTTTCCGGCGATATCCGACTTTACGGAAAAACGAACGACGAAAAACGTTGCTCGGTACAAAATCGTCGCGATTTGATTTGACCTTAAATTCTAACGTATGATCTTAATCGGAAAATAAATTTACAAAAATTTTTTTGACAAAAACTCGGGACGACACAGTCCGAGTTTCGTCCGGAAAAACATAAAAACGAACTTTCTCGGGCGTGTTCGTATCGCAATTTCGTAAACGTAAAAATTAGACAGTTTTCCGTTCTAAGTTTACGAACTAAAAACTTTTCGTACGCGCTAACCCTAAATACAGTAGTCGTCTAGCTGACTTCTGTAATTTATTTTCAATAACGGATTCGACTGTTAGTCTTAGAATTCAAAAATTGTAAACTTAGGCGTGCAAAGCCATTTATTTAATTAACTTTAAAATTTTAAGAACGTAAGAAATTTACGGGGCATTACACTCATCTTTCACAAGGGGATGTCGGCCCTCACATAACATTTTTTCCACATGTTTAATTCATCCTTTTTCTATCCCACTGTCATAGCCCCAAATCCCGAGGGACGGCAAAGCCAGGGTGCGACTAGGGGTTGGATTAGAGAAGCGGGAAGAAGGAGGAAAAACTAACTGAATAAATGCATTAACCGATAATAATAGACAAGATGATATCTATGAACTGATTCTATTAACAAAAGAGAGTCGATCTCGAAGGATCGCTCGATGAAGTTGTTAACAGAGTAGGCTAAGTTTAAAGTACGAAGCTTAAACCGTAAAAGTTGTACAACAACAAGTGAAGTAGTTTGCAGCGGAAAATCGTAGAACTGATTACACTATTCTTCTTTCCTATATACAACCTCTACTCAACTTCCGCTGTCTCCGTCGCTCAAGCTGCACATGCAGGGCTAAGTATAATAATACTTAGTGGGCACAGTGCCGAAAATATATCATAAGCTTATAGATTAATCAGGCATTCTTAAAGTAACACAACGGGGTTTTCCTTTCAAAGGCCCGTGCTTACTAAACATTTTCGTTTCATAAACATAGCTTGATCAAGCATTTTACTGTTGTTACATTCAACTTGCCCAACTTCTGTTTCAACGCCGGGGGAGAGTTAACTTCTCCCGCGCACGTTTCTCACCGTGGCTTGATACCCCTCAACAGAGTACCATACACATCGGCTACCGTGTACACTAACTCTGGAAAATCCTTCCTGTTAACTCAGAATCCGATCAATTAGTTGGCGAACCAACTCAGAAAGGCACAAAAGAACTCACAAAAACAAATTCTTTTATGCACTGATAATCATTTAGAAAACGCACTTATAAAGCAATAAGTAAACATTTTGAGCAACGCTTACTTTATTTTGTTATATAGAAAAGCCCACCTTAACCGGTTACAGAACAAACACGAACTTCTGTCTTCGGTCTTCCATCCTTTCTTCTAATTGTGACTTCCTCATTCTATCGCAACAAACATGCTTTAGAAAATCGGTCGAGACGATTAAAGAAAAAGCAATTCGAATTCGGTTAAGTCTTTTAGGCGTTTGCTCTTTAACTAATCTCTTTTGGTTTAAAAGAAACGAGATTCGGACACATCTCGTTTAGAACTAACTTGGTTCCTTACTTGACATTTAGATTAGTTAAAATGGAAGTCGATAACTCTTAACGACTTAAAAGTTCTTAAAGAATTAAGTTGAAAAGAATTCAACTTAAGAAAATGAGTTTAGAATTTTTCCTGCACAAGTCAGTAGGTCTGGAGCCTTTACAGAACAGAACATTTCGAAACAGGGGATGTTCCTTATGTCAAAAGAAAGATACGGATGTCTAGTTTACTGTCCAATTTACGGATCTCGATTTTGTTAAACGAGCTAAGAGTTATGGCCATTTCCGTGAAGGGTCGCAAAAATGGCCGAAAAACCCTAATCGTTTTAAAACTCGACGCACGATTCCCTAGGTTCGATCAATGCTATACAACCTTTAAGTGAACGAAATTTTCATCAACTTAACAGTCAAAACACACAACCATTTAACGTGATCACTTTCCGTTCCTCGATTAAAATACGACGAGCACTTCTCGTCTTTTCAACTAATCAATTTACACTTAGCAAATTTCATTTCAAATTCAAACCAACTTCTAATTTCTATTTCATAACTTATATGAAATCATCATCAACTACATTCATGCTTATTGATCATCAACTAACTCAAATCAATCAATCGAGAACATATAAACCCTTGTTTTCTCATTTCATTAATTCAAAACCTACTTACTTTCTTCGATTCTTGAAGTTTTACTCATTCAATTCAAATCAAATTAGTTTCTATCGTCTTTTTACTTAATGTAATACCCCGGATATTTTCTTCCGATGTAAAATAAAAAGTTAATTAATAATTAAGGCTTTGCACGCCTAAGTTAAGGATTTTCGATTCTAAGATTTACGGTGAAATCCGTTTCAGAAAATAAATTCCAGAAGTCGGTCGAACGACTACTGTATTAGGGTTTTCGCGTCCGGAAAATTTATCGTCCTAAAACTCAGTTTGAAAAACCGTCGAACTTTACATTCACTTTTTCTTCGATACGAGTTCACCGGAGAAAGTTAGTTTTTATGATTTTTCCGGGCGAATTTTAGACTGTCTAATCCCGACTTTTTGTCACGCCCCCAAATCCCGAGGGACGGCAGAAGCCGGGGTGCAACTGGGGTTCGATTAAAGAAGCGGGGAAGAAGGGGGCTAACTGACTAAACATACATGATAAACATCGATAGACTATGAACAAGACTTGATTATAGATAAGAAAGAGTTAATCCCTAAGGATTACTCGACATAAGAGCAAAAGACGAAACTAAGTTCAAAAGTACAGATATAGACTACAGAGTTGTTCCAAAAATACATCTCGAAAAGAAATACAGAGATTGACAGCGGAAGGGTTCTACTAATCATCCTATCTTCTAACTCAACACCAACCGTCGCCGCTCACCGTCGCTTCAACCTGCACATTTAGAAAGCAATGCAGGGCTAAGTACAAACGTACTTAGTGGGCACGATGCCGAAAACATACTTATAAATATAGATAAATATGGCATATCATAAGCGTAGCACACGGGGTTTTATTGAAAGAATCCGTGTCTACTAAACATTTTCTGACTTTTTCTCATAAATCACTTGGCCAAGTATTTTTAGGTATGCTATGTTCAATCTTGACCTCTACTAATTCACCGTGGCTGGCTACCCCTCAACAGGATACCACATATACCACAGGTTACAAAGTGCACTAACTCTAGAAAGCACTTAGCAGCTAACTCAGAGCCGATCGTTAGTTAATCTAAAATAGACTAACTCTAAAAGTCTGGAAAACCCGAAGGTTAACTCAGAAATCTGGAAAACACGAATGTTAACTCAGATAGGTACAAGAGAACTCACATAAAAACTTAAAACAGTTCATGCCATATTATCACTTTGAAAACACAGATATTAAAGCCATAAATAATACTTTCGAGTTGTGGAAAAACCCACATTTTATTTGATATAGATAAAAGCCCACCTTGTAAATACAGAACTTATACGTAAAAGCGTCCAACTTCGGATCTTTCGTCCTTTCTTTACAGTTGGCTTCCTCCTTCATCGTAAAAAGAACATACTTAAAAGCGGTTCGTAAAAGATACTCGAAGAAAGAGAATCGAAGAGAGATTTAGTTATTTTATTCTTTTGGCATTTGCACGCTTACTAGATTCGTTTTACTTAATGGGAAACGAGACTCGTACTAATCTTGTTTAGAACTCGGAAGATTTCATACTCGACTCTCGGGTCAGTAGATAAGGTAGTCGATGTCTTAAAACGACTTTAAAGATTATAAGAAACTAAGTTGGAAAGAACCAACTTAGGCGATTTTCATTTATAGCTTACTTTACGACTTATGAATATTTCTCGTTCATTACTTCTTTAAAGAAAAGATAAGATATAAGATACAATCTCGACTGGTTTTCATCATTAAAGGTCTGATCCTTGACTCTAGGGTCAGATAGAAGGTATCCGTTAGATAAGACGGCTTAAACGATCAAAAGAAACTAAGTTGTGAACTAAACAACTTAGAAAACAAGAAACTGAAATTTCTACTGCACAGTCCAGTAACTCTGGAGGCTGTCCAGAACAGAGGACTTGGAAACAGGGGGTGAGCCCTGTACCACTAGAAATCTTAGGAAGTCTAGTTTCTGCTCCAATTTACGGATCACAAATCCGATAAACGAGCCGGAAGTTATAACAGTTTCCGGCAGGGGTCGCAAAACTGCCGTGAAACCCTAGCTTATTGATAAATTCGCCGTATAACGTTTTAGGTTCGTTTTAAATCTTCGTAATCAACTTTTTTTAGAAACTGAACTCTCAAGGCAGTTATCACGTACCTCCGTACGTGTCAAACTCCTTCTCACTTACTCAAAGGCACGACGTTCTAACGTCGGATTTCAACTATCAATTACTATACCAACAAAGGAATTCCAAACGTGTTTTAATTCCCGATTATCACTTTAACCCATATTATATGAACTCGGATGCTTACGATGTCAACTAGAAAGATGTTCCAAATTTCATTATAAATAATAATATCAAGTTAGAATTTTCATCCGACTTCCCGATTATTAGTTATAACTAGATATTCGTCTCTTACGCGATCTTTAAAAGTTGTCGGTTTTCGTTCAAATTTTACGACGTTAATCTACGTCTAATAGGAATCGTTTTCATGCATGCTAACATGTATTAACATCTTTATAACTCAGTTTATATAGTGATCTTTGTCTCTTACATTCCATTAAACATTTTTAGAAAATTACCAATTAATTCCTATTATCGATTAACATGATTTGTAACAATATTCCACTAACAATTCATCATTTATATCTAACATGCATAAATTCCTAATTATCTTATAAATTTTCTGATTTCATACATACTTTAAGGGAATGATTTTCTTTTCAAAATAACAACATTTATTTACTAAACATACTCTTATATCACCAATTAAACAATTGCAATTCTATTATTACTTAACATGCAAAAACCCCTAATTTCATACTTCAAACCCTAATTAAATTTCATAATAACATAGGGCTTTCAATCCCTTTTCATCTCATACACTAATTAAACCTCTACTAAGCATGAATTTACAAACAAAAGAAGAAAAACTAAAAACCTACAACTTCCCAAAAAAAATTCTGCATTCATACAAAAGTTAGGTTTCATATTTTTGATCATTTTCAATCCATAAATATCATACCTAGCATATCTAATTACACTATTTCAAGATCAATTCTTCCATTCCAACTTCTAAAAAAAATCGAACAAGGAGAAGAAGAAAAGAAAAGAAACTAAATGGATAGGATTGTGGAGGATGAAATTACCTTAAGTTTTAATGAAGGAAGGTATGGAATTGAATGGATGGATGGATGGTTTGTGTGATTTCTTCAAGCTCTTAAGAGTGTTCTTCAATGGAGGATTGAGGTGGTGAAGAAGATGAAGTTGAGGGAGAGAGAGAGGGAGTGGCCGAGAGATAGGGAGAGAGAGAGAGAGATGGAAAATGTTTGTTCAAGTTGTGGGATGATTAATGTTGACCATGCATATAGGTAAGCTTAGGTGTCAACTAATTAAGCAATGATAAGCATGCATGTCTTCCACTAGAAGGAATGAGGTGGCGGCATGCATGCAGAAATTTTGAAGGTTTTACGGGTTTTTCCGGCACGATCCGACGTTACGGGAAAACGAACGACGAAAAACAATGTTCGGTGTAAAAATCGTCGCGATTCGATTTGACTTACAAATTCTAACGTACAACTTAATTAGAAAAATAAATTTATAAAATTATTTTGACAAAAACTCGGGACGACAAGTCCGAGTTCCGTCCGGAAAAACGTAAAAACATATTTTCTCGACGTGTTCGTATTTGCGATTTTGTAAACGTAAAAATTAGACAAATTTTCCTTTCCGAAATTACAAACTAACTTTTCGTACGTGCTAACCCCTAATACGGTAGTCGTCTAGCCGACTTCTGTAATTTATTTTTATTAACGGGTTCGACCGTTAGCTTTTAGAATTAAGAAATTGTAAACTTAGGCGTGCAAAGCCATCTATTTGGTTAACTTTAAATATTAGAACGCAAGGATTTTACGGGGCATTACACTTTTTCTCGGATTTTGAAAAATGAATTAGGTTTTCCGAGTATGTGATTTATTTCTAATCCAACGGACGAATTAGATTTCGTCGAATTCGTAACTACCTAAGAAAGTTTTTCTCGACTTTTATAACGTCGTTTAAAACCCGAAATCGAGATATTTCCGTCAAATAAAATGCAACCAAATACGCCTTAATGACTCACCACCTTAGTTGTTAGATATTTTTCACCTTTATGTATAGTAAAATGGCTAGTCATCACCTTCTTTCTTCTCCTCTCATTGTCGCCTCCCATATCTCTCTCTCTCTCATTTTTCTCTCATTTTCCTCCATTGAAATTCATCCTCCAAGCTTTCTCAAAGCACACAAGTCTCCCGTCTACCGATTAATTTTATTTCCGACTTCATATTCGGCAAGGTGAGAACATCGTCTACGTTATGAACCGAACACAAATCCTTTCCCATCATTTTCATTTTTTTCGAAACATAGAAGGTGAAGAAGCATGTTGATTCTTGTTGGATTCATGTTCTAGTATGTTTAGAAGTAAGTTCTACGGATCGAATCATGAAGAAAATCATCCCCTTTGAATTTATATAATTACCGATTTTTTTTGAGGAATTAGGGGTTTTTCGTAGTTCGATTTCTTTGATGTTTGATTAATAGAATTGTGTTCTACATGATGTTAGATGATCATATGATTTAATTTAGATTTTTCTAAAAATAAAAAATAGATTTGTAAGAGAGAAAGAATGCATGATTTGGTGTAGTAAATAATATGATATGCGTGATTGGTTAATGGAAATGAGATATAGGATGATTGTGGAAGAATATATATTTATTTAAGATTTTTCTAAAAATAAAATGAAAAACGTAAGAGACGGAAACACGTCGTTAAGTTGAAGCTCATTAATGTTTTTAGAATATGGTTTACATATTAGTGATGCTCGTTAGATGATGATCGTTGTTGCAAAATTTGAACGAAAACGGAGAACGTAAAATTTTTAAGTAAGAGACGAGCAATCGTCGATAAGTCGAGCATGAATAATGTTTTAGATTTGTGATTCGAACCTATGTTAATCTTATTAGTTGATGATCGTAACCGTAAAGTTTGAACGGATTCTAAGAAGATTGAAATTTCGTTAAGAGACGGAGAATTGAGATTAAAAGCCGATAGAAAAGTCGAATGAGGAAAACCAACTTGATAAAAATGATTGTTATGAATTAACGAACGATATTGTAGTTAACGACTTTTTTATCCAAGATACATGATGTTATGAGTTATAGTTAAGAATCGAGAAGTTGATAAACGAAAATGAAATAGGATTTGAATTTGAAATTGTTTTTGGTATAGTAATTGGTTAGTTGGAAATGACGAGGAAATGCTCGTCGTTTGTTTAATCAAAAGACGTGAATGTGAACCCGATTAAGGGATACTGTATATAGACTGTATTGAGATGAAAATTTCGTGAAAATAAAAGTGGAATAGCATTAATCGAACCTAGGGAATCGTGCGTCAAGTTTTGTCGAGCATTAGGGTTTCGAGCGACTATTTTGCGACGTTTCACGGAAACTGTCATAACTTCTAGCTCGCTTAACGAAATCGAGATCTGTAAATTGGAGAGTAAACTAGACACCCGTGACTTTCTTTTGGTATAAGATTCATCCCCTGTTTCGAAGTAACCTGTTCTGTATGAACTTACTGACCTGTGCAGAAATTTCCAAAGCTTAAGTTTCTTAAGTTGAATCCTTTTCAACTTCGTTCCTTGTGAACTTTTAAGTCGTTATAAGTTATCGACACCCATTATCTACTGACCTAAGTGTCGAATAATGAGCCGAGTCAGTTTGTAGACGAGAATTGATCGAAGTCTCGTTTATTAGTTAATCAAAAGGAAGTAGTAAAGTCCAAATGCCTAAAAGACTAAAACCGGTTTCGATTTCCTGTTTCTTTTATCGATTGCGTTCAAGTTGCTTAAGTTTGTTTATTTATGATAAAAAGGGGGAAGTCAGCACCGAGGATAGGACGGAAGACCAGAGCGGAAGCTCGAATAGTAGTTCTGTAATCAGTCAGGTGGGCTTTTCTATATATGAAATAAAATGAGCGATGCTCGAAAATCTTTGTTTATAAGCTTTGATAATTGTGTTTTCAACGTGATAATCAGAGCATGAAATGATTTGTTTTTATGTGAGTTCTCTTGTACCCTTCTGAGTTAGCCGATCTGCTATCCAGATTTATTAGTTAGCCGACTTGCTAACTAAAATGATCGGACTTTGAGTTAGCCGACCTGCTATCCAAAGTTAGTGTACACAGTAGCCGTTGTGTGTGGAACCCTGTTGAGGGGCGGCCAGCCACGGTAATAATTATTGGGCAAGATTGAACGTAACATCTGTCAGAAAATGCTCGGCCGAGTGATTTATGAGAAAAGAAAATGTTTAGTAGACACGGGCCTTTATTGAAAAACCCCAGTGTGCTACAGAAATGAAATGCCTGATTTATCTATACTTATTATATGTTTTCGGCAACGTGCCCACTAAGTGCTTTTGTACTTAGCCCTGCATATGTTTTATAAAATGTGCAGGTTGAGCGACGGGAGCGGCGGTGGTTAATATTGAATTAAGAGTTGTAACTAGAATAAGAACTTGTTTCAAGCTTTACGCTTTCCGCTGCCAAACTTTTTTTTTTAAGTTAATGTATCTTTCTATTGGGTCTAAACCCCGTACAATGAATTCAGTTCCTTTTGAACAACTTGCCGAGTGATCTTTCAAGATCAACTCTTTCTTTTAATGAAGTCTTGTTCATAGTAGTTTATTCTGTCATTAATGTCTGTTATCTCATTCATTCTTATTCATCCCCCTTCTTCCCCGCTTCTTTAATCCAACCCCTAGTCGCACCCCGGCTTCTACCGTCCGTCGGGATTTGGGGCTGTGACACTTAATAATGAACATATTATCACATTAACATCATCAAAACTATTACTTAACCAATTCACGTCATTTTTATCGGTTTATGAACTCGATTCTTCATAGTTGTTAATTAATTCCCAATTAATTCAACAACTAACCCAACATACCAACAATCACTAATATTCGATTAGTTTTCTCGTTCGATTTTCCTATCGACGATTATGCTCGACTCTTCTTCTCTTATGAAAAGTTCGACATTCTTAGAATTTATTCAAACTTCCAAATTATGATCATTAACTACTTAGATTAACTAATATGCAATCCATAAGTTAATAGCATAATCTATACTTAACTTCTCGACGATTCTTCGTCTCTAACGATTTCATTTTTATTTTTAGAAAAATCTAACTTAAATATATGTTGAACCTCATGCTTCCTACATCTTATATATCAAATCACATCATCAAAAACATAAGATTTACTTAATCAAAATCCTACTTCTTCCTCTCTTACAAATTTGTTTTTATTTTTAGAAAATTCCCAAACAATTCATGTAATCATTATTCATTGCATGAAATCATAATCTACAAATCATACCTCTAAATTCAAGCTCAAACTTCACCAATTAATTAAAGAAATTTTCGAAAAATGAGACATATTATTTTCGAAAATTCTAATTAAATTCTAACAAGACTTATACTTGATTTCAACCATAGAAACTTAATCCTAAGCATTAATAATCATGTAATAAACTTAGAACATCATCTTCTACTCCTCTTACATATTTCGAAATTTTTCAAAAAATAAAGGAATGGATTTTTGTTTGGATAGTAATGAAGAGGAAGTTCTAACCTTTCCAAATATGTAATCGGAATAGACTTTAATCGGTAATCGAACAAGTTATGGAACTTGAGAGCTTGAAGAACTTCCTGAAGATCTTGAAGAACAACTTGAAGATGGAAAGAACAAGAGAGAGAAGAGAGAGATTGGGAGGGGGGTTGGCAGTTTGGGGGGGGGGGGGTGAGATAAGAGAGAAATTGTGATGACTAATGAGATATTTAAGCATAAAGTAGAAGAAAAAAAATCAAGGTGATGACTAAGGGGGGGAGAGGCGGTTGGGAAGGGATTTAATTCCCTAAATATCTCGTTTTTACGGTTCTAATACTGCATACTAAAATCGATTAATTAATTTCTTAGACGGTTACATTTCCGGCGAAAACTAATTCGACCAATAGATTGGAAATAACTTACTTAGTCGGAAAACATGATTCGATTTCCGAAATCCATAGAAAAGTTGAGACATGACAGTCCAAATTTCGCCCGGAAAAATAAATAAAACTGACTTTTACCAGTAGACTCGTATCGCAAAATAAGTGAATGTAAAGTCACACGGTTTAACGATCTGAGTTCTCGAACGAAAATTTTATCGGACGCGAAAACCCTAATACAGTAGTCGGTTGAACGACTTTGTAATGCCCCGTAAATTCCTTACGTTCTTAATATTTAAAGTTAATTAAATAAATGGCTTTGCACGCCTAAGTTTACAATTTTTTTTGAATTCTAAGGCTAACGGTCGAATCCGTTATTAAAAATAAGTTACAGAAGTCAGCTAGATGACTACTGTATTTAGGGTTAGCGCGTACGAAAAGTTTTTAGTTCGTAAACTAAGAACGGAAAACCATCTAATTTTTACAATCACGAAATTGCGATACGAACACGCCGAGAAAGTTCGTTTTTATGTTTTTCCGGACGAAACTCGGACTGTGTCGTCCCGAGTTTTTGTTAAAATAAATTTTGTAAATTTATTTTCCAATTAAGTTCATACGTTAGAATTTAAGGTCAAATCAAATCGCGACGATTTTGTACCGAACAACGTTTTTCATCGTTCGATTCCCGTAACGTCGGATCGCGCCGGAAAAACCCGTAACCCTCCTAATTCCATCATGGTAGCCGACACATCATCTCCCTAGGTGGAAGACATGCATGTTTGACCTTGTCTAAGTTAATGACACCTTACTCTTCACTTTATACACTTTCAAACATTTCATCATGACAAACACTTGAACAAAACAAATTTTCCTCCCATCTCTCTCTATCTCCCGGCAGCTCTCTCTCATCTCTCCATCTTCATCTTCTTCATTTCTTCCATCCACCATTGAAGACACCTTCAAGAGCTTGAAGAAGAACACAAATCACCATCCATCCATTCAAACTCTGCACTTCTTTCTTTAATTCTCAAGGTATTTCTCTTCTCCACAATTCTATCCAATTGGAATTCTCATCTCTTAATTTTCTTTTTGTGATCGAAAATTTGAGCTATGATTTAGATATTTTGATCTTGGAATAATGAAATTAGATGTGTTAGATAGATTAAATAGGGTTTAAAATTGATCACAACCAAGAACCCTATCTTTTGTGTAACCCTATCTTTTGTGTAAATGCCGAAATTTTTGGGAAAATGTAGGATTTTTATTTTTCTTCTTTTGATGGTTGATTCTTATTTGATAGATGTTTAATTAGTGATTAGAATGAAAAAGAATTGAAAGCCCTATGTTCTTATGAAAGTCAATTAGGGTTTGAATTATGAATTTAGGGGTTTTTGTATGTTAATTGATAATTGATTTGCAATTGATTAATTGATAATAAAAGAGGTTGATTAGTAAATAATGTTGTTAATTGGAGAAGAAAATCACCCCCACAATATATGCATGTATACCGAAAATTATAGGGTGATTAGGGGTTTCCATGTGTTGTTGTTAAGTGATGTTTTGTTGGTTGAATTATGATGCAAATCATGTTAGTTAATTATAGAATTTAATTGAGAATTTTCTAAAAATGTTTAATGAAACATAAGAGATAAAGATCACTTTATAAGTTGAGTTATAATAATGTTATGGTATGTTTGCATGCATGAAAGTGTTTCACGTTAGACGTAGTTTAACGTCGTAAAATTTAAATAGAATCCGACAACTTTTGAAAATCGTATAAGAGACGAACATTTAGTTGTAACTAGTAATCGAGAAGTCGGATGGGAATTCTAATCTAATATTATTGTTTATAATGAAATTTAGAACTTTCTAGTTGACGTCATAAGCTTTCGAGTTGATATAATATGGGCTATAGTTATAGTCGAGAACTAGAACGCGTTTGAAGTTTTTGTTGGTTTAGTAATTGCTAGTTGAAAACCGACGTTAGAACGTCGTGCTTTTGAGCGAGTTGAGAAGGAGTTTGTCACGTACGGAAGTACGTGATGACTGCCTTGAGAGTCCAGTTTCTAAAAAAATTAAATACGAGAGCTTAGAACGAACCTAAGACGTTATACGTCGAACTTATCAAGCAATTAGGGTTTTCGCGGCAGTTTTGCGACCCTCGCCGGAAACTGTAATAACTTCCAGCTCGTTTATCGGATTTGTGATCCGTAAATTGGAGCGCGAACTAGACTTCCTAAGCTTTCTAATGGTACAGGGATCATTCCCTGTTTCCAAATCCTCTGTTCTGGACAGCCTCCAGAGTTACTGGACTGTGCAGTGAAAATTTCAGTTTCTTGTTTTCTAAGTTGTTTAGTTCACAACTTAGTTTCTTTCGATCGTTTAAGCCGTTTTATCTAACGAACATCTCCCTACTGACCTTAGAGTCAAGTATAGAACCTTGAGTGATGAAAACCAGTCGAGATCTTATATCTTATCCTTTCATTAAAGAAGTAATAAACGAGAAATTTCATAAGTCGTTCAAAGAACTAAAATGTAAATCGCCTAAGTTGATTCTTTCCAACTTAATTTCTTTTATCTTTAAAGTCGTATTAAAACATCGACTACCTTCTCTACTGACCCGAGAGTCGAGTATGAGATCTTCCGAGTTCTAAACGAGATTGGTACGAGTCTCGTTTCCCGTTTAAGTAAAACGAATCTAGTAAGCGTGCAAATGCCTAAAGAATGAAACAACTAAAACTTGCTTCGATTCTCTTTAATCGATTATTATTTTACGACCCGTTTTTAAGTATGTTTATTTTACGATGAAGGAGGAAGCCAACTGTAGAGAAAGAACGGAAGATCCAAAGTTGGAAGTTTTGCTTTAAGTTCTGTAAATCAAGGTGGGCTTTTATATACAAATAAAACGAGCAATGCTCGGAAAATCTTTCTTTATCGCTTTGATATCTGTGTTTTCAAAGTGATATTATGGCATGAACTGTTTTATGTTTTTATGTGAGTTCTCTTGCACCTATCTGAGTCAACATTCGTATTTTCCAGATTTAGAGTTAGTCTATTTTAGATTAACTAAACGATCGGCTCTGAGTTAGCTGCTAAGTGCTTTCCAGAGTTAGTGCACTTTGTAACCTGTGGTGTATGTGATATCCTGTTGAGGGGTACCAGCCACGGTGAATTAGAATTGGTCAAGATTGAACGTAACATTAGTCAGAAAATGCTCGCGCGAGTGATTTATGAGAAAAAGTCAGAAAATGTTTAGTACACACGGATTCTTTCAATAAAACTCCGATGTGCTATGCTTATGAAATGCCATATTTATCTATATTTATGATTATGATTTCGGCATCGTGCCCACTAAGTACGTTTGTACTTAGCCCTGCATTGTTTTCTAAATGTGCAGGTTGAAGCGACGGTGAGCGGCGACGGTTGATGTTGAGTTAAAGGATATAATGCTTAGTTAGAACCCTTCCGCTGCCAAACTCTGTATTTTTCTTTTTGAGATGTACCTTTGAACAATACTTTGTAGTCTAAGTCTGTAATATGAACTTAGCTTCTTTTTGTACTTTTGTCGAGTAATCCTTAGGGATTAACTCTTTCTTATTTATGTTAAAGTCTTATTCATGGTTTAATGATGTCTTTTTCATGTATGTTTAGTCAATTAGCCCCCTTCTTCCCCGCTTCTTTAATCCAACCCCAGTCGCACCCCGGCTTCTGCCGTCCTTCGGGATTTGGGGCTGTGACAGACTTCTGGAATTTATTTTCAGAAACGGATTTCACCGTTAGTCTTAAAACTGAAATTCCTTAACTTAGGCGTGCAAAGCCTTAATTAATTATTAAATTTTTATTTTAGCGACGGGTGAAAAGGTCGTGATATTACACCCACTCTCACTTTCCCCACTCTCACTTACCAAGCCAACTCTCAATATGGAAGGTGAAGACCACTCTCCCTTAGCCTCCAAGTATCACACGTTTTCCCTCTCATTTTGCACCTATAAATAACCTCTTAAGATATTCACAAACTCATCCCAAAACATAACCAACATTCTTCCATCGCTTTCCTCTCTTTCCATCGGTTTTCAACCCTTTTTCCCCCATAAACTGCCCAGAATTTGCAGCAGCACATATCTCCTTATTTTTTCATTTTAAGCTTAGGAAATGAGCTAGAGTTGCGTGGAATAGAGTCTAGTATAATCAAGCAAGAAAAGGAGCAAGGTTTCTATCTCTATCACTTCGATTTTCATGCTCTTTATACCTTGTATTTTTTAAAAAATCTTGCTCTATTACCATGCACTAAGGGACAAGGGAAACCGTAGGTTAGGGTTTTGATAGAATTTCATGATTTTAAGTT
Source organism: Schizonepeta tenuifolia (assembly GCA_029490685.1). Classification (NCBI taxonomy): domain Eukaryota; kingdom Viridiplantae; phylum Streptophyta; class Magnoliopsida; order Lamiales; family Lamiaceae; genus Schizonepeta; species Schizonepeta tenuifolia. The sequence goes on along the minus strand of CM055955.1, from coordinate 21,500,123 downwards.
TTGATCTTGATATTATGGACAAGCATGTGTTTAGAAATGTTAGTATGATGAAATAATGAAGAAAAATTCATGAAGGAAAGATTCATGTTGAAATCAAAAGTTATCAAGAATTAGGGTTTTGCATTCTTTTGTTGATTCTATGATCTTGATGATAAAAGTAATGATAATTGAGCATGAATTGATGAACTAGATAAGAAAATAAGCATGTTAATGAAAATGATCACTTGGAGAAGATGATGAATAGTAAAATTTAAAAAGTTGTTATATGATTTGTATGATTATTTTGAGGATAAAAATTTATGATCCATGCATGATAGAGTATGACTATATAAATAAATTAAAGTTAAGAAATTGTATGAGAAAAACTTGATGATACCGAAATTAATATTTAAAAATATAAGATATAGTTCTTAACATAGTTATTATATATGATGAAAAAAAAATAAAAATAAAGAATATGTTATGAAAAGAATTTCTATTAATTAAAAGAAATAAATCCATAAGTTAAAGAAGTATAGATATTCAAGAAGTATGAAGCAATAAGTTAGGAATTTAATGTAATACCCCGACTATTTCTACAGTCTTTAAAAATAAAAGTTAATAATAATTATGGCTTTGCACGCCTAAGATCATGAAATTAAATTCTAAGATTTACGGTGAAATCCGTTTCAGAAAATAATGTCCAGAAGTCGGACGAACGACTACTGTATTAGGGTTTTCGCGTCCGGTAAATTTTTCGTCCGAAAACTCAGAATTAAAATCCGTTAGGATTTACATTCACTTTTTCTTCGATACGAGTTCACCGGAGAAAGTTAGTTTTTATGATTTTCCGAGCGAATTTTAGATTGTCGAATCCCGACTTTTTCTCAATTTTTGAAAAATGAATTAGGTTTTCCGAGTACGTGATTTATTTCCAACCTAACGGGCGAATTGGATTTCGACGAATTTGTAACCAACTAAGAAATCATTCCTCAACTTCGTCGTTTAAGAGCCGGAAACGAGATATTTCGTCTAAGATTTCCTTGCCAAACATGTCCTTAGCGAGTCACTACACATTTATTAGATATTTTTCATAAACTTTATGTTTATAACATGAGTCATCCACATCTCTCCTTCCTCCGTCTCTACCGCCAACACACACCCTCTATCTCTCTCTCATTTTCTTCTTTCTCCTCCATTAAAGCTTCAACTCCAAGCTTTCCTCAAGCTCATAAGATCTTCATCTACCGATCAATTCCATATCCGAGTCCATATTACGCAAGGTAAGAACTTCGTCTCCAATATGAACCGAACAAAAGCTTTGTTTCCCTCTTTTTATTTTTTTTCGAAAAACTTAAGAGATGAAATAGCATGTTGTTTCTTGTTCGATACATGTTCTAGGATGTTTAGAATCGAGTTCTACGGATCGAATCATTAAGAAAATCACTCTTCTTTTTCTTAGGGTTATTACCGATTTTTTTTATAATTTGGGGGTTTGATCGTAGCTCGATTTCTTTGATGTTTGATCGATAGATTAGTGTTCTATATGTTATTAATTGACTCTATGAATTGTTTTAGATTTTTCTAAAAATAAAATTCGAAACCTAAGAGATGAAGAAGGGTCGATTTAGTATAGTAAATGTTATGATATGATCGATTGATTAATGGAAATGAAATATACGATGTATGAGGATGATTATATATTTAATTGGGATTTTTCTAAAAATAAAACGAAAAATGTAAGAGACGAAGACGTGTCGATAAGTTAGAGCTCGTTAATGATTTGATAATATGATTTGCATGTTAGTAATGCTCGTTAGATGATAATCATTGTTGTAAAATTTGAACGAAAACGGAGAACGTAGGATTTTCGTTAAGAGACGAACGATCGACGATAAGTCGAGATTTGATAATGATATATGTAATGCCCCGTAAAAATCCTTACGTTCTTAAAATTTAAAGTTAATTAAATAAATGGCTTTGCACGCCTAAGTTACAATTTCTTAATTCTAAAGCTAACGGTCGAATCCGTTATTAAAAATAATTTACAGAAGTCGGCTAGACGACTACCGTATTAGGGGTTAGCACGTACGAAAAATTTTTAGTTTGTAAACTAAGAACGGAAAACCGTTTAATTTTACGTTTACAAAATCGCAATACGAACACGCCGAGAAAGTTTGTTTTTACGTTTTTCCGGACGAAACTCGGACTTGTCGTCCCGAGTTTTTGTCAAAATAAATTTTATAAATTTATTTTCTAATTGAGTTCATACGTTAGAATTTAAGGTCAAATCGAATCACGATGATTTTTGTACCGATTGATTAAGCTAATGACACCTTAACCTTACCTTTATGCATGTTCAAACCCTTCATCATTGCAAACACTTAGACAAAACACATTTTCTCTCCAACTCTCACTCTCTCTCTCGGCAGCACACACACTCACACACTCTCATCTTCATCTTCTTCATCCTTCCCATCCACCATTGAAGACTTCACCAAGAACTTGAAGAAGAACACAAATCACCATCCATCCATCCAATTCCATACTTCTTTCATTAAATCTTAAGGTATTTCCATCCTCTACTTTTCTATCCAATTAGTTTTCTTTTCTTTCTTGTTCGATTTTTTAGAGGTTTGATTTAGGTATTTTGATCTTAGAATAATGTAATTGAATGTGTTAGATATGATAATTGGAGATTAAAATGGAACAAAAACAAGAACCCTAATTATTGTGTGAATGCAGAATTTTTTTGGGAAATTGTAGGATTTTTGTTTTTCTTCTTTTGATCATGAATTCATGCTTAGTAAGTGTTTAATTAGTGATTGGAATGAAAAGGGATTGAAAGCCTTATGTTGTTATGAAATTCAATTAGGGTTTTGAAGTGAATTTGGGGATTTTTGTATGTTAATTGATAATAGAATTGCAATTGTTTAATTGATGATATAAGAGTATGTTTAGTAAATAAATGTTGTTAATTTGAGAAGAAAATCATCCCCTTAACATATGTATAAAACCAGAAATTTATAAGTAATTAGGGGTTTCCACATGATTGTTTAAAGTGATGAATTGTTAGTTGAATATTGTTGCAAATTATATCAGTTGATTATAGAAGTTAATTGGAAATTTTCTTAAAATGTTTAATGGAATGTAAGAGACTAAAATTACCTTATAAACTGAGTTATAATGATGATAAGATATGTTAGCATGCATGAAAATGATTCATATTAGACCTAGTTTAACGTCGTAAAATTTGAACGAAATCCGACAACGTTGAAAAATCGCGTAAGAGACGAATATCTAGTTGTAACTAATAATCGGGAAGTCGGATGAAAATTCTAACTTGATATTATTGTTTATAATGAAATTTAGAACATCTTTCTAGTTGACATCATAAGCATCCGAGTTGATATAATATGGGTTATAGTTGTAATCGAGAACTAGAAAGCGTTTGGATTTTCTTTGTTGGTTTAGTAATTGATAGTTGAAATCCGACGTTAGAACGTCGAGCTTTTGAACGAGTTGAGAAGGAGTTTGTCACGTACGGAGGTACGTGATGACTGCCTTGAGAGTCCAGTTTCTAAAAAAATTGAATACGAGAGCTTAGAATGAACCTAAGACGTTATACGTCGAACCTACCAAGCATCTAGGGTTTCACGGCAGTTTTGCGACCCTCGCCGGAAACTATAATAACTTCCAGCTCGTTTATCGGATTTGTGATCCGTAAATTAGAGCAGAAACTAGACTTCCTAAGCTTTCTAGTGGTACAGGGCTCACCCCCTGTTTCCAAGTCCTCTGTTCTGGACAGCCTCCAGAGTTACTGGACTGTGCAGTGAAATTTCAGTTTCTTATTTTCTAAGTTGTTTAGTTCACAACTTAGTTCCTTTCAATCGTTTAAGCCGTTTTATCTAAACGAACATCTCCCTACTGACCCTAGAGTCAAGTACAGACCTTTAATGATGAAAACCAGTCGAGATCTTATATCTTATCCTTTCATTAAAGAAGTAATAAACGAGAAATTTCATAAGTCGTTCAAAGAACTAAATGTAAATCGCCTAAGTTGATTCTTTCCAACTTAGTTTCTTTTAATCTTTAAAGTCGTTTTAAGAGATCGAATACCTTCTCTACTGACCCGAGAGTCGAGTATGAGATCTTCTGAGTTCTAAACGAGATTGGTACGAGTCTCGTTTCCCGTTTAAGTAAAACGAATCTAGTAAGCGTGCAAATGCCAAAAGAATAAAATAACTAAATCTTTCTTCGATTCTCTTTCTTCAAGTATCTTTTACGAACCGTTTTTAAGTATATTTTATTTTACGATGAAGGAGGAAGCCAGCTGTAAAGAAAGGACGAAAGATCCAAAGTTGGAAGCTTTTGCTTATAAGTTCTGTAAAACAAAGGTGGGCTTTTATATACAAATAAAATGAGCAACGCTCGGAAAATCTTTCTTTATCGCTTTGATACCTGTGTTTTCAAAGTGATATCATGGCATGAACTATTTTATGTTTTTATGTGAGTTCTCTTGTACCTATCTGAGTCAACATACGTGTTTTCCAGATTTAGAGTTGGTCTATTTTAGATTAACTAACGATCGGCTCTGAGTTAGCTGCTAAGTGCTTTCCAGAGTTAGTGCACTTTGTAACCTGTGGTGTATGTGATATCCTGTTGAGGGGTACCAGCCACGGTGAATTAGAATTGGTCAAGATTGAACGTAGCATTAGTCAGAAAATGCTCGCGCGAGCAATTTATGAGAAAAAGTCAGAAAATGTTTAGTAGACATGGATTCTTTCAATAAAACACTGTGTGCTACGCTTATGAAATGCCATATTTATCTATATTTATGATTATGTTTTCGGCATCGTGCCCACTAAGTACCTTTGTACTTAGCCCTGCATTGCTTTCTAAATGTGCAGGTTGAAGCGACGGTGAGCGGCGACGATTGTTGTTGAGTTTAAGGATAAGATGCATAGTAGAACCCTTCCGCTATCAATCTCTGTATTTCTTTTCGAGATGTATTTTTGGAACAACTCAGTAGTCTATGTCTGTACATTTGAACTTAGTTTCGTCTTTTATACTTATGTCGAGTAATCCTTAGGGATTAACTCTTTCTTATCTATAATCAAGTCTTGTTCATAGTTTATCGATGTTTATCATGTATGTTTAGTCAGTTAGCCCCCTTCTTCCCTGCTTCTTTAATCCAACCCCAGTCGCACCCCGGCTTCTGCCGTCCCTCGGGATTTGGGGCTGTGACAATATAGGTCTATGATGTGATTATAAGTTAATCTCGTTAGTAAATGATCATAATCGGAAAGTTAGAACGGATTCTAATAACGTCGGAAATTTCACAAGAGGCGAAGAATCGAACCTAAGTATCGTTAGAAAAGACGAATAAGGAAAGTAATTGGTTATTAATGATCGTTATTATTAAATGAATGAGTTTGTAATTGACGACTTTTACATCCGAGATATGAAATGATGAGTTATAGTTGTAAACGAGAAGTAGAAACGAGAAGTTAAATTGTTTTGGTATAGTACTTGTTTAGTTTGAAAAGATGAGTTTTTAATCGTCGTGCTTATGATTGAGAAATGAAAAGGAGTTCATCACGTATGATGATACGTGTTGACTGCCTTGAGTCAGTATTTTCGTGAAAAATAAGGTGGAATGACATAAGTCGAACCTAGAAAACCGTGCGTCGATTTTATCGAGCATTAGGGTTTCACTCGGCAGTTTTGGCGACCCTTCACGGAAACTGCCATATCTTTTAGCTCGTTTATCGGAATTGAGATCCGTAAATTGGAGAGTAAACTAGACACCCGTACCTTTCCTTTTGTATAACATTCGTCCCCTGTTTCGAAATCCCCTGTTCTGTACTGACTTACTGATCTGTGCAGAATTGTTCAAAAGCTAGATTCTTAAGTTGAAATTCTTCTCAACTTGAACTCTTTCGATCTTTTAAGTCGTTTCAAGTTATCGACTACCTTTTTATCTACTGACCTAAGTGTCAAGTACAGAACCGAGTGAGTGTCAAATGAGATGTGTTCGTATCTCGTTTCTGTTTAATTAAAAGAATTTAGTTTAGCGTGCAAATGCCTAAAAAGTCTAAAGGACTAAAACTTAACTCGATTTTCCGTATTCGTTTATCGTTTGTGACCGAGTTTTAAAGTATGATTATTTACGATGAAGGAGGAAGTCAGCACCAAGAATAGGATGGAAGATCAGAAGACGGAAGCACGTGTCTTAGTTCTGTATTCTATCGAGGTGGGCTTTTATATATGAAACAAAACGAGCAATGCTCGAAAACCTTTTCTTTATCGCTTTGATAATTGTGTTTTCAAAGTGATAATTATGGCATGAACTATTTGTTTTATGTGAGTTCTCTTGTACCTTATGAGTTAGCCAGAAGGGGATAACTAAATGATCGGTTTTGAGTTAGTCAAAAGGGACTTTCCAAAGTTTAGTGTATACTGTAGCCTGTGGTGTGTCACAGCCCCAAATCCCGAGGGACAGCAGAAGTCGGGGTGCGACTGGGGTTGGATTAAAGAAGCGGGGAAGAAGGGGGCTAACTGACTAAACATACATGAAAGGCATCAATAAACCATGAACAAGACTTGAATATAAATAAGAAAGAGTTAATCGCTACGGATTACTCGACAAAAGTACACAGTAGAAACTAAGTTCATATTTACAGACTTAAACTACAGTGTTTTGTTCAAAAGTACATATACAAAGACTTAGAGTTCTGCAGCGGAAGAGTTCTAACTAAAGCATCCTATCTTTCAACTCAACATCAACCGTTGCCGCTCCCGTCGCTTCAACCTGCACATTTAGAAAACAATGCAGGGCTAAGTACAAACATACTTAGTGGGCACGATGCCGAAATCATAATCATAAGTATAGATAAATATGGCATTTCATAATTTGTAGCACATCGGGGTTTTGTTGAAAAGGGCCCGTGTCTACTAAACATTTTCTGACTGATTTTCACAATTTACTCGGCCGAGTATTTTCTGGTATGCTATGTTCAATCTTGACCAATTCTCATTCACCGTGGCTGGTATCCCTCAACAGGATATCACATACACCACAGGTTACAAAGTGCACTAACTCTGGAAAGCACTTAGCAGCTAACTCAGAGCCGATCGTTAGTTAACCTAATTAGATTAACTCTAAATCTGGAAAACACGAATGTTGACTCAGATAGGTACAAGAGAACTCACATAAAACATAAAACAGTTCATTCCATAATATCACTTTGAAAACACAGATATCAAAGCGATAAAGAAAGATTTTCCGAGCATTGCTCGTTTTATTTTGTATATAAAAGCCCACCTCGTAATACAAAACTAAAAGCACTAGCTTCCAAACTTCGGATCTTCCGTCTTGTCTTTACTGCTGGCTTCCTCCTTTATCGTAAAATAATAATACTTAAAAATGGGTCGTAAAAGATAATCGATCAAAGAGAATCGAAAAAAAGTTTTAGTCGTTTCATTCTTTAGGCATTTGCATGCTTACTAGATTCATTTTACTTAAACGGGAACGAGACTCGTTCAAATCCCATTTAGAACTCGGAAGGTCTCATACTCGACTCTTAGGTCAGTAGAGAGGGTAGTCGATAGCTTAATACGACTTAAAAGATCATAAGGAACTAAGTTGGAAAGAATCAACTTAGGAAAAATTACATTTTAGTTCATTAAACGACTTATGAAATTTCTCGCTTACTACTTCTTTATTTGAACGGATAAGAGATAAGATCTCGACTGGTTTTATCACTCAAGGCCTTGTACTTGACTCTAGGGTCAGTAGGAAGATATTCGTTAGCTATTACGGCTTAAACGTTCGAAAGAAACTAAGTTGTGAACGAAAACAACTTAGGAGAATTGAAACTGAAATTTTACTGCGCAATACAGTGACTCTGGGTCTGCCCAGAACAGAGGATTTGGAAACAAGGGGTGATCCCTGTATCGTTGGAAAGTTTGGGATGTCTAGTTTACGCTCCAGTTTCCGGCGAGGGTCGCAAAACTGCCGCGATAACCCTAGTTGCTCGATAGATTTGACGTATAACGTCTTAGGTTCGTTCTAAGCTCTCGAATTCGATTTCTTTAGAAACTGGACCCTCAAGGCAATCATCACGTACTCCCGTACGTGATGAACTCCTTCTCAAAACTCGCTCAATAGCACGACGTTCTAAACGTCGGCTTTCAACTAACAATTACTAAACCAACAAGTTATGAAATTCGCGTTCTAGTTCTCGACTATCACTATAGCTCATATTATATTAGCTCGAAAGCTCATGACGTCAACTACAAAGTTGTTCTCAAGTTCATCATAGACAATAATATCAAATTAGAATTCTCATTCGACTTCTCGGTTACTAGTTACGTCTAGTTGTTCGTCTCTTATGAAATTTTCAAAGTTGTCGGATTCCGATCAAATTTTACGACATTAAACAACAACTAACGAGAATCACTTTTATGCATACAATCATTTCATATTAATACTATATTTCAACTTATAACGTGTTCTTCGTCTCTTACATTACATAAAGTATTTTTAGAAAAATCTAATTAAATTCCCATAATCAATTGACATCAACTACAACATAATTCCATCATCAATTCATCAATTAAATTCAACACATGAAAACCCCCAAATTCTTAGAAATTTTCGGTATTGACACAAGGGATAAGAGGGTGATTTTGTTCTCCAATTAACACCATTTATTCATTAATCATCCTATTATAACAACAATTAATCAATTGCAAAACCAATTTCATCTAACATGCAAAAATCCCTAATTCTATACTCAAACCCTAAATCGGTTTTCACAAAACATGGGGCTTTCGATTCCTCTTTGTTCTAATCACCAATTAAACACCTCTTAGGCATGAATCTATCATCAATTGAAGAAATCCATAAATCCTACAATTAACCCTAAATTTTCGGTATTTATGGAGAGATTAGGGTTCTTGATTTTGTTCAATTCTAAACCCTAATTAACCTATCTAACACATCCAATTTCATTAATTCAAGATCGAATAATCTAAATCAATACTCAAATTTTTGATCACAAAGAAAAAATAAAAAGAAGAGGATGATGGATGGATAGAAGTATAGAGGAGATGATTACCTTGCTAATTAGTGAAAGAAGTATTAGGTTTGGATAGATGAATGAAGACTTGTGTGATTTCTTCTTCTAGATCTTGAAGGTTTCTTCAATGGAGATGATGAAATGAAGATGAGAGAGGGAGAAGATGGGGCTGCCGAGATTTATGGTGTGGGAGGGAGAGATGGTGTTTTAATTTGTTAACTTATGTCATAAGACTTAATAGGTGTAAAGTAGTGAATAGTAATACATTAGGTGTCCCTTAATAACATTATAAAATGAAATATCTACTAATGTGAGAGGGGGAGGTCGGTCAAGGTGAGGAAGAAAAGAAAAATACGCGCTTTTCCGGCGCGATCCGACGTTACGGAAATCGAATGACGAAAAACGTCGCTCGGCACAAAATCATTGCGATCCGATTCGACCGAAAATTTTAACGTACGAAACTTAATCGGAAAATAAAATTATAAAATTTATTTTGACAAAAACTCGAAACGACACAGTCCGAGTTTCGTTCGGAAAATCATAAAAACGAACTTTCTCGGGCGAGTTCGTATCGCGATTTCGTGAATGTAAAAATCAGACGGTTTTCCGTTCTGAGTTCACGAACTAAAAACTTTTCGTACGCGCTAACCCTAAATACAGTAGTCGTCTAGCTGACTTCCGTAATTTATTTTCAGAAACGGATTCCACCGTTAGTCTTAGAATTCAAAATTGTAAACTTAGGCGTGCAAATCCATTTATTTAATTAACTTTAAAATTTTAAGATCGTAAGGAATTTACGGGGCATTACATCCTACCCCCCTTACGAAAAATTTCGTCCCGAAATTTGCTTACCTTCTGCAAAAAGATGAGGATATCGCTCCTTCATCTTCTCCTCGAGTTCCCACGTGGCTTCTTCTTGCCCGTGGTGGTTCCAAAGCACTTTCACGATTGGTATCGATTTGGTTCTTAATTCTTGAACTTTTCTATCCAAAATCGATATCGGCTTCTCTTCATAACTTAGGTCAGATTCAAGAACTACGTCTTACTGACTAATGACGTGCTTAGGATCGTAAACATATTTTCTCAATTGAGAAACGTGGAAAACATTGTGAACGCTTCCTAGACTTGGCGGTAAGGCCAATCTATAAGCGACGGGTCCTATTCTCTCGAGGATTTCATAAGGTCCTATAAACCTGGGTCTTAGCTTACCCTTAACTCCGAACCTAAGGATTCCTTTGGTCGGTGATATCTTAAGAAAAACCTTATCTCCTATTTCAAACTCAAGATTGGTTCGACGATTGTCGGCATAAGATTTCTGTCGACTCTGGGCCTCTTTCATTCTATCTCGAATCTGTCGAACTATCTCAATCATCTCATTAATCGCATCTGGGCCTAGGTTCTTTCTCTCACCTACTTCGTCCCAACAAAGTGGCGATCTACATTTCCTTCTATACAAAGCCTCAAACGGCGCCATTCCTATCGTGGCCTGATAACTGTTGTTATAAGCGAATTCGACTAAGTGTAGAATTTCTTCCCAATTCGTTTCTCGATCCAAAACTACTGTTCTCAACATATCGACCAAAATCTGAATCGTTCTCTCTGACTGTCCATCTGTCTGTGGGTGAAATGTTGTACTGAAATTAAGCTCTGTTCCCAACTCTTTCTGCATCGTAATCCAAAATCTCGAGGTGAATTTGGCATCTTGTGATACCCCGAGTTTTTATACCTTTAGAGAGCATCTAATTAACCGAGTGATTTAAAAGATAAGAATTTAGGAGTAAAATTTTTCTTTTCTAATCGAAGAGAATTGAATAAAACGTTAAAATTGCTTTGTGAGTCTTGTGTGAATTTATCTGTTCTATTTATCTGAGATGATGATGATGTGATATGCTTGTTGAGTTGTTTATGTGAAGATGAGTATGAGATTAAATTCCGGAAAAATCCTGAGAAGTTTGTTTGATTGAGATAACATAACGTTAATCGCCGAGAAATATGTTTACGCCGAAGAAACTAGAATAGAATTGAATTAGAACCTTCGAACTTAGAATTTTTTTAAGATCACTGAGATAGGGTAAGAACTTATCCGAGAATTGAGAAAAGAAATGAGGCATTAATCTTTAAAAGGATTAATAAACGGATTAATAAGCCGATTAAATTATTTTAAGATTTAAAGGACTAAAATTATCGAAACCTTTAATCTTTTAAATTGAGACGTGAAATAGGGTTGAAATGCTTAGTGTTGGAAGTGAGACAAGAAGAGGTTAGACCCGTTAATAGAACAAAAAGGAATTAATACGAGTCGTTTTATCCGGAAAACCTTTACGACCGGGTAATTAACACCCGTAACGACACGACGAAGACACGTGTCATCCACCTCTCACTCTCTCACGCCACCTCACACTACCTATAGCCTATACTTAGATGTTATCATGCCTACACTCTAGGAATGACCAACATACTTAGTAAATTGTGAATTAAAGTATGCATGCGAATTAACATCACATCAACCTATCTAGTCATGTCTTAATACAACTTCCAACAAGTACACTTTATTCCCTTTGTTGGATTTCAAATTCATTCACCTAAGACAAGGGAGAAGACTATATTCATTCACTCCATCTCTCTCTCTCATTCGATCTCTCCCTCTCTCCAAGCAAGAAAAGAAAAACAACAAAATTCTCTCCAAACTCTCTACTCTCTCTCGGCAATCTCTCTCTCTCATACCTCTCTTGAATATTTCTTACATGCAACCATGTATTCAAGCTCTCCATCCATGGAAATGAAGTAGAAAGTATCAACCTCCATTCATTTCATCCATATTCTCAAGAAAAGGTAAACATTTTTCAAGTTCTTGAAGTTAAATCCAACACTTTCTTCCTTTTAATTTTTAAACTCTAAAAGGAATGGATGATTAATTCCATGTTCTTCTTTTTCTTTGAGGATTCAAGAAGACTTCCTTCTTCCTTTCAAGTCCAAGCTTTGAAGCTTCACATTCCATCCATTTCAATTCCAAGAGCCAAGAGAAGGATTTCCATTTAAATTAAGTATGAAATTCATTTGATTAGTTGTAAATATGTATGTCTCTAAGTTCTAAAAGAAAGAACTATGCATGCATGTTATTTAAATTATGTTTAGGCAAACTTAGGATATGCATGTGATAATCGAGTGAGAAGAATTCGTTAGGAGAATCGAATATAGAGTTTAATCGGTGAATTAAGAGAAGAAAAAGAAATTAAAACCCTAAAAGATTGATAAATGCCGAAAATATTGAGAAAAATAGGGAAAATATGAATTCTTTGAGTTATCATTATTTTGATGCTTGATTTGTTATTTTTATCATGTTGAGAATGAGATTTTATACATGAAAAATTGAGAAATAAAATGCACAAAATATGCATGTGTGTGCCGTGAGTTTTGAAGAAAATAGAGGTTTCATTTTGTTGATTTTGTTGATGAATTGAGTGATGTTTTGATCAATGGAATGATTGTATGTTATGTTGATATAATCATACATGTGTTTAAATTAAGAAAATAAGTTTGCATGTTGAAGTTTTGAAAGAAATTAATTGTAAAAAAATAATAAAAAGATTGGATGTTTAAATATATCAATGTATGTATGAATGTTAGTTTGAATATGGAATAAAGATAGAAGTTTTGATAAAAAGATTTAAATTTGAAAAGCTTTTAATTAAATAAAAGATGAAAGATGTATAAAAAGACATATTAATTAAATGTCTTGTATTGAAATTTAAATACTTGAAATTGTTACTAAAACTACAACAAAAAGATCTTTTATAATGTAACTAATGAAGTGAGCTAATTCATAAAAATGTTTATCAAAAGATAAAGAAATTATTATGTAAGAAATAGCTTAAAGGTTTAAAACAAGTAAAGAAGAAATTATTAAAGAAATAAGCAAAAATAGAGAAAAACCGAGTTTAAGAAAAATAGATCGAAAAGAAATAAAAAGAAGTTTTTAATCAAGTAAAGAAAAGATGCTAGATGAGTTAAGATAGATACTCATATAAGTTAATCAAGAAAGTAAGGATAAAATAAGATATCGAATAATAAGTTGAAAGAAGATTAATTAAATAATTAATTGAGTACGTTGTTTCCAACCAAGCGAATAAAAAGATAAACCGAGATAATAATTAGAGGAACAATAGTCGAGATAAGAAATGAGGATCGAATTGAAGATGAATAAGAAAATCCTAATTTTATAAAAGTTAATAATAATTAAAGAGAATTTTTACTAATTGAATGAAGGTTATAAAATACCTTATAAGATAACGGATGTAAAACAAAGCATTGTCTATAAGTAAGGAAGATAGAATAAATAGTTTGAGCCTTCATAAAAAGAAATGCATAATCGAGTTAGAATTTAAGGTCTAAATTAAATGATTATTAATGTGTCTTGAAGTATGCTTGATTTATGTGAATTCATTATATGATTGAATAAGTGTTTAAATGCATGATGTTAGTTATGTTGTGAAAAATAATTGAATGATTGAGTTGTTAATTGTTAAACCAAGAATTGATTAAAGCCTTTGAAAGAAAGCTCGAGTAATAGAATATAGACGATGACATTATTAATTAGAACGAGAAAAGTGTACAATGTTGAGTAGTAAAGTTAACCAATTCGAATAGAGTTAATAATTTAAAGACGAGAACGCGAGATCCTTTAGAAAAGTTAGAGCAAAGAGAGAGACGACTCAAGTAGAAATCCGTCAGTTAAAGTCCAACACCTTTGTGTCTGTCGTTCATATATCTTATCTTTCCTATTGATGTCGAACTGTGAAGGATCGAGCCGGATGGATCATTAAGCGAGGACAAATAGCCCTAAACCACCTAGCTAGTTCTTTGGAAGTCGGGTGGGCTTTTCTGAACCAAAACTATCGATGAAAATTAGTTATGCTATTGAGTATTATGATATGATTTCAAATGTGATTGACTTGACATTTTTATTGAAGTTGGTATGTGTTATCATCTATTTATATGAGATGTATTATCCTGTGAAAGGCAGGAACCCACGTGTGGTATATGTTGAGGTGACTGTGAGCCTTGCTTCGGTTAGGCCGGTCACAGTGCTCAAGAAGGAGGCCTACTTCTCAGCACAGTGAAATTGTTTGTGATAGATGATACATACTGTTATATTATATTTGACTGCGCAGTCTGTTTTAAAAGAAAAACGTTTTGACATGCACAAGTAAACTGTTTTTAAAACTGCTTATATACTTGTGATGTTTGGCAAGGCAAGTTCAATTATTATAGCTTTAAGAAGCATCTTTATTCAAATGTTTTGGCTTGTGTTCACTGAGTACGAAGTACTCAACCCTGCGTGTGTTTCTAAACATGCAGGTTGACTGGATGGCGATGGCGTGGATACTTGGTGGTGTGGTTTGGTTTTGTTGGTTGAGTTTAGTTGAATCTCAGGCTGGCATTTGTATGTCTTCATACGTGCAAGTGTTGGGTATTGATGCAAGTTTCCACTGCAATCCTTTTGAACTAATGTCTGTTGATGTTAATACTTTAATACTCATGTTTTTTATCCCGAGCGTTGTGCTTGAAGACTTTGAATACTTGTTGAATTCGTAACTCTTTAACTTGTAATTACGAGCGATGGGCTCGTAACATGAATTGTTATTGAACATGATCCTTTAACTTGATATATATTCGTATGCTTTCTCTTTTTGTTGGAATTCCTTTCCCATCAGCATGAATTACTTGTTTGAATTCTTGTTGTAGTGAAGTTAAGATGCTCGGTAGTTATTTCATTATGCGTTTGGAAAACCAAATTCGATTGTCTTGTCTGCCATCTTTGTTTTCCCCGAGCATATTCCCTTTTGAGTTAGTTGTTAGTTGTTTAAGTTTGTTGTTGTTCGTAAGTCACACCTTGAGAGTCGGGGCATGACACATCTCTATCTGATATTATGACCTTCGGTACTCCATGCAGACGTACAATCTCTCTAACGTACAACTGAGCTAGTTTATCTGATCCGTACGTAATCTTAATCGGTAAGAAGTGTGCTGACTTCGTAAGCCTATCTATTATCACCCAAATTGCTGTGTTTCCTCTTCTCGACTTAGGCAAGCCTGTGACAAAGTCCATAGCTATGCCTTCCCTTTTCCAATCTGGGACATCCAACGGTTGTAGCAATCCATACGGTCGTCGGTGTAAAGCCTTAACTTTCTTGCATGCTACGCATCTTTCTACAAACGAGGCAACATCTCGTTTCATTCCATTCCACCAAAAGTTTCTTCTCAAATCTTGGTACATCTTCGTACTTCCTGGATGTGCTGTGTAAGGCGTATCGTGAGCCTCACTCAAGATCTCGTTCTTCAATTCGCTGTTGTCGTCAGGAATACAAACTCTGCCTTCAAAAAGTATCGCATTGTCTGGAGCTTAAGAATATCCTTCTGGCTTATCTGTTCTTATCCTCACTCGCAACTTTTCCATTGACTCGTCTTTTCTCTGAGCACTGATGATTCTTTCTCTCAAATCTGGTGTTGCTTCTAATGCTGCTATCTGACTTGTTATCGTAGCTGGCGTGTCAAGCACTCTGATATCCATCTTCTCGAATTCTCGCACTAAAGTTCCTTCTTCTACAAAAAGGCATCCTAACTTCGTTGGAGCCTTGCGACTCAATGCGTCTGCTACCACATTAGCCTTTCCTGGATGGTAGTTAATTCCACAGTCATAATCTTTGACTAATTCCAGCCATCTCCTTTGCCTCATATTCAGTTCCTTCTGCTCGAAAAAGTACTTCAGGCTCTTGTGATCGGTGAATATTTCAACTCTTACACCATAGAGATGGTGTCTCCATATCTTTAACGCATGCACTACGGCTGCGAGTTCTAAGTCGTGGGTGGGGTACTTCAGGCTCTTGTGATCGGTGAATATTTCAACTCTTACACCATAGAGATGGTGTCTCCATATCTTTAACGCATGCACTACGGCTGCGAGTTCTAAGTCGTGGGTGGGGTACTCAACTTCGTGAGGTCGAAGTTGTCGCGAAGCATAAGCTATCATTCGTCCGTCTTGCATCAAGACACAACCTAATTCATTTTTCGATGCGTCAGTGTAAACCACATATTCTTTGTTCGTGTCTGGAAGTGCTAGTATTGGCGCTGTAGTTAACTTCTCCTTAAGAGTTTGGAAACTCTTCTCACACTCATCTGTCCACTTAAACTTGGTATCCTTCCTGAGTAGCTGCGTCATCGGGCGAGCGATTGTAGAGAATCCCTCAATCAACCTTCTGTAATAACCGGCTAAACCCAAGAAACTTCTGATCTCGTTCTGACTCGTTGGTGACTTCCAGTTGTGCACTGCTTCTACCTTGGCTGGATCCACCTTGATTCCTTCAGCCGATACTATGTGTCCAAGGAACACAACTTCCTTCAGCCAAAATTCACATTTACTGAATTTGGCGTAGAGTTTCTCAGTTCTTAGTGTTTCCAACACTATCCGTAGATGTTCCTCGTGCTCCTTTTCATTCTTAGAGTAAACGAAGATGTCGTCGATGAATACTAAAACGAATTTGTCCAAGTAGGGGTGGAAGACTCTATTCATAAGGTCCATGAATATGGCTGGAGCGTTGGTCAAACCAAACGGCATCACTAAAAATTCGTAATGGCCATAACGGGTTCTAAAAGCGGTCTTCGGTATATCTTCAGGTTTGATCTTGAGTTGATGATACCCTGACCTCAAATCTATCTTGGAGAAGACTCATGCACCCTTGAGCTGATCGAACAGATCCTCGATCCTTGGCAAAGGATATTTGTTCTTGAGCGTGATCTTGTTCAGTTCTCGGTAATCTATGCACATTCTCATCGATCCGTCCTTTTTCCTAACAAATAGCACTGGTGCTCCCCAAGGTGAGACGCTTGGCCTAATGAAACCAAGGTCTAGTAATTCCTGTAACTGGATTTTGAGCTCTTCCAGTTCCTTCGGTGCCATTCTATATGGGGCTTTAAACTTAGGAGCTGCTCCTGGTTCTAAATCAATTGTGAAGTCCACATGACGATTTGGTGGCAATCCTAGCAGCACTTCTGGAAAAACATCTTCATATTCATTCACGACTTTTACGTCCTGAATGGTCTTCTCGGCTCCTGGCTCTCCGACTAGGTACACAAGATAGGCTGTGGTACCTTTCTTCTTCATGAGTTTGGTGGCTTGAAGGGCTGATATAATTGGTACGCCTCTACCCATTGAAATTCCATGGAATTCGGTCGGTTCTTTACCCGGCGGCTGAAAAGAGATTTTTCTCTCGTTGCAGAGAATTGTAGCGTAATTCTCTGACAACCAATCCATTCCTAGGATTATATCTACGTCTCACATTATCATAACATTTAAGTTGTTCGCTATAACCTTATGAGTTCCGATTTCTAGTTCTAGGTTAGAGCAAACATGCGTGGAAGTAGTGATCTCTCCTGAAGGTGTGGCTACTCTCATAGATTGTGCAGCTCTTACAGGTCTGATGTCTAAGTTATCGGCACACGAGCCAACAATGAAAGAATGCGATGCGCCTGTATCAAACAATATCTTAATGGGGATGTTGTGGAGTTTTCCCATACCTGCTAGATTGCCTTTTCCTTTGCGCTGACCACCCTGTTTGATAGTGCATGCCCTCGCATTCTGTTGCTGCTGTGCATGCTGCTGAAACTGTTGTTTGTTCATTGGCGGCTGCTGCGGCTGTGCTTGGAGGGCTCGGAAGGGTACTGCTTGAAGCGGTTTAGGGCAGTCCTTTTTCATGTGCCCCTTCTGTCCACAGTTGAAACAGTTAGGGTGCCTATCTGGCAGACTCCGGGATGGGCTCGGTTGCATTTTGGGCAGACAGGAATGGTAACCCTCCCTGGGTTATTCACTCCCTGGTTGAAGTTTCTCTATTGCCCCTGCGGCTGGTTCTGCTGGTTGTTGCCCTTCCACGGCGAGTTCTTCTTATTTCCCTGAATGAACAACCCCGATTGGTTGTTTCCCTGCCATGGCCTCTTGTTGCTGTTGTCGTTGTTGTTGTTGCCAGGCTGCTGATAGCCCTGCTGGTTTCCCTTTCTCTGACCTCCTTGGTTGTTGTTGTAACCCTGATTGTAGCCTCCGCTACCTCCTCCGTTCCATTTTCTCTTGCCCTGGTAGTTGCTACTATTGTTGTTGTAGTAGCCTCGGTTCTGACTCTGCGCTGGTGCTGACGCAGTTGGTACAATCTTCTTCTCATCAGGCACGACGGCCTCCATTTCCAGTGCTCTTCCCAGTATATCCGTATAGCCTAGTCCTCCATCACTAGCCAAAGCAATTCCTAACTCATGTCGTAAACCCCCTTGAAATTTCTTAGATAACTTCTCATCGGTGTCAACCAATGCCGGCGCATACCTTGACAGCTCGCAGAACTTGGCATCATATTCCGTCACGGTCAGCTTTCCCTGCTTCAGATTATAAAACTCGGCTTCCTTCTGTGCCTTATACGTCTTGGGGACGTACTTGTCAAAGAAGATTTCCTTAAACTCTTCCCATGAAAAACGAGCCAGATGCTCTGTGGGTATCACTTTCTGTCTTGCTTCCCACCAGTAATC
The DNA here is from genome assembly GCA_029490685.1 of Schizonepeta tenuifolia. Taxonomy (NCBI): domain Eukaryota; kingdom Viridiplantae; phylum Streptophyta; class Magnoliopsida; order Lamiales; family Lamiaceae; genus Schizonepeta; species Schizonepeta tenuifolia. The sequence continues at coordinate 21,481,494 of CM055955.1, read as the reverse complement.
TGCCGATTCCGTCAGCTGGAATGCGACACAAAGCATTCTCTCCTCATCAGTGCATCTGAGGAGCTTGAAAATTTTCTCGGTGGATCTCACCCATAGCTCAGCATCGCTAGGGCTACCTGTTCCATTGAACATCGGAGGGTTCCTCTTGAGGAAGAGATCCTCAATATCTCTACGGGGCAGTGGTGGAGGTGGTGGTGATGGGGGTGGAGATGGGGATGGGGTGGCATTTTGCTCATATTCCTGTTCTCTGTTATTTTCCGGCTGACGTCTACCACATCCTCTCGGCCTTCCAGGTCCTCGACCTCTCCTGTTGTTAACATTTCTCGGCGGCATTTTCTTTAGTCTAAGGAAAAATTGAAATTCTCATTAGTTTTCTTCTGTTAATTACACTTAGTACTTACTAGCTCGTTCTCGACTTAATCAAGTCCACAGAACAACATATCGAACATAGCTCCGATATTATTTCATTAATCTTTTAGCTTTCGAATTAAACTTGATTCCTCGTTACACGAGTTCATTTGACATTCTGATTTTAATTACTCAATTCATAAGAAATTTTCTTGATTAAAAACCCTCTTCACGGGTCATGTATATATATATACATCAAAAAGAATATTAATTCTGCCTCCAACAAGGACTTATACAAAAAAGGGTTAGACTGTTATTAGTCTAAACTAGGCTGACTGCCTACTATTTACCGGGTGCACTATCAAGCTGCAACTCCGTATCTACTAAAGTACTAGAACGGAAACGATTCATAAAATTTCGTATCCGCTAGAGTACTACAAAACTAACTAGTTACTGATCCGACTCTATACAGGACAAAAGAGCTACTACTACTACTGATATTTACCCGTGTCTACAACGCTCTGCTCAACTAAACTGCAGTCGAGTCCAAAACTACACCCCCTATGGTCTGCAAAACCCTAACAACCCTCCTCTGGGTCCTCTTCCGGATCCTCCTCCGGGTCCTCCTCCTCGGACTCTGAACCAAAAACCAGCTGAAGTGCCTCGTCCACCCTCAGAGTAGAACCGTCGTCCAGTGTAAGCAGGGTGGGCGAGGGTGCCTCTGAAACCGTCTCCTACAGGTCGGAAACCAAGTAGTCCTCGCTGACCTCTACCGCACGCTTCTTCAGGGGAAGAAGGTGCTCGGGAACTGAACCTGAACCCGAACCTGACTCGAAGTCCTCCCTAGAACGGACCCTGGACGGTCCTGCCTCCATCTGCTCTCGGACTACTCCCCACTTCGTGCAGATCTCCTCGAGTGGCGTAAGTGAAGAAGGCAGCTCTAACATGGCGGCAAGCTCCGCGTCGATCTCTCGGTGGTCTGGCCCCTCCCAGTACAGTCTCATCTCTAACGGTCCCCTAACTCTAACACAAACGTCTGGCAGAAAAGGTGAAGACAACCCCAACAGTGCGGCTGTCTCAGCGTCAACCTCCACGAATCCCGACCCTGGGATCAACTCCTCGATCTGCTGTCCCACTGGTGGCGACTCTGGTGTAACTACTGTCTCCTCGTCCTCCTCTGGCTGCTCTAACTCAGCGTCAGACTCCTCAACCAGTACACCGTCTGGTGGCAACTCCAACAGGGCAGAGTACTCAGGGTCTAAGTCAAGCTGCTCAAGCTCTGTCTCAGCGGGAAAGTGACTGTAGGGAAGGTGTGGCTCAAAAGGGACTGGGAACATAAACCTGCTCTCGAAGAACCTCCTGTGTATGAACAGGGCAAATCCGGCGTAGTTGCCGGTCAGCTCTGTGTCGTCGCCTAGGATCCCTAAAAAGTACCACGCTACCCGGTGCGCCCATCCGCACCACTCCTCCGGTAAGTGTACGATCAGGTCTGTGATTGCCTGACTCTCCCGGATCAAGTGTCATACTGGGTAGTAGGCTGAAGAAAAGTTGTTGACAATCTGTCCTACGTCTTCCTCTCCATAGTCTACCTCAAACTCATAGTACTCATCCTGCAGCATGTCTACTATGGTGCGCTCGCACTCTACCAACGGCTGGCTCTTCCGAGCCGTAACCCGAATCCTAGCCATCCTACAAAAGTTTTAAGGAAACACGGATCAGTAACAGGTAGGGAAAAATAACTTATCTCAACAAAAAATAAATTACAAAATGAATATTCCTTATTCAATTGTAACATCATCACTTAAGTCAACCACTTATCGAGACTTCTAGCAATTCAAGAAATTGCACTCAACAACATATATATATATATATACATAAAGTTAAAGATTTTATTTACATTCTTTATTTCACCATATATATTTTTTTTAATTCATTTTAATTCTTTATTTCTTTCTCCACATCCTAACTCTTAACGACTTTCACTTATTAAAACAAGGTACATTTACTTCGTTCATGTTACTTATTCAAAAGTAACATCCATTTACAAGAAATTTGTCATTTACGACTCTTGGTATTCGTACTAGTTGTAGTCGTCGCTCAAGACGAATTATGGAATTAAATTCCATAAGAAAAATGGAATATAACTTAAGAATAATTTCCTGGAAAATTAAGTTCCAGTTGTTGTCGCTAGAATCGGGCGATCATTGGAAAATTTAATCAAGCTTCGCGCTCGACTCCTAATAATTTATACGATTTTCTTAGTAGAGTTCGATTGAGGCAAACCCTACTGAGACATGAAATGAGAAGAAAAAGAGATGACGTGTCACGAAAAGACGTCATCTACATTACTTATTTTGCAAGTAACGTTCACTTATTTCGTTTAACTTTAATTCCAATTTACTCGATCTTCATCGTCTCGTTCACATCTTTCTTAACTCGAAGTCGAAAGCTTCTCAAACGTCTAGTTGCTCCCTTCGATTACTAACACGATTTATTGAATCATTTTTTATTTCTTTTTCCTCGCAGGAAATTCTTAGAAAAACAAGTTCGACTTTGACGAACTTTTATTCATGTCACTCAACGCACGTGACATTCATCAGTAAAAGTCCTTCTCGTGTTGGGGATCTCCTTTCGAAATCATCATTCCAAAATAACGTTTCTTAAAAACAACTAAATTCTCGAAGAACCGGAAAGTTCTTAGGTTTCAAGCCTACGTTCTCATTGAATCGGGAAAAATCCCTAAAATCTGACTATATTCTTGTATCCGCATAACTTTTCATAAAAAGGAAATTATTGCGCAAATAATTTCACATAAGATAGTACTTGTACTATCGCATAATCACATAAAGTATAAAAATATACTTCTGTAAAATTCTTATTTTTAAAACACAACTCATTCTCATTCTCAATTTTTATTGAATACTTGTTCAATAAATTTCTTATTTAAAGAAATCACATCATAAAATTCTTTCCTTTTCTTCGTTGAGTCGACGTAGCGGGCGGTTGAGTTGACATCTATGTTCTCAATCTTAGCATTAGAGTTTGACTCTTATCTTATACTTGGAAAGACGACTCTGATCCAGAGTATACACAAATACCGTGTCTTATGACTCGAAAGAAGACTCGATATAGAGTACAAACGAATACTCTATATTATTCTCGAAGGAAGACTTGTATACGAATAGTACTTGGTGAAATTACTAGAAGGAATGATTCATATTAGAAAAAGATGACTCATAACCAGAGCAGGAAACAACTTACTGCTCCGTTACCACTTAGTGGTATTACTGAAAGAATGACTCAGTCTAGAAGGCTGACTCGCGACCAGGGCAGAAAACGAACTTCTGCCCAGATACTACTTTGTGGTATTACTAAAAGAATAACTCATACTAGAAAAGAATGACTCATGATTAGAGCAGGAAGCAAGTCTTGCTCTGATACCACTCTGTCACAGCCCCAAATCCCGAGGGACGGCAGAAGCCAGGGTGCGACTGGGGTTGGATTAAAGAAGCGGGGAAGAAGGGGGCTAACTGACTAAACATACATGAAAGGCATCAATAAACCATGAATAAGACTTGAATATAAATAAGAAAGAGTTAATCTCTACGGATTACTCGACAAAAGTATACAGTAGAAACTAAGTTCATATTTACAGACTTAAACTACAGTGTTTTGTTCAAAAGTACATATACAAAGACTTAGAGTTCTGCAACGGAAGAGTTCTAACTAAAGCATCCTATCTTTTAACTCAACATCAACCGTTGCCGCTCCCGTCGCTTCAACCTGCACATTTAGAAAACAATGCAGGGCTAAGTACAAACGTACTTAGTGGGCACGATGCCGAAATCATAATCATAAGTATAGATAAATATGGCATTTCATAATTTGTAGCACATCGGGGTTTTGTTGAAAAGGGCCCGTGTCTACTAAACATTTTCTGATTGATTTTCACAATTTACTCGGCCGAGTATTTTCTGGTATGCTATGTTCAATCTTGACCAATTCTCATTCACAGTGGTTAGTATCCCTCAACAGGATATCACATACACCACAGATTACAAAGTGCCCTAACTCTGGAAAGCACTTAGCAGCTAACTCAGAGCCGATCGTTAGTTAACCTAATTAGATTAACTCTAAATCTAGAAAACACGAATGTTGACTCAGATAGGTACAAGAGAACTCACATAAAACATAAAACAGTTCATGCCATAATATCACTGTAATGCCCCGTAAAATCCTTAGGTTCTTAATATTTAAAGTTAATTAAATAAGTGGCTTTGCACGCCTAAGTTTATAATTTTTGAATTCTAAGGCTAACGGTCGAATCCGTTATTAAAAATAAATTACAGAAGTCGGCTAGACGACTACTATATTAGGGGTTAGCGCGTACGAAAATTTTTTAGTTTGTAAACTAAGAACGGAAAACCGTTTAATTTTACGTTTACAAATCGCAATACGAACACACCGAGAAAGTTTGTTTTTACATTTTTCCGGATGAAACTCGGACTTGTCGTCCCGAGTTTTTGTCAAAATAAATTTTATAAATTTATTTTTCTAATTAAGTTCATACGTTAGAATTTAAGGTCAAATCGAATCACGACGATTTTTGTACCGAACAACGTTTTTCGTCGTTCGTTTTCCCGTAACGTCGGATCGCGCCGGAAAAACCCGTACCCTCCTAATCCCATGCATGCAGCCGCCACCTCACCTTAATTAGGTGTTAACATGCATGTGTTGACTTGATTAAGCTAATGACACCTACAACCACCTTTACACCATGCCAAACCTTTCATCATTTCAACTCTAAGACAAGACAATTTTCATCATGTCAAAGTTGAATATGAGAATTTAAAACGAACCTAAGACGTTATACGTCGAACCTACCAAGCAACTAGGGTTTCACGGCAGTTTTGCGACCCTCGCCGGAAACTGTAATAACTTCCAGCTCGTTTATCGGATTTGTGATCCGTAAATTGGAGCGCGAACTAGACTTCCTAAGCTTTCTAGTGGTACAGGACTCACCCCCTGTTTCCAAGTCCTCTGTTTTGGACAGCCTCCAGAGTTACTGGACTGTGCAGTGGAAATTTCAGTTTCTTGTTTTCTAAGTTGTTTAATTCACAACTTAGTTTCTTTCAAACGTTTAAGCCGTTTTTATCTAACGAACATCTCCCTACTGACCTTAGAGTCAAGTACAGGACCTTGAGTGATGGAAACCAGTCGAGATCTTATCTCTTATCCTTTCATTAAAGAAGTAATAGACGAGAAATTTCCTTAAATCGTTCAATGATCAAAAACGTAAATCGCCTAAGTTGATTCTTTCCAACTTAGTTTCTTATAATCTTTAAAGTCGTATTAAGATATCGACTACCTTCTCTACTGACCCGAGAGTCGAGTATGAGATCTTCCGAGTTCTAAACGAGATTGGTACGAGTCTCGTTTCCCGTTTAAATAAAACGAATCTAGTAAGCGTGCAAATATCCAAAAGAATAAAATAACTAAATCTTTCTTCGATTGTTCTTTTGCGAACCGTTTTTAAGTATATTTTATTTTACGATGAAGGAGGAAGCCAGCTGTAAAGAAAGGACGAAAGATCCAAAGTTGGAAGCTTTTGCTTATAAGTTCTGTAAAACAAAGGTGGGCTTTTATATATAAAATAAAACGAGCAATGCTCGGAAAATCTTTCTTTGTCGCTTTGATATCTGTGTTTTCAAAGTGATATTATGGCATGAACTATTTTATGTTTTTATGTGAGTTCTCTTGTACCTATCTGAGTCAACATTCGTGTTTTCCAGATTTAGAGTTAGTCTATTGTAGATTAACTAACGATCGGCTCTGAGTTAGCTGCTAAGTGCTTTCCAGAGTTAGTGCACTTTGTAACCTGTGGTGTATGTGGTATCCTGTTGAGGGGTAGCCAGCCACGGTGAATTAGTTTTGGTCAAGATTGAACATAGCATACCTGAAAATACTCGGCCGAGTGATTTATGAGAAAAAGTCAGAAAATGTTTAGTAGACACGGATTCTTTCAATAAAACTCCGATGTGCTATGTTTATAAAATGCCATATTTATCTATATTTATGATTATGTTTTCGGCATCGTGCCCACTAAGTACGTTTGTACTTAGCCCTGCATTGCTTTCTAAATGTGCAGGTTGAAGCGACGGTGAGCGGCGACGGTTGATGTTGAGTTAAAGTATAGGATGCATAGTTAGAACCCTTCCGCTGCCAATCTCTGTATTTTCTTTTGGAGATGTACCTTTTGAACTATACTCAGTAGTCCAAGTCTGTAAAATGTGAACTTAGTTTCTTTTTATATTTTTGTCGAGTAATCCTTAGGGATTAACTCTTTCTTATTTATGTTAAAGTCTTGTTCATAGATTATCGATGTTTATCATGTATGTTTAGTCGGTTAGCCCCCTTCTTCCCCGCTTCTTTAATCCAACCTCAGTCGCACCCCGGCTTCTGCCATCCCTCGAGATTTGGGGCTGTGACAATCACTTTGAAAACACAGATATCAAAGCGATAAAGAAAGATTTTCCGAGCATTGCTCGTTTTATTTTGTATATAAAAGCCCACCTCGTAATACAGAACTAAAAGCACTAGCTTCCAAACTTCGGATCTTCCGTCCTGTCTTTACTGTTGGCTTCCTCCTTCATCGTAAAATAATAATACTTAAAAATGGGTCGTAAAAGATAATCGTTCAAAGAGAATCGAAAAAAAGTTTTAGTCGTTTCATTCTTTAGGCATTTGCACGCTTACTAGATTCATTTTACTTAAACGGGAACGAGACTCGTTCAAATCCCGTTTAAAACTTGGAAGGTCTCATACTCGACTCTTAGGTCAGTGGAGAGGGTAGTCGATAGCTTAATACGACTTAAAAGATCATAAGGAACTAAGTTGGAAAGAATCAATTTAGGAAAAATTACATTTTAGTTCATTAAACGACTTATGAAATTTCTCGCTTACTACTTCTTTATTTGAACGGATAAGAGATAAGATCTCGACTGGTTTTATCACTCAAGGCCTTGTACTTGACTCTAGGGTCAGTAGGAAGATATTCGTTAGCTATTACGCCTTAAACGTTCGAAAGAAAGTAAGTTGTGAACGAAAACAACTTAGGAGAATTGAAACTGAAATTTTACTGCGCAATACAGTGACTCTGGGGTCTTCCCAAAACAGAGGATTTGGAAACAGGGGGTGATCCCTGTACCGTTGGAAAGTTTAGGATGTCTAGTTTACGCTCCAATTTACGGATCGCAAATCCGATAAACGAGCTAAAAGTTATTACAGTTTCCGGAGAGGGTCGCAAAACTGCCGCGATAACCCTAGTTGCTCGATAGATTTGACGTATAACGTCTTAGGTTAATTCTAAGCTCTCGAATTCAATTTCTTTAGAAACTGGACCCTCAAGGCAGTCATCACGTACTCCCGTACGTGATGAACTCCTTCTCAAAACTCGCTCAATAGCACGACGTTCTAAACGTCGGCTTTCAACTAACAATTACTAAACTAACAAGTTATGAAATTCGCGTTCTAGTTCTCGACTATCACTATAGCTCATATTATATTAGCTCGAAAGCTCATGACGTCAACTACAAAAATGTTCTCAAGTTCATCATAGACAATAATATCAAATTAGAATTATCATTCAACTTCTCGGTTACTAGTTACGTCTAGTTGTTCGTCTCTTATAAAATTTTCAAAGTTGTCGGATTCCGATCAAATTTTACGACATTAAACAACAACTAACGAGAATCACTTTTATGCATACAATCATTTCATATTAATACTATATTTCAACTTATAACGTGTTCTTCGTCTCTTACATTACATAAAGTATTTTTAGAAAAATCTAATTAAATTCCCATAATCAATTGACATCAACTACAACATAATTCCATCATCAATTCATCAATTAAATTCAACACATGAAAACCCCCAAATTCTTAGAAATTTCGGTATTGACACAAGGGATAAGAGGGTGATTTTCTTCTCCAATTAACACCATTTATTCATTAATCATCCTATTATAACAACAATTAATCAATTGCAAAACCAATTTCATCTAACATGCAAAAATCCCTAATTCTATACTCAAACCCTAAATCGGTTTTCACAAAACATGGGGCTTTCGATTCCTCTTTGTTCTAATCACCAATTAAACACCTCTTAGGCATGAATCTATCATCAATTGAAGAAATCCAAAGATCCTACAATTAGCCCTAAATTTTCGGTATTTATGGAGAGATTAGGGTTCTTGATTTTGTTCAATTCTAAACCCTAATTAACCTATCTCTCACATCCAATTTCATTAATTCAAGATCGAATCATCTAAATCAATACTCAAATTTTCGATCACAAAGAAAAAATAAAAAGAAGAGGATGATGGATGGATAGAAGTATAGAGGAGAGGATTACCTTGCTAATTAGTGAAAGAAGTATTAGGTTTGGATGGATGAATGAAGACTTGTGTGATTTCTTCTTCTAGATCTTGAAGGTTTCTTCAATGGAGATGATGAAATGAAGATGAGAGAGGGAGAAGATGGGGCTGCCTAGATTTATGGTGTGGGAGGGAGAGATGGTGTTTTAATTTGTTAACTTATGTCATAAGACTTAATAGGTGTAAAGTAGTGAATAGTAATACATTAGGTGTCCCTTAATAACATTATAAAATGAAATATCTACTAATGTGAGGGGGGGGGGGGGTCGGTCAAGGTGAGGAAGAAAAGAAAAATACGCGCTTTTCCGGCGCGATCCGACGTTACGGAAATTGAACGACGAAAAACGTCGCTCGGCACAAAATCGTCGCGATCCGATTCGACCGAAAATTTTAACGTACGAAACTTAATCGGAAAATAAAATTATAAAATTTATTTTGACAAAAACTCGGGACGACACAGTCCGAGTTTCGTCCGAAAAATCATAAAAACGAACTTTCTCGGGCGAGTTCGTATCGCGATTTCGTAAATGTAAAAATCAGACGGTTTTCCGTTCTGAGTTCACGAACTAAAAACTTTTCGTACGCGCTAACCCTAAATACAGTAGTCGTCTAGCTGACTTCCGTAATTTATTTTCAGAAACGGATTCGACCGTTAGTCTTAGAATTCAAAATCGTAAACTTAGGCGTGCAAAACCATTTATTTAATTAACTTTAAAATTTTAAGATCGTAAGGAATTTACGGGGCATTACATGGTGTATGTGGTATCCTGTTGAGGAGTAACCAGCCACGGTGAATTATGAATGATCAAGATTGAACGTAACATCTATGAAAAATGCTTGATCAAGCTAAGTTATGAAAATAAGAAAGAAAATGTTTAGTAGACACGGGAATTTGCTGAAAAACTCTGATGTGCTACAGAAATGAAATGCCTGATTATCTATACTTATGATTATGTTTTCAGCAATGTGTCCACTAAGTACTTTTGTACTTAGCCCTGCATATGTTTTCTAAATGTGCAGGTTGAAGCGACGGAAGCGGCGAGGGTTGAGTTAAGAGTTGTCAATAGGGAAGACTGTAGTACGTAGTTACAATTCCGCTGCCAAACTCTAGACTCACTTATGTAATTATGAATATCCCTTTTGGGTTTAAGTTCTGTACTTATAACTTAGAATCTTTTAAGATCTTGTTCGAGTGATCCTTCGAGATCAACTCTTTCCTTTCGTTAATAAAGTCTTGTACATAGAAATTATGCTGTCTTTTATGTCTGTTTAATCATTCATCCCCTTTCTTCCCAACTTCTTTAATCCAATACCAGTCGCACCCCGGCTTCTGCCGTCCCTCGGGATTTGGGGATGTGACATTTTATTTCTATGACAATACGAAATTAAATAGAGTTATAAGTAAAATAAAGCTATTAAAATAATAAAATTAAGTAAGATTTATTAATAATAATAAAATCTGGAAAATATCAAATAAATTAGGAACCTATGTTTTTAAGAGGAATTGAATAAATTTATGTTATAAGAACTCAATTGGAGTAAGTCTAAGTATAGTAATAAGTAGAAATATTGAAAACAATTAAGAATAAAGAAGATAAAGTAGTGCAGTAAATTAAAAATAAAAACTGTAAAATTTTGGCTAAGTAAAAGTTGTAATGGATGTTATTAATGTAAAGATGAGATTAAAACAAGTAAGATAGCCACTTGAATCACCTAATTTAGAGTTCATGTGACCAAGTTATGAAAGAAACATTAAAATCAATAAATAAAATTTAATAATCCGAAAATAAATAAAATTAGTTAAGTTAAAGGATTAGAAGAGTTTAGATGATTAAATTAAGGATATTAGATGTAGAATCGAGCAAAGACGAACTCTTATTAGTAAAATAAGTGAATACTAGAAATTAAAAAGAATAAATAATATATTCTCGATTTACGTGTCCAAAAATATAATCGAAAGCAAATTTATTCATTTGAAACTATTTTAGATAAGGTGTATAAATTTGATAATATTCGAGCATGTCTATATATATAACTTGGAAAACGTGTCGAGCGTCGACTCGATAAAAGTCAAATGATATCTCAAATTCAAAAATAAAAAGTATATTTAGAATCCTTGAATTTTTCTAAGTAAAATAAAGTTAATTCCATAAGAAAACGAGAACCAAAAGTCCGAATTAAAAAGTCAAGCAAAACAGTAGAATATAAATATTGAATATTTATGCATATAAGTGTTGTAGATTAATCATGTGTCATGTATGAAAAAAATGATATGTTATTAAGCATATTTCTTGAATTTGTTAGAAATGAATTGACAAAGGAAATTAATAGTAATCAATTTCACTAAGTTATAAGTTATTCTTTCCTTAAGGAATTTTAAAGTTTAGAACTTGGGTAGAATTTAAGTACCCGAGCGTTTACGAGTAGATAAACCGAGAATCTTGAACCCGAGTCAAGTAGAAGTTCGAGTAACGAGAAAAGTATTCGTTGTTTCCCGAAATCGACCTCATTAAATATTATTCTGAAATGTTCGAGTGAAGGCGAGAGGTAGGAGCAAGGAAATAAAAGAGATAGATTGAATTACGCCACTTCCAGGTGGGTTTTCTGAACTAAAACTAAATGATGAATGCGTTTACTAATTATGTATTACGTGCGTTTTTCATATTGATTGACTTGCCTAAATGTTTTAAATGTTTTGGTATGCCATCATCTACGTGTTGATGTTATTATAAGTCATGTGGACACACGGATAAAAGTCCTGTAACATACGGGATGATGCATGCATTAAGGTGACTGTGAGCCTTGCTTCAGTTGGGCCGGTCACGGTGTTCGAGGAGGAGGCCTACTTCTTTACACCACAAGAAGATGAGCTGTAGATTGATTCGTACTTAAGATATAAGCTTAGCCTGCGCAGACGATTTACAAAACAAAAATGATTTTACGGCTGTCACATGTGGTAAACTCTTTTAAACAATTATATATATCTAACCCTTGTGATACGGTAAAAGAGGCAAGATCAATTATATAGCTCTATCGAGCAAGTTTTCAAATTATTTTGGCATGTGTCCACTGAGTACGTTGTACTCATGCCCTGCATGTTATTTTTAAAACGTGCAGGTTAGCTTGGATGAGGAGGATGTGGCGGGCTTGGGTGGCTCGTTGTTAAATTAAATCCATTTTGGAAGTTTGGCTTGAGGTTATGTGTCTTCATACATATAGCCTTGGGATTTGATGTCGTTTGTTTAAATTCCGCTGCAACCCTGTTGTTTGATATGTTTGATTGCATGCTCGAATCCTTGACACAAGAAGCTCGAACAAACCTTAAATCCTTTCTGAATTCCATTTTCAAACGTTAATAAAATCTTCTAATGATTCCCCGTATTTCTTTAACCACCATTTGCTTATCGAAATTAAAAGATGGCTCATTTTTGAATGAAATAATTGTTAATCACCAAACCTAATTCCTTTGTTGGTGTAATACCCCAGATATTTTCTTCCGACGAGAAATAAAAATTTTCTAATTAATTAAGGCTTTGCACGCCTAAGTTAAGGATTTTCAATTCTAAGACTAACGGTGAAATCCGTTTTTGAAAATAAATTCCAGAAGTCGGTTGAACGACTACTGTATTAGGATTTTTGCGTCCGATAAAATTTTCCCCCGAAAACTCAAATCGAGAAACCGTCTGATTTTATATTCACTCTTTTTGCGAGACGAGTAAGTTAGTAAAAATCCGTTTTTATTTTTTTTTTCCGGACAAAATTTGGACTGTGATGTCCCGACTTAATGTTTTTAGAATATGGTTGAAGCTCGTCGATAAGTTGAAGCTCGTTAAGTTTTTTAGAATATGGTTTACATATTAGTGATGCTTGATAGATAATGATCGTAACCGTAAAATTTGAGCGAATTCTAAGAAGGTTCGATTTTTAGTAAGAGACGAAGAAACGAGTTTAAAAGCCGATAGAAAAGCCGAATAAGGAAAACCAATTTAATAATAATGATTGTTGTCATTTGACAAACGATATTATAGTTAACGACTTTTCCATCCGAGATACGAGATGTTATGAGTTATAGTTAAGAAACGAGAAGTTGTAGAATGAAAGTGAAATTTGAATTGATTTTGGTTTAGTAATTGGTTAGTTGAAAAAGGACGAGGAAATGCTCGTCGTTTGTTTAATCAAAAGACGTGAATGTGAACCCGATTAAGGGACATGCATGTAGACTGCATTGAGATGGAAATTTCGTGAAAATAAAAGTGGAATAGTATTGATCGAACCTAGGGAATCGTGCGTCGAGTTTTATCGAGCACTAGGGTTTCTTCACGGACTGTTTTGCGATGCATTACGGAAACTGTTATAACTTTTAGCTCGCTTAACGAAATCAAGATCCGTAAATTGGAGAGTAAACTAGACATCCGTGGCTTACTGACTTGTGCAGTAAGTTTCCAAAACTTAAATTCTTAAGTTAAATCCTTTTCAACTTCGTTCCTTGTAAACTTCTAAATCGTTGTAAGTTATCGACATCCATTATCTACTGACCTAAGTGTCGAGTAATGAGCCGAGTCAGTTTATAAACGAGAATTGATCGAATCTCGTTTATTAGTTAATCAAAAGAATATAGTTAAAGTGCAAAGGCCTAAAAGACTTAATCGATTCCAAATTTCTGTTTTCTTTTTAACGTCTCGACCAAATACTAAAAGTGTGATTATTTGCGTTCAAAGAAGGAGGACGTCGAGATTAGAAGACAGGACGGAAGACAGAAGGTTAAAGTTTGTTCTGTAAACGATTGAGGTGGGCTTTTCTATCAAAATAAAATGAACGTTGCTCGAAAATGTTTACTTGTTGCTTTAATAAGTGTGTATTAAAGTAACTATAGTGCATGATGAATTGTTATATGTGAATTCGCCCACAGAGTGCTATCCAGAGTATTGGATTTTGAGTTAGCCCACAGAGTGCTATCCAGAGATTCCAACTAAACGATCAGATTCTGAGATAGCCCACAGAGTGCTATCCAGAGGGACAGATTCTGAGTTAGCCCACAGAGTGCTATCCAGACGATCGGATTCTGACTTAACCTTCAGCATGTTATCCAGAATAAAGTTTTCAACAGTATAAGTCTTACGAATGTTTATGAAAAGATGCATGATTAATCTATACTCTTGTGAGTTGTTTTCGGCAATGTGCCCACTAAGTGCTTTATGTACTTAGCCCTGCATGTTTTTTTTAAATGTGCAGGTTGAGTGACGGGAGCGGTGGTGGTTGATGTTGAGTTAAGAAGTCGTATTAGAATAAAGAACTTGTATCAATGTTTTACGCTTTCCGCTGCCAATCTTTTTGAAGTTAATATATATCTATCTGTTGGGTCTAAGCCCGTACAATGAACTCAGTTCCTTTTTGAACAACTTGTCGAGTGATCCTCCGAGATCAACTCTTTCTTTTAAATGAAGTCTTGTTCATAGAAGTTATTCTGTTATTAACGTATGTTTATTCGTTCATTCTTATTCATCCCCTTCTTCCCCGCCTCTTTAGTCCAACCCCTAGTCGCATCCTGGCTTGGCCGTCCCTCGGAATTTGGGGCTGTGACAGTTGGATTCGATATTAACCCTTGCTTGAGTATTCATTCATTTGAGAATAATTGATTAAAACCCCACCTTATTGAAATTATGAATCCATTCATGAATTTAAATCTTATTCATCGAGCATGTTTATTGAGTTAAGTTTAGTTGTTCCATCTTAATGCCCCTTGCATTCTAGTCGTTTCAATACCCTAGAAGTCGGGCTGTGACATTAAGGGTTTAATTAGGAATTAAAAGATGAGAAGTTGAAGAGAAGAGTTTTTCTTAAGCAAAACTACATGAAAATCGAAGGAAAAGAAAGTTTGAGGAATTTTCTTGATGTTTGTTTGATGATTTTCTTGGATGAAATGTTTGATGATGTATGTTTATGATGATTTGAGTGATTTATATGAATAAGCATGAAGTTGAGAATTTTTTTGATTTATTTCACATGTGTGCCGATTTATTTGAGAAAGAAATGAGAATTTTGTGATTGAATTCTTATTTGTGGATTTAATGATGTTTTGATGGATATGAGTATATAAGAGCATGAGAAAATGATTTATTTAAGAGTTTGAATCATTCTATGAGTTTTCATGAGAATTTCGATATATACATGCATATGATGATAATGAATATGTGGTGATTTAGATGATTTTTAATGATGTATGATGATGTTGATGAGTTTGGATGATCTATGATGTTTTTGATGAATTTTGAATGAAGTATGATGCTTGAGAATTAAGAAATTTAGTGATATGAATTTTTATAGATTTTTAGAGAAAAATTCGAAGAAATGAAAATATGAATATGTGTTCTTGATATTCTTGAAGAACATGAAGATATGAAGATGAGTTCATAGTATTCTTGATGAAATTATGAAGATTTGAAGATGGAATAAAATAATTATTAATTATTAATAATTATTATGTTTAATAAAAAAATCGAAAAATATATATTTATTAAGTTTATGGATTTCATTAATATAATGATGAAATTAAAGATTAAATGAGATTTTGAGCATGCTTAGAGTAAATTGAGAGAAGTATTAAAAGTTATAAATTTTCTAAAGAAAAATTCGAGTTATATATTTATATAAAGAAAGAAAATAAAGAAAGAAGAAAATAATAAATTTTGGAGATATAAGTTTAAATAAAACAAAGAAAGATGTTTCTTTGTTAAGGATATGAAGATTTTGATGTATAAGTTATGATGTTTGAATATATTAAGAGATAAAAGAAAAAAATAGAATATTAATATTAAAATTAATTATTTGAGGAATAAAAGAAATTGAAATAAAGGAACTTGAGTTTTCTATGAAGAAATATTCTAGAAATCGAGTATGTGAGCTAAAAGATGAATTTCACGTAGTTGAGTTCGTTTATTTATTTTGATTGAGAAATCGATCAAAAGAAATTTTTAGAGGAATAATAATAAAATTAGAATATTCAATTTAATGGAATAATTTCCTTAAAAACTAGAAATGTCAAATGATATAAGATATGAGTTGAATGTTTACATGCTTGAGTATGTTTGAAGGATGATTCTATGAGATGAAGTATTAATGTGTATAAGTTAGAGTTTTAAAGTTTGAAAAACGAACAAGTTTGCATGTTAATACAAGAAAAACGAGTTTTATGAGTTTTTAATATTTGGAAGTTGAATTCTTGATGTTATATAAAGTATTGAGTAATTAGATAATGATGTTTGAGTAAAAATAATCGAGTTTGCTTTTTGAATCATTTTAATCGGAGTTAAAACATAGAAATTATCGAGTATTGAAGTTTTAGAATGAAAAATCGAGTTTTATTAAATAAAAACGAAAATTAAGAGTTTTTAATTGAGGAAAAGATTAAATAATATTATTTGGAGTTGAGTTATCGAGTTGAGAATTATACGAGCACAAACTCTTATTTTGAGAAGTAATGTCGTAGTTTAAAATCAAGAAAATTTTATTAGAAGTTTTGGATTTTAAATTCAAAATTATTATTTAATTTATTATAAGTCTAACGAAATAGATTTTGTTAAAAACCTGAAGTTATAATTTCCTAAAGTTGGTCGAGTAGTAATAAGTGAGCATGAGACTGCATTTGAAATGTGAATTAAATTTTGAGTTCATTTCTATGTTTGATTAAATCTATGTGATAAAATGGAATTTTTCTTTTTCCGCCTACTTATGAAGTCAGTCGTTTACCTGTATATGAATGCTCGATTATTGATGTGAAAGTTTTGATGTGAATGATTTATGATATTAATAGTCGAGAATTAATTCTATAATTTTTTTAGTTCGTATAACTCGAGAAATCGAGAAATACGAGATGAGATAAATAGTGAATTCTTGTTTTGCGTGAAATATTTGAATTTTTTTGTGGAGTCAAGAGTTCAAGTCCGAGAAATTTATTTAGTAACTGATGCGTCTTCGACTTTTGGGTCTTTTAACCCTATTTTTCTTTTCTTTTGTGTCTGTATAAGTCGTATAGGGGAGAAAATAGGTATTATGGAGAAGACAACTCGAAAATGGGCATATGGATGAAATATGGTCGAAATGGGCATTACTGAGACAAATTAGCCCAAGCTGTATAAAGTCAATACCCCCAGGAAGAGAGCTCAACGATGGACCACTCAGAACATCTCTGAAAAGTGACAATCCCTGAAGAATTTCACCTGGTGTGAGGTTAACCGAAGGATGCAGTCAGTACGACCATGACCGACAGCAGCAGTCAGCAACCAGAGCTAAATATGGAAATACGCGTGGGTACTAGGAAAGGAAAGTCCTACCAGGCGGGATATCAATCAGATACGAGGATAAGACCAGAGATTGGAGAGAATCAAATCGTATCAAATGATATCTTCATATCTAGCAGATCAAGAGCTAAAAAATGGATGTAAACCCTAAGATAGAGGAGATTGACGGCTACAGCTAGGGTTTTGATATTTTATACACTATCTCTATTTAAAGTCCAGAAGTGTAGACGGCGAACACACTTATCACCCCTCAAGATACAATTTCGTTCTCAGCATTATTCTTTACATTCACAATATAAACAATTTACATTTTCGTTTTCATTCCATTGTTAAGAACAAATTCAAGGCGGTTGGCCTTAGGTACTTTTAATTCCAAGTATTTCGTATTTTCTTTCATTGATGTGTTTATTTACATGCATGAATATGTCTTTCAATATGTGTGAGTAATTCTCCTAGTGAGATTTGGGAGGGGGAAGTGATTAACTATTGATATGTGAGTTATTTGAGAGGCATTTGTGCGCTAGGGGGTGATCTCCGCTCGGTAAGGGTTGTACCACGTCAAGCAAAGGTCAAGGCATGCAGACAACAATGTTCAGTATGCCCGTGACCGAGTAGCTGAGCAGCGCTTTCAAGGGCGTTGTAGATCTGGATGGCAAGGAACGGGCAAGGAGATACTGCGTTCTTCTTTGGTCTTGGGCTTCTCTAATGGCTATCCATCAACTGTGACGAGGCATAAAGCCATGGTTATCGACCAAGGGACTCACCTCACGCATCGTAGACATATTGATGACTGGTTGGACGTGTTACCTGATGCGTCTTTGACTTTTGGGTCAGTTGGCCCTATTTTTCCTGTCTTTTTGTGTCTTTAGTGTCTGTATAGGGAAGGAAGCTGTTGTTCGTGGGGAGGAAGCTCCGTCCAAGGCAAACAGAGGAAAGATGGTTAGAATGAGCAGTATTGGAATATTTTCAATCAGTTGCAAGAATATGATTGCACCAAGGAGTATGCAGCACATGAGAGGAAGCACAGCTAAAGCATGAGGCGAGGTTGAAAGGAGGATTTCATGTGAACCATGAAGCTAAGTTGTTGTTCATCATTCGTATTCGTGGCATTAACGCAATGCATCCAACAACAAAGAAGATCTTGCAGCTGCTGTGTCTACGAACAGAACCTTGGTACGAGACTAACCAGAGCATGCAACTGTATGACTATTACTGAAGTCAGCAGTCAACCGCCGAAGCTAAAGAAGGAAAGACGCGTGGAAAAGATTTGCACAATATCCTGCGAAGCGTCTGTGTGCAGAAGGATCTGGAAGCCAGTTAATCACCCTCAATCCATCAAACAGAGACTGCCAATCAATAATCTGCTTAATCACGGATAAATCAAGATCAAGCTAAACATGGAAAGAATCAATCATGTCGATTCAGTTTACCAGCGGAGGGTTTCAATTGCCGTTATCTCAGCTATAAAAGTCCAGCAAGCGTGGCTGGCACAACGTTGGTTACCCCTACCATGCGATAATCTTCAGTCCAAGAAACACTTTTATTTTTAGTTCTTTTACAGTTTACGCATCAAACAATTTATCAGCTTTCATTTTACATTCCGTTGTGAAGAACAAATCCAAGGCAGTTTGCCTTAGGTACCTTCTTAATTCAGTATTTCGTATTTTCTGCTATTCATGTGTTTATTTATCTTCGATAGTATGTATTTCATTATGTGTGAGTAATTCTCTTGGTGAGATTTGGGTGGGGGAAATGATTACTTGTTGATATATGAAATATTCGTGAGGCATTTGTGCCATCGGTTGGATCCAGTGGTTCCGGAGAGATCTGAGCAGAGTTCATGGGCGGTCCTGACCTAACGGGTGATCTCCGTTCGGTTAGGGTTGTACCATGTCAAACAAAGGAAGGGCATGACAGACAGTAATGTTCAATATGCCCATGACCGAGTAGCTGAGCAGCACCTTCAATGGTGTTGTAGATCTGGATGGCGAGGAACGGGCAACGGGATACTGCGTCCTTCCTCGATCTTGGCTTCTCTAACAATCACCCACCAACTGTGATGAGGCATCAAGCCATGGTTATTGACCAAAGGACTCATCTTGCGCATCGTAGATATATCGATGACTGGTTGGACGCGTTACTGGAAATGTATATCCCGCGAGTTATGTCTACTCTGTAGGTGCGGAGCCGGGAAGCTTGGAAGAGAAGGTTGGTGAGGGTCATACTTGGAGGGATCGGGTATGACTACTATCTAAGGAGGAATGAAGCACGGTCTTGTGACCGGGGTGAAGCGTGACCTTCAGACCAAGTGACTACAAGGGGTTCAACCATCCCAAGTGTGGAGTGTAAACTCTTGAAACGCCCCAATGTCTTTGGGCCACGCCTTGAGTTTATACAAAACATGGACAGATCTTCAGTATGCCCATTATCAAATAAACATATCAACAATGATCATGACCTATTCCAAATCTTACCCCTTTTATATTTGATTGTTTCCAAGTTATTTTGTGCAGATAAACAGGATTGGACCGTGACAACCAAACTTGTCCACCTGAAGAGTAAACTAGTTCCTCACTCTCCGTGGGCTCGACCCTAGCTTACCGCTAAGACCAACCAGTCCGGTTGTGGGCATAGGAGTGTGTACTGTCCGTCTGGGGCATACACAAGTATTTTGATCGTACCACACGACGGGTGCGTGTCAAAATTGGCGTCGTTGCCGGGGAGTGACGCACAACAATTTTAATATTCTCATTCCATCTTCCGCTACTAGTGTATGCGTGGAACTCGTCGAGTACAAAGACCATTAATTTTTTATCCAAATATTGATCGAACTGAACGACGACTACGTGCACTTGTACGGATAGCGAGACGCGATGCTATGGTAGATCGACAACAAGCGCAAACCCTCAAACAGTTGGCATACCCAACTAATCTGAATCTCAGGCCGAATGGGATCACTTTACCAGCAAACCCTTTCGACTCTGAGCGGTTTGACCTCAAACTAGCACTGATACATGTCTTATCGAAGTTTAATGGATACGCTAGGGACGACCCCCATACTCATCTCCAGGATTTTGAAATGACAGTGATGCACCAATGGAACGAAAACCAACAGGAGTACGTGAAGTTGGTGCTCTTTCCATTCTCGTTGGTAGATCGTGCAAGGAGATGGTTATATAATCTACCCCAAGGAAGTGTTACTTCTTGGATAGAAATGCAACAATGCTTCTTAGAAGAATTATTTTCAGCAACACGAGTTGAGAGAATGAGATGGGAAATCAGAAACATCAAACAAGATGGGCTGAAATCCTTCTATGAGTATTGGACTCGATTTAAGCAGCTCCTGAGCAACTGTCTGCACCATCAGATCACACCTAAGGATCAAGTTGAGAGCTTTGCAAAAGGCATGCAGAGGAATGACCGAGGATTGGTGTTAGCTGCATGCAATGGGTCATTGATGGCCAAATCTCCCCAAGAAATCTTCAAAATATTGGGAACGATGACTGAGGAATCAAGAGATGATGGACATGAAAGGAGTAGGGAGTTGCCAGCTAAGGAAGAAGACAAGGATAAACTGACAACTTCGAGTCAAGAAATGAAAGAGATCAAAGCACTGCTGAGTGGTTTGACCATACAGAAGAAGGTACGACAGTGTGGCCTCCGCGATGCAACAGGGCATCAATCTGAGAATTGCCCTAATTTTGGTGAGGACATAATGGATGTAAATGCTATGGAAGGAAACGAAGGAATTCATAAAAAGTATGATCCCTTCTCTAACACTTACAATCGAGGATGGAGGGATCATCTTAATTTCAGATGAAAGCAAGATGGTCAACCCCAACAGCATAACACAGGCATACCAGGATCTTCTCAACAGTATGCCCAACACCAACAATAGCCACAGTATCAGGGAGGACCACCACAGCAACAGAACTACCAACCACAGCAGCAACAGGTTTATCAACAGCCACATCAGAGGCGAGCACTGTGGGAAGAGGCCATTGAGAATATGGCCAAGGAAAGTGAGAAATTTCAAAATGAAGTTCGAGCTGGTATGAATCAGACCAATGTACAGATTGGTCATTTGGCAAAAGTATTGGCCAAAGTGGAAGAAAATACAGGAAAGCTTCCCCCTCAGGGAATTAATCACAAGGAACAAGCACAAGTGATAATAACAGAGGTGGAGGATGAGCAAGCTAAGAAAATTTTGGCTGAAGCAGAAGTTAATAGAAAAAGAGATGAGGGGACCAGTCATGGGTTTACTAGAGAACAACTTGGTAATGATCAAACTGAACCACCTTATCTGGGCAGACTGCGACAGAAAGCCAAAGAAAAGGAAGCCAGCGAGATGATGAAAATGTTTCAGAAAGTGGAACTTAGCATACCATTACTGGACCCAATCAAACAAATTCCTAAATATGCTAAGTTCCTGAAAGATCTCTGTTCAAGAAAGGTAAAAGTGGAAGAAGATGCTCGATGTGTGATGGGAGAAAGTGTGTCAGCGGTGATTCAGCAGAAATTACCCCCAAAACGTAAAGATCCTGGAATGTTCACCATTCCTTGTAACATAGCAGGAAGAAATATGGATAAAGCCATGATGGATCTAGGGGCTTCGATAAATGTGATGCCCTTAGCAGTTTTCAACAGGCTTAAGTTGGGAGAATTAAGGAACACCAGAGTGGTCATACAACTGGCAGATCGGTCCAATGCATATCCGGAAGGAGTGATAGAGGGTCGACTTTATGTGTTAGATACAGGGTCAGAAGCGAAAGAGAATTCCATCTTATTGGGCAGATCATTCATGATGACTGCCGGAACAAAATTGGATATGAAGGCGGGCATATTATCTTGTGAATTCGATGGAGTTGTAGAAAAATTCAATATATATGAAGCTATGAAGAGGAAACCAGAGATGGAGTCTGTAGAGATGATCAACATATTTGAACCTCTGGTACAAGAACAAAGCTTGGAACTTAGAGCTAGTGATTCCACAGACAAAGTGATACAAGCTAGCCTCACCGATCGAGATGCTATTCAAATAGAAGATATTGAGGTAAGAGAGGCTATTATGGAGTTATATTCACTCAAGGAGAGCACATTGGAGGCGGAGTTAGAGGTGGATAAAAAGATCAGAGAAATTATTTTGGAAGTGTACTCAGTTGGGGGATCAATAGAGGGCAAACCGGAATTGTTTTCTCAGTATGAACAGCACGAAAAGTTACTTCCTTCAATTGTGAAAGCACCGATCTTGGAATTAAAGAAGCTGCCCAAACATCTGCAATACGCTTATTTGGGACCTGAGGAGACTCTTCCAGTAATCATCAGTGCAGATCTGACAATGGTGCAAGAGAAAAGATTGGTCAGGGTTTTACGGAAGAATAGATAAGCCATCGGTTAGACCTTGGCAGACATTAAAGGAATCGGTCCAACTGAATGCATGCACCATATATACTTCGAGGAAGGAGCTCGACCACTACGAGATTCACAGAGGAAGATGAATCCTGTAATGAAAGAAGTGGTGTTCAAGGAGATTTTGAAACTTCTAGAGTTAGGAATTATCTTTCCTATTTCTAATAGCCAGTGGGTCAGCCCAGTCCATGTCGTACCGAAGAAATCAGGGATCCAGGTGGTAGAAAATGATAAAGGAGAGCTAGTACCCACAAGATTGCAAACTAGATGGAGAGTTTGCATAGATTACAGGAAATTGAACATGGTCACACGGAAGGACCACTTCCCGCTACCATTTATCGATCAGATGCTCGAACGACTAGCCAGTAATGCCTATTACTGCTTTCTAGATGGGTACTCGGGATACATGAAAATTTTTGTGGCTCAAGAAGACCAAGAGAAAACAACTTTCACATGCGTGTATGGGACATTTGCCTATCGAAGAATGCCCTTTGGTCTGTGCAATGCGCCTGGAACCTTTCAAAGGTGCATGATGAGCATTTTCTCTGACTTATTGGAGAATTGCATCGAAGTGTTAATGGATGATTTCACGGTATATGGAGACTTATTCGACATATGCCTTAACCACCTAGAATTGGTATTGAAAAGATGCGTGGAGAAAAGCCTGGTGCTTAATTATGAGAACTGCCATTTTATGGTAAAGGAAGGTATAGTGTTGGGATATGTCATCCTAGAAAGGGGGATCAAAGTGGACAAGGCAAAAATCGATTCCATTGCCAAATTACCTTATCCAACTACGGTCAAGCACATACGGGCATTTCTTGGTCATGCAGGGTTTTACCGACATTTCATCAAGGACTTCGCAAAAATTGCTCAGCTCATGACTCGACTGTTGCAACAAGATATTTAGTTCGACTTCGACGATGACTGTAAGGAAGCATTCCTTAATCTAAGGGACAGATTGGTGTCAGCCCCTATTATCCACCCCCCAGATTGGGAGATTGAAGGAACCGTATATTGAAATACGGCTCGTGTACCCACGATCCATTCCGGATGCCTAACAAGTTCATACAAAATCCTTCATAAGCATGCTCCTAAAGAAGTAGGAAACGAGATATACCTGCAAACTGAGAGGTTAATGACTCCAGAGTTGATCTTCCGTTTGTTTTCCACAGCAGTATTCGATGTAGGGTGGCTACAAGCTTCGAGTTCTCTCTTCCTATGGGTGACAGCCGCCGCCTACTCCTCTCCAGATTTCTGTCTCTTTTGTTTTTACGTAAATGACAAGTGAGGAGAATTAGTGGACTCCTTATTATTTATACTAGGTAATTAAATACCTAAATAATAAGCCCACTAACTAGATCCATCAAACAAAGCCCAAAGGCTTAAATAGATCAATAATAGACGGCTGGCCCCATAGAGAGCTGGGCCTTAATTGGGCCAAACGGGGATCTACTAGCTCGAATAAAGTATTGGCCTCCCAGTGCTCGATTTCCATATTCAGCCCAAGAATATAAATCGAGACACGAGCATTAATTTATTCCACTAGAAAATTAATACTGAATTACCACTAAATTCGTTAGGTGAGTCGGGCTAGCATTTGACTTAATTAATCTTCGCGTTTAAGATATTCAATATCCATTAATTAATTAATTCCTCTGACGGTCCATTAATTAATTAATTAGTCATTTAATAATAAACGACATCTCGAGTGCTACCACTTAAACTTATTATCGTATCGGAACTAATTCCACCTGCAGGGTTTAATACGATAAACTTATTAAGTTCCTCGAGAGGATATTATCAGCCTGTTATTAGAAGGATATGGATCCTTATTGCAATTCAATCGCGTGCTAAACAACAATCGCTATCACCCAAGATATCGAGTATATTGAGCTTCAGACAGAGCTCTCACCCATGATAAATCAAAGCAATAGACAATCAATCATTCACACCGATTAATTCAATTAAGGTTAAGATCATTTAAGTCTCCGAGATCTTGATTCTTAATCAGTCAGAATATAAGAACATATCTCACTGTGATCCATTCAATACATAAATGTACTAGCATAAATAAATAGCCAAGACAAACTATTTTCCATTTATGCTACAGTCTAAAACCGGCAACTCGTCCGAAGTTGTCTCAACTGTGAACACGACTTCTATCTCAACTTTACCGATTATAAGATCTTCTGTGATAAACCACACACCATATAATCTAGGTATGAGATAATTGGACTATAATATGATCATGCAATAACAATATTTCAGATAGAAGAATAACAGTGGATACAAGGTATCAAATGTATACAAGCATAAAAGACTTGCTTTCAGTATACAACCCTTCAGAGATACCTTTCGAAATTATGTGTGACGCCATTAATCATGCGGTTGGAGCTGTACTGGGACAGAAGAAAGGAAAGAAAAGCTATGTCATTTACTACGCCTCAAAACCCCTCAATACAGCTCAGGGCAGCTATACCACAACCCAAAAAGAATTGTTAGCAGTGGTGTTCGCCATAGAGAAATTCAGATCATATCTTTTGGGCACCAAAGCAATTATATATACCGACTATGCAGCCTTGAAGTATTTAATGGCGAAGAAGGAATCTAAACCACGACTCATTCGATGGATATTACTGCTACAAGAGTTTGACATCGAAATAAGGGATAAGAAACGAGCTGCCAACCTTGTGGCAGATCATTTGAGTAGGCTACAAATGAGCAAGGATGATGGAGAGCCCATCGAGGACACTTTTCCTGATGAAAAGTTGTATGCTGTATATGGTCAAACAGAGATGGAGACTCTGTATGCCTTGACCGATAAGGAGCCATGGTTTGTAGATATAACAAATTATCTGTTTACAAAAGAAATGCCATCAGGGAAGACCAAATTTGAAAAGTAGAAATTGGTCACACAAGCTCGTTCCTACTTTTGGAAAGCACCGCATTTATGGAAGATAGGGACAAATCAGGTCATACGGAGGTGTGTTCCTGAGGATGAGCATGCTCAACTCTTGGAAATGTGTCATGGTACTGCATGCAGTGGACATTTTGGTGGAAGAAGAACAGCACAGAGGATCTTGGATAGCGGATTTTATTGGCCTTCAATATTTGTCGATGCAAGGAAATGGGTACAGGGCTGCCCGAAGTGCCAAATGGTTGGGGGCCTTACCGCAAGGGATGAGATGCCTCAAATGCCCATTATGCCTGTGGAAATTTTCGACGTATGGGGAATAGACTTTATAGGACCATTCCCTAAGTTTGGACATTATGAGTACATATTGGTAGCAGTCGATTATGTATCTAAGTGGGTCGAAGATAAGGCCACAACAAGTAATGATACTCATACGGTGGTAGATTTTTTGAAGGACCAAGTGTTTAACAGATTTAGAGTTCCAAAGATTCTCATCAGCGATCAGGGATCTCATTTCTGTAATGCTACTATCAAGGCACTCACTAAGAAAATGGGGGTGAAATATAAAGTGACAACTGCATATCACCCCCAAGCCAATGGATAGGCTGAAATCTCGAACAGAGAGATCAAGGGCATATTGGAGAAAGTGGTCCAACCCAACCGGAAGGACTGGAGTAATTATTTGGGGGATGCGTTATGGGCATACCGAACTGCCTACAAAACCCCAATAGAGATGTCACCCTTTAGGCTTGTGTTTGAAAAAAGGTGTCACTTACCTGTAGAAGTGGAGCACAAAGCATATTGGGCCATCAAGAAAATCAATTTCAGTATGACTTTGGCCGGAGAAGAAAGGAAATTGCAGATGAGTGAGTTAGAGGAATTGCGGTTGGAGTCATACGACAATGCAGTTTTATACAAGGAGAGGATAAGGAAAATTCATTATGCAAAAAATCCGCAAGAAGGAATTTTGGGTTGGACAAAAGGTACTACTCTTCAATTCTCGCTTTAAGTTGATGAGTGGGAAACTCAGATCCAAATGGGGAGGGCCATACATCGTGAAGGAAATATTTCCAAATGGAAGTGTCGAGGTATACGACTTAAATGGAAGTGATACATTTGTGGTGAATGGTCACCGTTTGAAACCCTACTTCGACTACTTTGAGATGAAGAAAAGCAAGGAGAAATGCTCTCTCCTAGACCCTGTCTACCAGTGAAATTAGATTTGGGTACGTCAAGCTCAAGACAATAAACAAGAGCGCTGACTGGGAGGCAACCCAGGATTGGTCGTCGATATGACCACAACCGCTATATTCATCCGTTACTTAGAAGTTTTTATTTTATTAAGTGATTTTGGACTGAATCAGAGCTTGGGGAAAATGGGCCAAAGAAAATGGAGGCCCAAGGTAAATGTTAAACCCACTTTGCGATGCAAAGTGTGTAGATGGAGGCCCATGGTATTGTTTCATCGGGGATAGGTCTAACCGAGGAGTGACGTGGAAGCGCGTTTAACACAGTCTGCTTGGGAAGTGACTGCGCCGCTTCGAGTTTCGCACAATATTTGAATTTCAAATATGGTAATGATTTCATTCCTTAATCATTCTATATCTTCTATAACCATCATCTCCACCTTCTCATTGGTTAAACACTTCCTCATTAAACCACCACATCCTCCATAATTGCTACACATTACACCCACTCTCCCCACTTCGCTACAACCGCCATTCACAAACACTCCATTTAAGCAGTCAGTTTCTGTTTTCCTCCACACACCCAATCACTCACAATTCAGAAACCCTAGTTTTCCAACCTTCGCATTCACCATGGCCAGAGTCAAATTACCTGCGAATAGAAAAAGTGCCAAGAGTAGCACCGCCTCCGGTAGCACTCAGACCACCACGGGGAAGAAAAGCACTGCTGCTGCAAAACCTGCGCCGACAGGAGGAAATAGAAAGACGCGCACCGCTGCCTCATAAGGAACTTTTGTGCAAAGCACAAAGAAAACCACACCTCCTCTGGTTGTCGAAGAGGAGAAACAGGAACAAATCCATTCGCCGGAAAAGCAAACCACCGGTGAAAGGGAGGTGGAAGAAATTCAAGGTCAGGGACAGGCTGAGGAAGAGGCGGATATCCAGCTGCCCAGGAAAAAAAAGAAGAAGAAGCCCACGGCTCAAGACACCACCGTCATAGCGAAGAAGAAGACCTCTGCAGCCGTTGAAAAGAAAATAGCCACTAAATTGCAGCCCCCGCCAAAAAAGCCAACTCCTGAACCCATCCTTTCTCGTTCCAACTCTCAGTCAAAGGAGGATGGTTAGACCGCCTCCGACGACGAGGAGGAGGAACAAGAAAGCAAGCGGGAGGAGGAACAAGCTATGGAGGAAGAAGGGGAAGAGGGGCATTCCCCTGTGCAGTCCCAAGGCGAACCAACCCCACAAAGCGGGGAGAAGGGGGTAGAGGCCAAGAGGAAGCTGGATGTCTCAAAACCCCCCTTGCCGTTCAAACAAAGCAAGGGTGGGAGTAAGACCAGCACCACAAGCACTGTAATACCCCGAACTTTTCTAAGTTCCTAAATGCGTATTAATTAAATTAATATGCTTATATGATGAGTTTTGAGTGCTAAAATTTTTCGCGAAAATAAATTTTTCTGTGAAATGATGAAAATGTCCTTATGTGCTCTAATGTGATTTTTCTCGTTTCCATTATTCGAATCGAGTATGTGATGAATTGTTTGAGCTTATTTATATGATTTTGAGCTTGAGTATGAATCTCGGAATTTTCTGAGAACTTTTATTTTTAAATGAATAGTAACGCAAACCGAGAAATTCCTATTCATCGATCAACTCCGAATTTAGTCTAATTAGTTTCATTTGAATCTAGAATTTATTCTAAGACCTTTGAGATAAGTTGGAGAATTTTCCGAGATCATTTGAGGAAGCTTTAAAAATAAATTACTTAACGACTCGTTTAGTCGAGCCGTTTTTATGAAATAATTCGTTAGAAGGAATCTCGAGATAAAAATGATATCATTGAATTCCTTAATTTATTTTGAGAGATATAAGACGAATTAGAGTTTAGATGACGAGAAAGAGACGAGAAGGGTTTTAAATTGTTTGAGAGAATAAAATAATATAACGGGGATATTTTCTACCGAAAAATTTATTAACCGGGCGAAATTAGCAGATAAAAATCTTTGATCTTATCCCTAATGGTGACTAATATCTCAAAACCACTCTCACCCTAGAGAGTGCACAACACTCTCTCTCACAACTCTCCACATGGTGATTCCCTCTCTCTCTCAAAATCTATCTCTTGATTCTCTTTTCTCTCTCAAATCTTAGAATATCTAACATGTGAAAAATACCTCCCCCTCACTCCATTATCTTACATTCATCCTTATCAACTCATTCTCTATCTCATCTCTCTCTATCGAAAGAAAGTTGCAACAACAACTTCATCACTCTCTCTCCCTCTTCGGAACTGTTTTGGTCGAAGGAGAAGTAGATTTCCAGCTGCTATTACCTTCTTCATCACCTCTTATTCACCATAACAACTAAGATATCATCCTCCCCTTTATATCCATCATCATTCCTCTGTCATGAAGAAGCAACAACAACAGCAAAACTAAACTCTCTCTCTCGATGTTACCTCTGCCGAGAGAGCAGATTTTCGCATCAATTGCAACTGCTATCATCCTCTATATCTTCATCCTTTTCGTGTAAACACCAAGAGGAACCTTTCCTCCTTCATCTCCTTCATCATCCTTGCCTTGGAGTCGAAGAAAACCAGCTGCATAAGCTCAGTTTTTACAGCCGAAGAGCAGCAGCCTTGGACAGTTTTTCTCCAAGCATACAACCTCTTTTTGTTGAGTTTATGTTTCATGCTTGAGGATCCATTGGTGTGTATCATCTCCTCCATCTCTAAGATCATTTGAAAAGTAAATTTCCATCCATTTCATTTCATTTTTAAGCTTGAAATAAGCTTAGAATTTTAGCCTCTTTCCATCGATCTATTTGGAAAGAAACAAGGGTTTCAACCCTATTTTTCAATTATGATCTTGATGTCTTGCATATATTTTTATGCAAGGAAAGGAGACACAAATCCATCATCTTTCATCCTCCAAGTAAGCCAAAATCCAAGCCAAAGAAGAGCTTAAGTTATTTATTTTTAAGTATGATTTCATTTCATTCTTAAGATGTATATATGTATATGTAAGTGAGAAAATAAGGGAAAAATGAATGATTTACTTTATGCATAGGCAAACCTTAGGGTTGTGATGATGATATGATGATCTAAATGAAGATATAAACATGATTTTGGAGTTAAAAGGATAAAAGAACCTAAGAAAGCCAAGAGCCCTAAAAATCGGCTAAGAAGAAAAATTAGGGAAAAATAATTTCTTGATGAGTTTTGATGCTTACTTGATGATATGATGATGATATATGCTTATTATGATTTTTCATGTGAATTATATGCATATATGTGTTGATGATATTTTTTGGTGAATTTATTGGATTTTTAATGAATTAAATTTATTTAAAATAGAGAAAATATGAGTAAATGATGATTTATAAATTTTATGAGTTATATGATGTTTATGAGCATGATGACGTATGAAAATATGATCTAGATGTGTTTTAAGATGAAATATGAATTTTATTATTTTTGAGGAAAAATTCGAATTATGCAATAATTTGAAGAAAATGAATTCTTGATGATTTTGATGAGATATAATGATATAGATGATGATGATGATGATGATGATGATGATGATGATGATGATGATGATGATGATGATGATGATGATGATGATGTTAAGATGTGTTAGATTAATTTTTGGAATGAGTTTCTAAGCATGGAAATTGAGAAAATATGAAGATATAATTTCTAATAGTTTTTATGGAATTTATGGAAGAAAAATCAAAGAAAAATAGGCATAAAAATAAAGATGAGTATTTTGAGGTTAATATGAGTTTTTGAAGATGTGTTCTTCATATTCATAAGAAAAACTTGAAGATTTGAAGATGATATAAATTAATTAGAAAAATATTTATTTCTAATTATTTTAATTCGAAAAATGAGTAAATATATATAAAATGAGGAATTTTATTAGATAAAAATGAAATTAAGAAATAAATAAGATGTTAAGTCTATTTTTGATGAATTGAGTAGAAAATAAAATTTTATGAATTTTCTATGAATTTTGAGATAAAAATATATATATTATTAAAAAGAAAATAATGAGAAAAAGAAATAAAAGAAAGTATGAGTCTAAAGAAAAATATTTCTTTGATTGATTATGATGTTAGAATGATGATAAGTAAAGATGTGATGTGAATTTGATGTTAGTGTTGAAAAAAGAGAAATAGAATAATAATAGTAATATTAATATTTGAGGATAAAAAGAGAAATAAAATAAAAGAAAATGAAATAATGAGTTAGAAGTCATGAGTATGAGTTAAAGAGTTAAGATGTTCGTATTTGAGTTCGTTTGTTTCAAACGAGAAGTTAAAAGAATTATTATTAAAGAAATAAGAATTAAATAATAGAGTAATTGATTTATTTCCATTAAAAATGAATATTTCCATTAAAAATGAATATATTTGAGTGATGTGACTTCTAAGTGATGTTTATGTGTTAAGTGTGCTTTGAATGTTTGATTGATGTGATGAAGCATTAATCGAGTAAGAAAAATGATAGAAGTTTGAAAAATGAGGAAATAAATATATTATGTGAGAAAATGAGGAAATTAAGTTTAAAATATTTCGATATTGAGTTATTGATGTTATATGATGTGATAAGTGATTTGATTTGAGTAAAATTAAGTAAGTTTGCTTTTTAAATCACTTAAAAAGGAGTTAAAACGTAGAAGTTATCGAGCAGCGAAGTTTTTAAATAAAAATCGAATTTTTATTTAAATAAAAACGAAAATTGAGTTTTAGATAAAGAAAAAGATAAAATAATAATTATTTTATTAAGTATTTAGTTGAGATTATATACGTATATGAATACGTATTTTGAGGAAAATAATGACGTATATGAATACGTATTTTGATGAATGATTACGTATTTTTGAGTCAAGAAATACGAAGTAAAATTTTGAATATTTAATTCAAAATGATTATTATTATATGAATTGAATGAAATGATTTTCATTTAAATTTGAAATTATGAGATTATAGAAGTTAAAAGTCGAATGATAATTCATTAATATATGAATGTGTCCGAGGTATGAGTTATTGTGTTTAAGACATGACGTATTTCTGAAATCTCGATAGTTGATTGTGATTATATGATTAAGTATGATGCTAATAACCTAATTATTTGAGAAAAGTTAATCGTTTATTTGATATAAGTATTGAATGTTGACATTGATGCTTGAGTATGATGACGATGTTTGAGTAATGATGTGAATACGTGTTAATAAAGTGAATGTTTGATCGCCTATGTGAATGTTTGATCGCCTATGTGAATGTTTGATTATTGAAATCAATGCTCAATTGTGTATGAATGATGTATGATGATATTAGTTGAAATTTGACGTTATGATTCGCTGAAATCATATAACTTGAGTTATGAGAAGTCAAGACGAGTTAAATAGTAACTTATCGATTTACATGAAGTTTGAGAAGTCATATTAGAAACGAGAATATGAATTTCAGAAGTTATTAGAAACCAAGTAAAGACGATGATTCGAAAATGAGAAATCGAGAAAGTTATCGATATAGAGAAGTTTAGTTGAGTTAAGGAAAATTCGAGTCAAGTAAAAGTCCTTCAGCCGAGCCCTAAGTCTATTATACGTTTTTCGAGTAAGATAAGCTCGATTTTAATCGATGTTATTATTGAAGGGCCGAGCGGGACTGCGAAATAGTCGGGAAAGCGTAAAGTAAGCAACCTCGACTTCAATATACCCGAAGCAAGGTGGGCTTTCTGAACTAAAACCAAATAATGAATGCGTTTACTATTTATGTATTATGTGCGCTTTTCAAATTGATTGACTTGCATAAATATTTTAAATATTTTGGTATGCAATCATCTACATGTTAATTATTAAAAGTCCTGTGGACGTACGGGATAAAAGTCCTGTTTATGCGGGACCGATGTATGCATTGTATTGAGGTAGCTGTGAGCTTTACTTCGGTTTAGCCGGTTACGGTGTTTGAGAAGGAGGCCTACTTCTCGACACAACAAAAAGATCAGTTGTAGATTGATTCATACTTGAGTATAAAAATCACTGCAGTCGATTTCAGAAAAATGAAAATTGTTTTATGGCTGTCACAAATGGTAAGTTGTTTTTGAATGATTATATATTTAACCCTTGTGATGCAGCAAAAGAGGCAAGTATTTCAATCATATAGCTCTAATGAGCAGAGTTTCAATTGTTTTTGGCATTGTATTCACTGAATACGAAGTGCTCAGCCTGCATGTATTTCTAAACGTGCAGGTTAGCTGTGATTGAGGATGGTGCGGATGGTTTTGGTGGTGTGATTTCTGTTGTGAGTTCAGTCAGTGATTACATGTCTTCATACATGTAATTGTTGAGAGCAGTGATGTCTTCCGCTGGATTGTGTCTATATTTTTGAAATACTCTATTATGTTGACGATACAATGAGCAGTCTGCCCGAGTTGAAACAATACTTTTGGTTTCGTTTGCTTATTATTCTGAATGACGTAAAGTCAAAATACTTGACCCTATTTTGAGGAACCGTTGTAAATTAAATATGCCTGTTTCTTGTTGGGATTGGTTGAAAGCAAGTTCTTACTCGTTGTTGCTTTCATACTTTATTTCTATAATTGATTCATTGATGAGTCAAGATTTATTTGTTGGTTTCACATTTCTAATTCAGTCAGAGATAGTATTTGGTTGCATCTCGAGTTGAGTTGTGATAAAAGTGAGATGTTTATTTGATGGTTTCACCTTCACACTCCAATGGAGTCTGGTCGTTCCTACACACCGGATTTCGGGATGTGACAAGCACGGTGAGGAAGGCTACTGCTGCGGAGAAAGAAAAAGCAAAAGAAGGAGAAGTGGCGAAAGAAAAAGAGAAAGGGATGGAGGAAGAAGAAAAAGAGGAAATGGAGAAGAAAAAGAGGAAATAGAGACTATGGACAGCTCTAATTCTAGAGAAATACCCGCTCCGGTGAAGTCTACACCAAGCATCGCCACCAAGAAGGCTGGAATTAAGAAGAAGGGTTTGGTGCGATCTGCTTCATCTGGCACGATCATATCGAGAGACAGTCAACGGTATGTTATCCTTCATAACAGGGAAATTATCCCTTGGTATTTCCTGCTCACGGAGAGTTTGGAAGGTTTTGGAATCAAAGAGAATGTAGAGAGGTATTTCGAAGGAATAGGCTGGGGGAATGTGTTGGGATGGAATTACCCAACCTACAAGAAGCTGTCGGACGAGTTCATGGGGATGGTCGAGTTCAAACCCCGTGGCAACTACACCATCGAGACCCCAGGTACCCTGTGCTTTCAACTGCGGGGTAGGATGTCCCCTCTCTCTATCAATGAGTTAAACATCCAACTCGGAGTACTCGAGCCACAGGAGGTGTATGAGGATGAGTAAAAGAAGGCACAGACAGTGGCCTCTTCCGAATGAAAGTCTCGGATTGACTACTACTGGTCCTCCATCTCCACCAAGTACAAGTATGTGAAGAACAACAGCAAATCAAATGAGATTCGAGATCCAGCTCTGCAAATATGCCACAGGTGGCTGGCTTACAACATTTACTGCTGCCTGGAGGGTTCGAATGTGGTGACTCAGCAGGAGCTGTTCATATTATGGTGCATGATGGAGAAGAAAAGGGTGAACTTTGGGTTCATAGCAGCTTTGCAATTTCAGTTTGGAGTTACCCACCACAACAAGTGCCTCTCTCTCTGCCCATTAGTGACAATTCTTGCAAAGAATCTCACCGATTCAACTTGGAGAAACCGAATGATCTTCCAGTCGCTGATACCAAATTCCTAGACCAAGGACGCTTCGTGAGGTGGAAGATTGTTGAGGTGGATGAACATGGAAACTACTCCCTGGTCTACCCAGAAGAAGTAGCAGGCAGAGCCGAACCGCGCAGGGCAAGTGAGCAGGCGGTTCCACGCTTTACCAATAGCGAGGTAGCAACCATGGTGGCAGAGCTGAAGGAGCTACATGAGGAAGTTGCATTGCTGAGAGATGAGATGGCAGTGATGCATACAAACATGAAGACTGGTTTCGAGGCATTGATGGCAAAGGCTGATGTGGAGAAGGAGGATGCCTCCGACCAAAATGACTAAGTTTTCTACTCCCTACTTTTAGACTAGGTTTTGTTTTTCATTTTTGATTTTTATGTTTTGTGTCATTGTGTCTGTTGGAGTCTGGTGTTGATTAGGTTTTGTGTGTGTGTTGCTAACCACGTTGAGCCGAAGCATTTCTTTCATAAGCCCTTGTTTTAATGTTTAATTAATAGTGTGCCTCTCACATTATACAAAAGAAGAAATGAAGATCAGTACTTAAAGTGGAAGAGCATAATTGAGAAAAGAGGGCTCACCGCAGAAAAAAGGGGTAGAACCTTTGTTTTAAGGGAAGGCATAAGTTGAAGAAAAAAATAGAATTCTGAATGTTGATCAGAACATAATACATGCCTAAGAAAAGAAACAACCCAAGGACAAGAGAAAGAAGAGGTTGAGTGGGAGCACTAGTACTGAAAAGATTAGTTGGAATGATTGAACCAAGTTTTAAACTACAATCCAGAAATCCCTACCTCTGCTCCGAATGCCCCCTTACAACCAAATAAAAACCCTTTGATAATCTGCACCAAATTAAGTATTTGCTATGAATCCATGAACAAGCCTATAGGAGAGTTAATGCCGCATAAGACGAGAGTAAAACACTAGCCATGCACTTGAGTGTGTGAGAAAAGAGCTGCTAAAACTGTTATGTGATGTATTTGCTCAATGGGTTTGTGAGATGTTAATATGGTTGATGTATGCATGCTTAAACTGATTCATATGGCTGCGCAATCTCGTGTCTTGGAGTTTTGTTCCTTTTTGTTCATCTCTCTTCTTGGTGTCTTCTGTGAATTCACCTACATACTTGAGGGCAAGTATGGTTTAAGTGTGTAGGTGTGATGCGTCTTCAACTTTTGGGCCAGTTGGCCCTATATTTTCTGTCTTTTTGTGTCTTTAGTGTCTGTATAGGGAAGGAAGCTCCGTCCAAGGCAAACAGAAGAAAGATGGTCAGAATGAGCAGTATTAGAGTATTTTCAATCAGTTGCAAGAATATGACTGCACCAAGGAGTATGCAGCACAGGAGAGGAAACACAACTAAATCATGAGGCGAGGTTGAAAGGAGGATTTCATGTGAACCTGAAGCTAAGTTGTTGTTCATCATTCGCATTCGTGGTATTAACGCAATGCATCCAACAACAAAGAAGATCTTGTAGCTGCTGTGTCTACTAACAGAACCTTGGTACGAGACTAACCAGAGCATGCAACTGTGTAATACCCCGAGCTTTTATAACATTAGAGAGCGTATTAAATAACCGAGTAAGTTTAAATGACGAGATTTGAGGAATAAAAATTTTTCTAATTAAATAGAAATGAGTAAAACGACTGAAATGCCTTATGAGTTTTTACGTGAGATTATCTGTGTCTATTTCTTGAAATGATAATGTGATGCATATATTGAGCTTGTTTATATGAGAATGAGTACGAGTATAATTTTCAGAAAACTCCGAGGATTTTGATTTGAAGTGAATATTGTTGATAACCGAGAAGTCGCTATACGCCGATGAACTTAGAATAGATTTTAATGAAAATCTTTGAACCTAGAATTAATTCTAAGATCATCGAGATAAGATAGAAGCTTATCCGAGATTATTTGAGAAGGTTACAAGAATTGAATTATTAAAGGATTAATAAGCCGACTAATTCTTAAGCTTTCTTCGTTATATGGAATTTAGTCTTAAAAATTAGATGATCGGAATCCTTAATTTATTTATTGAGACGTGAATTAGGTTTGAGATGTTTTTAATGTCGGAAATGAGACGAAGAGAGATTAGACCCGTTTTTAGCATAAATGGAATAATACGGACTTTTTATCCGGAAAACTTTTTATGACCGGGTAAATAATACCCGTAATAAAATATTGAGAAAAACCCCACTCATCTCTCTCCCTCTCCACCGCCATCTCTCCCATCTCTCTCCCTAATCTCTCTCTCTCTAAACCTATTAAGTGGAATTCATCATGATTATTCCTTAGCAAAATCTTAGTAAAATATGATGAAAGATTCCATGCATACAAACATCCCATCAATTCCATCTATCACTCTTTATCCAAGTTCCAACACCAAGTATCATCATTATTATTCTATATGTTGGATGAAAATCTTGACAAAATCAAATGAGGTGAATGAGTACATGCAATCTACCTATCTCTCTCTTTTTCGATTTCTCTCTATGTAAGAGAAGAAACTCTTTCATCCATCTATCTCTCACTCTCTCCATACAAAAGAAGAATTGTTTTCATTAAATCCATCACTCTCTCTTTCGAAAATCTCCCAAGAAAGCCAAAGAAGAAAAATCTCTCTTTCCCCCTCTCTCTCAATACCGTAGCACACACACACGCATTACATACTTGGAGTTTCTTCCATTAAAGCCTTGTATTCAAGCTCCAATCTCATGAAAATCAAGAGAAGATCATCATCATCATCTTAATTCTTCCAAGCCCCAAGTTGAAAGGTAATAATTCTCCAAGTTCTTGAGTTTGAAACCCAATAATCATCCTTATTTCTTCACAATTTTCGGCTCTTAAGCCCTAAAATGGATGATTAATTGTTGTTTCATATTTTCTTGAGGATTCAAGATGATTTCTTCCATGGTGAATCCAAGCTAGAAGTTTGAGCCTTATTTCTCCACATTTTCGGCCAAAGAAGAGAATCAAGGAGGAGAAATCCCATTTATTTTCTTAAGTATGATATTCATTTGATTTCTTGTATATATGTATCTCTCTATGCCCTAAAAGAAAGAAAACATGTTAAAAACCCTAGGTTATCGATGTGAGGATTAAGTGAGGAGAAATCGATAGGAGAATCGAACTCTAGGTTTTAATCGATGAATTAAGAGAAGAAAAAGAAGTTAAAAACCCTAATTTTTGAATAATATCGAAATTAGGTAAAAATAAGGAAAAATCGTTTATTATGTTCTATGATGAATTTGATACTTGATATATGTTTTTGAGCATGTTTTGAATGAATATATGTGCATGAAAAATTGAGAAATAAATTGCCCTAAAATTTATGAAAATACCGTGAGTTTCACACTAAAAAGAAGAAGTTATTTTGTTGATTTTGTTGATGATTTAAGTGATGTTTTTGATGGTCCCGAAACGAGTTACTGGTGTATGGGGGGGGGGGGGAATACACCAGTTAGGATTTAAAAACTTAAACCTGAAAAATCACTTCAACTGAGTGAAAGAGGACTCAGTTGGAATCTCACAGCTGAATAAGGGACCTCAGCTGGAAGAGTGAGGCTGTGCGGAAAGTGGTGGAAAATTATACTCGTTAAAAACAACTCACGCAAAACAGCTCGGTTGGTCAAGAACCAAAACAGCTCGGTTGAAAATGTGCAAAAGAGGTTTGTATGTCAGTTAGATTGATCAGATAAAAATGCAGATGCAACTGAATAAAAACAAACACGGACACACAGGAATTAACGTGGTTCGGAAATAACCCTCCTACGTCCACGGGGAGATGTGAATCCTCACACCTTAGTCCAAGTTCTTCTGGACAGAACCACTCAGCTTACGCGGGCTGAGCAACCGTTAAGGATAAGTTTGCGGGTACTTATCGACCTTACAGTTTAGTTTCCGGGCACTAAACAGCCTATGTTAAGTTTGCGGGTACTTGACGACCTGACTACTCAATTACAAGAAGAGTAAGGTCCTAGCACACTTTTTAAGGTGTGAGATAGGGTGGGATTTCCAACTACAGCTCGATCACGAATGAGAGCTGGATCTAAGGTTTGAACGAATAAACACTCAAACTAAGATCTAAGACAGATTTTCACTCTATGAACCCTCAGCTACTAATGTTCTATCACTCTTGAACTCTCAGCTGCTGATGTTCTTAGAATAGGAGTTTAGCAGATTTTTCTTTCCCTTGTGATTGAACTTTTCTCTCTTGCTTCAGTCTGTCTCATGTGTCTTATGTCTCTCGAATGAGAGAATGCCTCTATTTATAGGCGGAGAGAATCAACTAGCCGTTGGAGGAGCAGTTGATCTCTGATCGGTTGATAGCGATGGCTTGTCTCTCATCTCTGCAGACTTTCCCGATATGGCATATGTGCTCTTCTGCTTTCCATCTGAGATAGCCTTGTGTTGGGCCAGATGGGGTAATGACTGAACGGTCAACCCTCATGTGACTTCCTTTTGAAATTCAAATCTTAACCTTTCTGACAGTCAACTTCGGTTCGTCGGTTGAAAGTCTTGATCTTCATCTGAGTGGTCTTCAGCTGATGTTCTGAACTGTTGAACTCTCAGCTAACTTTGAACTTCAAGCAGTTGATCTTCTTGTTCGAGTTCTACAACTGAGGTTCTGAAACTGAACACTCAGTTGTCTTCCTTGTATTTACTCAGTTGGGTTTGAACCCTCAGATGACTTTCCTTTTCATCTGATGTTCTCTTCCTTTCAACTGTTTCTCATCTGATGAACGCTCAGTTGGTTTCCTTCACAACTGATGTTCTGAAGACTTCCCCTTGTTTCCATCTGATCATATGAACTCTCAGTTGTCCTTCTTCACAACTGATGTTCTGTTTGAGTGACGCCTTGTTGCCTTCTTCAGCTGGAGACCTGTAAAGATAAAATCTTAACTTTGCTCAAAGAGCGAGCCTAAATTCTAACATTAGGTTCTGGCAACATCTACTCGGTTGGGGTCACTCGGTTTTGGAATTCATCAAAACTTATACTAATAAATTTCCCAACAATTTCCCCCTTTTTGATGATGCCAAAACCACTTACAACTTGAAACCACTACTGATCTAAACCTCACTAACTTATCTAAAATCTCAGCTGAAATTCTAGACAGTCTATAAGATAAAACATCAAAGGGTTAGCACAGTTTAACATGGTATTTAAGAGAATTTGTGATTCAGAGCTTGGACAATGAGGGATTGTTCATCAAGGTGAATCTTATAACTGAATAGTTTTCATTACAACTAATTGTTACAAAAGATAGGCTCAAAAACCGAAAATTACAACAGTTGCTAGAAAACTAACTGAGCTAGTATTGTAGCCCATACTTGCCAAAAATCCTTACAAAAATTTCCCTCTTAGCAGGTGACTCCTTGGAGATGTCCACTCCATGCTCCTTGCAGACCTGCCTCGCCTCAGATGCAATCTTCGTGCGGTTCGGGTTGCTGGAATCCGGGAGAAGAGGTGGCCGATAAGTAACTCTCTTGGGAACTGGAACAGTGTTCAAGTCCAGGTTGGCGTCAATCATGGCCCTCCTGAATTGACTGAACATGCCCGGGTCACCTGAGTGCAACTCAGTCAGCGCCTCCTTGAACGCTCTCCTTGGGTCGTCAGTTGCGCAAACCTTCCTGTAATAGAAGTCGTTCACGAACTCCTGCTTGAACAGCTCCCACTCCTCATTCCACTCGGTCGGCATCCACTTGTCGGTATGCCTGAACCGACTCTCAACCTTGGACTTTAGAGGCAACCTTTGTTGCTTCAACCGAGCTTCCTCCTTTGATTAGATTTTATTGATGCGGCGTCGGCTGCGGGAGGCAACGTTGTGGTCCAGGTTCTGAGAAACCTTCTTCAGCTCATCCTCGAACTGGTTCACCCTCCTCGCCTGGCTGGCGGCAAACTTTCTGATCCAGCTCGGGTTCATGTAGTCCTTCTCCTCTACATCCATAGCCTTAGCTGCTGCAATGCACTCTTCGGTTGTTATCCCGTCGAGTTCAGAATCCAGCTCGGCTGCGATCTCGGCTATGGAGCTGTAGGAAACTCCAATCTTCTTTGCCTGCTCCAAGTCCTTTGACATTTCGGCTCCACCGACTTCGGTTGACTTGGCAGCATCAGACTTCCTCCTCCTCAGCTGTGATTTGGATGGTTGAGCAGCTGGCACTCCTTCTTCTTGGGTCTCTTCTTCTTCCTGTGCTTCACTCTCCGTCTCCTTCTCTTCCCCCTTTTTGGCATCAGCAACAAGGCTTGCTACTGAACCGTCCAGAGAGTTGAGTTTGGCCTCGGTGGATTGAACACGGTTGAAGAGTTCATCGACCGTACACTCCAGCTCGATCTTCTTTGCCCGTTCGGAGTCCTGGCGCTCTTGTTCTGCCTTCTTCAAGACACAGAGGTTGTCGTTGACCTCTGTCTGAAAGGCAACGAACTCAGCCCAACGCGACTCGAACCGGGACTCCCATTCAGCATCCTGCGTCTGTTGGGACTTGGCCAGATTTGAGTCAGCCAAGGACTTGAAGACATTCACTTCTGACTTCAAGCCCAACAGAGTGGATTTCAGCTCCGACACGTCCTAACTGGTGGAGGAGGAGAGATCATTCAGCTTCATCTTCAGCTCGGCATTCTCCTTCACCAGTTGTTGGTACTTCACTTCTTGAGCTGCCAACTCCCTCAGCTGGTCATCTTGTTGGTGCTGGAGGTTGGCGAGCAGCTCGGTCCTCAACTGGTTGACCCTCTCAACCACTAGCTCGCAGATTTGTTCTGTTGAAGGAGCGAGCTGAGCAGTTGGAAAGGCTTGAGCAGAATGAGCTAGAAGCTCAGCTGTGACCATGGCTTGACGGTTTGCCAGGTACAGCTTCAGGTTTTCCTCTTCTTCCTTTGCGGCGGCAGCTGCTGCATCGACATCTTCAAGGAAGTCAGCTGATTTCACCAACATGCTGTCAAGGAAGCCGACACACTCCTTTCCAGCTGCCTCCCTTGTGTCCTTCCCTTCAGCTAGACTCTGGTCCATCCGTCTAGTGAGCAGCGTGATCCGGTTGTTGTATGCCACCTCCAAGTTGGAATAGTTGAAGTAGGCTCGGATGTGAGACTCATCAAATTTCAGCCTGTCCCAGCTCAGTACCTTGATCGTGTCCTCCTTGACATACCACTGGCTAAAGATCAGGTGGAACTGGTACAGTAGCTCGGTTCCCAGTGTGGCGAAGATGGGCATGTTGCGAGCCGCAGGGAACAGACCCAACAGCTTTTGAAAGCAGTAGGCCACCCTGCCTTTGTGCTCGTCAGCAACAGCCTGCAGGTCCTCCGCTTCGTTGATCGGGGAGGGGGTGAGATTGTATGGTTCGGGTTCTAGAGGTTCATCGATGTTGGCCAAAGATTCGGTCACAACATCGGCATCGAGCTGAGAGCTCGGAATTTGGGATTCAGTTGGGGAAGAGGGTGGAATGGTTTCCTCAACATCGGCCGAAGGAGCGGTCACAATGTTGGCATCGAGCTGAGAGCTCAGAATTTCTGGCTCGATTTGGGTAGAGAGAGCAAGAGGCTCTGGGGGCAGTACAACATTCACTCCAGCTGTGGGAGAGGTGGTAACATATTCGAGGTCCTCAGATGAGGAGGATGCAACCGACGTCTCCATGCCCTCAGCCTCATCAGCTCCGGGGGCTCGAGGGACAATCTCGAGCGATGCGGCCTCAGCTGAGCGGCTGGATTCGGAGTGTTCCTCAGCAGGTGTGGACTCGACCTGCGCTCCCTCCTCGTCTGGAGCTTGTTCCTCAGCTGGCTCCTCAGCTGGAACCTTAACTGGCTCATCAGCTGACTCATCAGCTGGAACATCAGTTGGCTCATCAGCTGGCACCTCAGCTGCCTTCTTGATTGCCTTCTTGAACCTTACCCTTAACTTTTTCTGGGCAGGTTCGTCAGTTGATTCATTCTCAGCGTCAGCTCGGCGACGTGAGGCTTTGGATTTTGTGGGGCGAGCAGCAGCTTGTTCCCCCTCAGCTGCTGACTCAGCTGGCTTTCCCGACTCCCTTTTGTCCTTAGGAGTGTAGACACTCCTCAGCACCTCATGTGCTTTCTTGGCCGTCGGGAACAGCAACAGCTTCTTCGGTGGCGTCTCCTCGCAGTCAGCCCAGACCATGTTGCGGTCCTTTGTTGCGAGGAGGATGAGGGCAGAGATTTTGCAGCCGAAATATAGCGTGCCCTTCACACTCAGCAGCTTCTCTTCAGACTCGGTTGTAGTCTCAGAGATCTTCGACTTTACCAACAACTGGTTCAGAAAATATTGGAACCAGTTGATTTGGTGTTGGTGCTCCAAGGCCACCAGCTGCTTCAGCTTGGGTCGGCTGATGTCGTCGAACGTGCCACTGTATCCGAACATGACCTTCGACACGGCGTCGAACAGTAGGCGGTGTTCCGGCTTCAGCTTAGTCCTTTGCATGTTGCTCCTCAACCGCTCTGGCTCGATCAGAGCATCCTGAAGAAATTCATCAGCTTGTTCGTCGGTAATATTCTCCAGGAACTCGGTGGCGGTGTGGTTGATTGGTATGATGTACCGGAGGACATTGGACACGTCGATGGAGAAGGAGACACGACGTATCGTCCTTGTCGGAACATCTCTTTGTCGGCACGACACCACCTTGGAAACTCCCTCTGAAATGTCAAGGGGGCGAACAAGATTGACGTAGAATTCTCCGACTTGGCGCCTGAGCAAGTGGGAGGGGCAGAGCTTGGCCCATTCTAGAAGTCCGTTCTCACGGAGAGTGTTGGCGAGAGGGGCTAGGACCGGCGACTCTAGATCCTCGTCGGAGAGGATCTGCTCGAAGTGAATCTTCGATACTAACATATCGAATGACTCTTCATATGTGGTAGGCACGAGGGAAGGTCCGGATGATGCCATTCTCTTGCTTTTGGGTGCCATTAAATCACTGCAAAGGTAATATATATATAGGAGAGGAAAGGAATCTATTTGCAGAAACGGGTTAGGCAGAAAAACTGGAAGACGATGAATAGTTATAATTGATAAGCACGAATGAGGAAAGTAGGAGATATCTTCCTGACTTTTCGCCTTATATAGGTCTTTGACTCGGATGAGATCAACGGCTGGGGTTAAATGGCGCGAATCCATCAACGGCTGGGATTACGCGACTGTTGACTATCTTTGACTTGACGTTTTGATCCGAGTTCCAACCAGCGCGTGAGAAGATGTACAGTTTCATGTCAGCCCAGTCGCACTATAAAGTAGGCTATAGATGCTCAGCCGTACTTTACATTTAATGCGACATGATGGCTATTTTTAATGTAACTGACTAGCTCAGGAATGTTTGAATTTATTTCAAACATTCTCATTTAAGAACATAACACCTTCAGTCATAAATGATACCTGCCAGCTGATGTCTGAATCAGCTGTGTTCATTAGTCGAGTTCCTCAGTTGCCGCATACCATCAGCTGACTCGAGTTCGTCTGTTCAGCTGACGTCTGATCCATTGTTGCAGCATACCATCAGCTGACTCGAGTTCGTCTGTTCAGCTAACGTTTGACGTCTTCAGTTGGCAATCAGTATCTGAGATTCCCCCTTCAGCTGAGCTTCCCTCTCCATCTGAGCTTCCCCCTCAGATAGATATCCGATTCTTCAGCTTGGATGACTCTTCATCTCGGATGACTCTTCATCTCGGATGACTCTTCTGCTCGGATGAGTTTTTAGCTTGGATCCAAGAGTCCTAGAAGATCACTTAGCATCTTGAACCGGGCTTCAGGAAGAGGTTTGGTGAATATGTCAGCTCTCTGAATCTCAGTTGGGATCTTCTCCATGGACACATCCTTCTTCTCAATATGATCTCGGATGAAATGATGACGAATA
The DNA here is from genome assembly GCA_029490685.1 of Schizonepeta tenuifolia. Lineage (NCBI taxonomy): Eukaryota > Viridiplantae > Streptophyta > Magnoliopsida > Lamiales > Lamiaceae > Schizonepeta > Schizonepeta tenuifolia. The sequence continues at coordinate 21,437,298 of CM055955.1, read as the reverse complement.
TCGATATGCTTAGTCCAAGAGTGGTGAACAGGGTTCAGAGAGGCTATAGCACTCGAGCTATCACAATGAATGGGAACCTGTCCAGTTGAGACTTCATAATCTCTCAGCTGTTGTTTTAGCCACAATACTTGCATGCAACAGCTTCCGGCAGCCATATACTCTGACTCGGTTGTCGAAGTAGCAACACACGCTTGTTTCTTGGAGAACCATGAAACCAGCTTGCTTTCCATGAACTGACAGTGTCCAGACGTAGACTTCCTATCCAACCGATCTCCTACTAGGTCGGCATCTGAGTATCCAGTCAGCTGGATATTGTCATCAGTTGGGTACCACAACCCAACATTGACAGTTCCCTTCAGATACTTAATGATGTTCTTTGCTGCCAACATGTGTGCTTCTCTTGGTTGGACTTGAAAACGAGCACACACTCCAACTGCGTATGAAATGTCTGGTCGGCTGGCAGTTAGATAGATCAGCGAACCGATGATCCCTCTATACTGGCTGGCATCAACGAGCTTTCCCTCAGCTCCTGGTTCGATCTTCCAGTTCGTGTTCATAGAGATCTTCGTTGTCTTACTTGTCTGCAATCCAAACTTGGTGATAAGCTCCTTTGTATATTTGCACTGGTTGATGAAAATCCCTTCAGGTGACTGCTTCACGTGTAATCTAAGGAAATAATTCATCTCGCCCATCATTGACATCTCGAACTTCTCCTTCATAAGATCGGAGAATTTCTTGCACAGCTCCTCCGACTTGGAGCCGAAAATGATGTCATCGACATAAATTTGCACAACAAGTATATCTTCTCCAACTTTGATGGTGAACAGAGTTTTATCAACTGAACCTCGTTTGAACCCCGAGTCCAGAAGAAATCCACACAGAGTGTCATACCATGCCCTTGGCGCTTGTTTTAGACCATAGATAGCTTTCTTCAGCTTGTACACTCTTCCATCTCCAGTCTCAAAACCAGGAGGCTGTTCAACATATACATCTTCTTTGATATCTCCATTGAGGAATGCACACTTCACATCCATCTGATATACTTTGAACTTGTGATGTGCGGCATAAGCTAGAAAGATCCAGATGGCTTCCAGCCTTGCAACTGGTGCAAAGGAATCTTCAAAGTCAATTCCTTCTTGTTGGCAGTATCCTTGAGCTACCAACCTTGCTTTATTTCTCACAATGAATCCAATGGCGTCTCTCTTGTTTTTGAAAATCCACTTCAATCCAATCACCTTGACACCATTTGGTCTTTCTACCAACTCCCATACACAGTTGCGTAGAAACTCATTCAATTCTTCTTGCATAGCTGTTGTCCAGTGGACACAGTTGAGAGCTTCCCCAACATTCTTCGATTCTGGAACATCAGCTACAAAGCAAGAAATCATGGCAACATCTCCAGCTTGCTCGAACTCCTCTAGAACTGCCAATTCCTCAGCATATTGGGCATAAGTGTTGGAATCTTCCTCGGTTGATTCTGGATTTGCAACTCTGCTCCGTGTGCGAACACCCTCGGTTGGATCTCCGATGATGTCGTTGGTGGAATGAACTTCATACCATCTTCGGTTGCGTCTTCCTTCTTCTTCCAACTGTGGCTGTTCAAAATTCTGAGTTGGAGTCTTCAGAGCTGGTGATTTATCAGATGTTGAGTCTGGATCCTCAACATTTACAATAGTTCGAGCTGAGTTTGGTTCTGCTTCAGATGTTGATGCAGTTGGAGGGGCATCAGCTGAAGTTCCCCCTTGGGACGAGCTGAGGTCTTCGCATTCATCTTCAGAGGAGTATGGATCCTCATCCTCAGTTGCCCATATCAGAGGTTCAGCTCGGTTCTTTTCTCGAAGTGCTCGCGATCTGGTGAGAACTGGTGGAATAGCTGGATCCGCGTGTTGTTCCTTTACATGTTCCCTGCACTCAAAGGTAGATTCATCAAAACTAACATGAGGTGTTATTTCCACAACACGAGAGCTGTTGTTGAAAACTCTATATGCCTTGATCCGAGCTGCATATCCAAGAAATATGCCCTTCGAAGCTTTGGCATCAAAAGTTTTCAACTGAGTCTTCCCATTGTTGTGAATATAACACTTAGATCCAAAAACACGAAAATAAGAAATATCTGGCTTTCTGCGTCTCCACAGCTCGTAGGGCGTCTTTACCAACCGCTTGGTGAGAAGAGATCGATTCTGAGTGTAGCATGCTGTGTTGATCGCTTCAGCCCAAAATCTCTTTGGCAGTGCTGAGCTTGCTAACATGGATGTGGCTGCATCCTTCAGAGTTCTATTTCTTCGCTCAGCTACGCCATTCTGTTGTGGAGTACGTGTCTGATGGGTTATGCCATTCTTTTCACAATACTCAATAATGGTTTCATTTAGAAACTCCGTTCCATGATCTGATCGGATAGATATGATCTTCATCTCTTGTTGGTTCGATATCCGATCCATCAGCTTGGGCAGCTCATCTCGGGTTTCACTCTTGTGGCGCATGAAGATGGTCCACGTATATCTTGAGTAGTCATCAGTTACAACCAATGTATATTCGTTTCCATTAATGCTTTTTGGTGTAACTGGCCCGAAGAGATCCATATGGATCAGCTGCAACACTCGGTTGGTTGAGCGAGTTGACTTCAACCGAAAGGAGTTTCTAGCGAGCTTTCCCAGCTGGCATGCACTGCAGATGTGTGTTGTTGAAAACACTCGGTTAGGTATGCCTCTTGCATGTTCTTGTTTGGCGAGTCGGTTCATCATCTTGAAGTTCAAATGGTTGAGCCTTTTGTGCCACAGCCAGCTCACATCCGAATTGCTCTTTGATAACAGGCAAGTGTCAGGGAGGCTGCTGTTCCAGTCAGCGTAGTATACATTCCCTGTTTGAGATCGATTTCCCAACAATATCACCTGCTTTGATCCGACATCTTTAACTCTGCAACCCTGTGCATCAAACTTGACAGAGAAACCATTATCACAGAATTGGCTGATGGAGAGCAGGTTATGCTTCAATCCATCAACATAAGAGACATTAGAAATTGAAACATGATTGGTTTCAAGGGTACCGTAACCTCTGGTATAACCTTTTGAGTTATCACCAAAAGTAACTGATGGACCTTCTTTCTCCACGAAACTTCCAAGCAAATCCTTCAGATTTGTCATGTGTTTCGAGCATCCACTATCCATTACCCACATTGTTGCAGACGCCTTCTTCTTCCTCAGCTGTTTCTCCTGTACCTGCAAAGAGAAACTCGCTTAGGTCCCCAATTTCAGTTGGGTCCTGGAGGGTTAGAACCAGTTCCCGCTGGAACTGTGCTCGCTTTTCCCTGTAAACTCGGATGGATTTATCATTCCAAATTACTTTTCCTTCATCATCAACTATAACAACACCTCGGTTATCCTTAGGCTTGTTGTTAGTAGTGGGTTCTGTTTCTTGGGAGGAGTTGGATTTCTCCTATGTTGAGCTTTAGGAGGTGAGGCTTTCCCCCTGTTTTGATGGCGATTCTTATCCTGTTGAGTTTGTCTGTGAGGTCGGACGCCCTGTTGGAATCTTTGTGGCTGATTATGATTCCAACTTCCTGAGGGTTGTCTGTAGCTGTTCATGCCCTCTTGATAATTAATATTATGGCATGAATATCTCCAGTTGTTTGACCAGTTCCTTATTGGTTGACTATGTTGGAACCTTTGGTCAAACTGATGTTGGAACCGCTGTTGATTCAGATGATTGAATCCTTGCTTGTTCAGAGGTCGGTTCCATTCCTTCTGACGTTGACTTTGAGGTTGATGCAGAGGTCGGTTCTGGTTCTGAGATCGGTTGCGGTTGTGCTTTCAACGCCTCTGATTCCTCTTCTGACTTTTGGAACATTCCCCCTCGATTGAAACCTCAACCGATGGAATATTCTGTCCTACATCAGCTACTCCTTTTCCCTTCTCAGTTGTAATTTTATTGGTCGTTTGAACTTGTTGAGAGGTGGAAGTTGAATTAGCTTCTGGAGACTTAGCTGTGTCTGGCTCTACAGCTATAACTTCTACTGGTTTGATGAAAGTTGCTGGTGGAATCCCAGTATCCTTGACAACATCATAACCGAGTCCTGACACGTCATCCATCTGTCTGCTGTAACTTAAAAGGTTTTCGATGATCTTGGATGACTGATACAGCTTGATTAGATTGTCCTTCTCAGTTTGCAACTCCTTGATGAGTACAGCTATCTGCTCGGTTTGTCCATCTGACTTCTTTATCAGCTGTTTGATCTGAGCATCTTGATTTTTCAACTGATCTTGCTGTTCTTTGTTTTGCTTTGTCAACTCCTCATCAGCTGGAGCCTTAGCCTCGATCAGTTGACTCTTGAGATTCTCAATCTCCTGAGTTTGGCTTGTGATCAGATCCTCTTTTTCGATTAAGGAATCTTCAAGCTTGGTGAACTGAGCTTGAAGACTCTTAAACTCAACCGACTGCTGATGCAGTTCCTCACTGAGTTCTTGAAAATCATTCCAGGAGGGTTCCAATTCATCGCTCAGAGATTCCTGCAGGTTAGAAGTATTGGAAGAATTTAAGCGAGCAGGATTAGATTGTACCTCAATATCATCTTGGTCGGTTCCAAGTGCCATGAGGCATTGATCCGGACTGATGACTTTGTTGGTAGAGGTCAGTTCGTCCTCATCTTCAGTGTCTGTGAAGATGTCCATATCGTCAGCTGCCTCTTCTGCTACCATGGCCTTGTTCTTTTCAGTTTGCTTGGCCCTCAGTGCTTCTCTTTCTTTCTTTGAGAGGTCTGGGCAGTCAGTTTTGAAGTGTCCTTCCTTGCCGCATTCGAAGCAACCATTGGTGACTGGCTTCGAACTGTCTCGAGTTCGGTTTGATTTATAGAAACGTTTATATTTGCCGAACCGAGTATCCATATCGGCTAACTTCTTTGACAATGCTGCAATGTTCTGTTGCAGTTCCTCTCTGCTCGGCTCCTTTGCAGTCGTGTCAGCCGATCTAGTTGGCCTTGACGATCTCGACTTTGAGTAGTCAGCTCGGAGGGCAACTGACTTTGATGCTGAACCGACATCCTCAATTCTATTTGTCTGACTTGAGGGCTGCGACCTCCTTCTGTTAACCTTATACTCATTTCCTTTCAAGATTGAGAACAATCTTTCAGTTCCCATTTCACCAAGGTCAGCTCGGCTCTCGTGGATATTTGTGAAAGTATCCCACTCAGCCGGTAGAGCTTGCAACACTTTGAGGTTTATTTCTCTTAGAGTGTATTTTCCTTTCCGGATGGACTGGATTCTTCTGATGATGTCCATAAACCGGAGCTCTAGCTGATCGATAGTCTCATCAGGTCGCAGACTGAAATTGTCGAAATCTTGACATGCATGCGAGAACTTGTTTTCCTTCGTCTCGTCGCTTCCTTCACTTAGCGAGGCCAGGATGTCCCACATCTCTTTTGCAGTCTCACACTCCTCTATCCAGGGCAGATAATCTTGTCCAACTGTGGACATTATTGTGCTCTGAGCCCAGATATCCAGCTGGCTCACCTTGGCCTCCTCCGGAGTGTAGTCTTCTGGCTGTTTCTCCACATACTCCACTACTGCATCTCCATCGTTGGGATTTGTGGGAGTGCGAAGTATTCTGTCTCGTATGACGATTGGTCCAGAAGTGAGAACTTGTTGCATCCTATGATGCTTTGACAAAAGGATCTTCTTCATTCGAGTTCTCCATGATGTATAATTGACTACAGAGAACATGACTACGATCTTGTCCTTGACGTCCATCTACACAAACAAAAACAGGACAAAAATGCGAGCAAGAATGCACTAGCATGAAAAGATCTGTTCAGTTGACCACTGAAGAAAATTCTCGAATTCACACCTCGTGAAACAGAGTCAGCAGTCTTTTGAACCACTGCTCTGATACCACTTGATGGTCCCGAAACGAGTTACTGGTGTATGGGAGGGGGGGAATACACCAGTTAGGATTTAAAAACTTAAACCTGAAAAATCACTTCAACTGAGTGAAAGAGGACTCAGTTGGAATCTCACAGCTGAGTAAGCGACCTCAGCTGGAAGAGTGAGGTTGTGCGGAAAGTGGTGGAAAATTATACTCGTTAAAAACAACTCACGCAAAACAGCTCGGTTGAAAATGTGCAAAAGAGGTTTGTATGTCAGTTAGATTGATCAGATAAAAATGCAGATGCAACTGAATAAAAACAAACACGGACACACAGGATTTAACGTGGTTCGAAGATAACCCTCCTACGTCCACGGGGAGATGTGAATCCTCACACCTCAGTCCAAGTTCTTCTGGACAGAACCACTCAGCTTACGCGGGCTGAGCAACCGTTAAGGATAAGTTTGCGGGTACTTATCGACCTTACAGTTTAGTTTTCGGGCACTAAACAGCCTATGTCAAGTTTGCGGATACTTGATGACCTTACTACTCAATTACAGGAAGAGTAAGGTTCTAGCACACTTTTTAGGGTGTGAGATAGGGTGGGATTTCCAACTACAGCTCGATCACGAATGAGAGCTGGATCTAAGGCTTGAACGAATAAACACTCAAACTAAGATCTAAGACATATTTTCACTCTATGAACCCTCAGCTACTAATGTTCTATCACTCTTGAACTCTCAGCTGCTGATGTTTTTAGAATAGGAGTTTAGCAGATTTTTCTTTCGCTTGTGATTGAACTTTTCTCTCTTGCTTCAGTCTGTCTCGTGTGTCTTATGTCTCTCGAATGAGAGAATGCCTCTATTTATAGGCGGAGAGAATCAACTAGCCGTTGGAGGAGCAGTTGATCTCTGATCGATTGATAGCGATGGCTTGTTTCTCATCTCTGCAGACTTTCCCGATATGGCATCTGTGCTCTTCTGCTTTCCATCTGAGACAGCCTTGTGTTGGGCCAGATGGGGTAATGACTGAACGGTCAACCCTCATGTGACTTCCTTTTGAAATTCAAATCTTAACCTTTCTGACAGTCAACTTCGGTTCGTCGGTTGAAAGTCTTGATCTTCATCTTAGTGGTCTTCAGCTGATGTTCTGAACTGTTGAACTCTCAGCTGACTTTGAACTTCAAGCAGTTAATCTTCTTGTTCGAGTTCTACAACTGAGGTTCTGAAACTGAACACTCAATTATCTTCCTTGTATTTACTCAGTTGGGTTTGAACCCTCAGATGACTTTCCTTTTCATCTGATGTTCTCTTCCTTTCAACTGTTTCTCATCTGATGAACGCTCAGTTGGTTTCCTTCACAACTGATGTTCTGAAGACTTCCCCTTGTTTCCATCTGATCATATGAACTCTCAGTTGTCCTTCTTCACAACTGATGTTCTGTTTGAGTGACGCCTTGTTGCCTTCTTCAGCTGGAGACCTGTAAAGATAAAATCTTAACTTTGCTCAAACAGCGAGCCTAAATTCTAACATTAGGTTCTGGCAACATCTACTCGGTTGGGGTCAGTCGGTTTTGGAATTCATCAAAACTTATACTAATAAATTTCCCAACAGTTTTGAGCATGAGATTATTATGAGATGTGATGATTTAATCTTCTATGTTGATTAAGTGTGAAGAAAATCGATATATATATGAAGTTTTTAAAGAAAATAATTTTATGATAATATGGAAGACTTGATAATCTTGATGTTGTAATGTTGTTGATGTGTATTATGTGTTAAGTTTGAATCCTAGTTGATAATAGGATTTAATGTGATAAAAGAAGGAAGTTTTAAGGCTTTAAAAATGTTAAGAATTGAAAAATAAATAGAAAAATATATCTAGTAAATGTTTTAAGTGTTCTAAGTGTTCATAAAATAAATCTTCAAGATTTGAGTTTTGATTAAATTAAATCAAAAAGAAATTTTATAATCAAATTAATAAAATAATCTAGATTTTTATTGAAATAAAAATTAATTGAAGAATGAAGGAAAATATATTAATTAAGAAATTAGTCTTAATTTAATAAATAAAAGAGGAAAAGAAATTTATTAACTAAATAAATAAGAGTCGAGAAAATCGAGTTAAAATAAAGAGAATAAAATGATAAGAAAGTAAAAAGAAGTTTTAATCAAGTCGAAGAAAAGTGTTAGACGAGTTAAGTTTACGTACTCGTATAGTTTAACCAAGAAAATAACGGAATAAGATATCGAGTAATGATTTTGAAGGTAATTAATTAAAACTAATTAAGTAAATTGTCTTTCAAACCATGCGAGTTAAGAATAAACCGAGAAGAATTGCCGAGATAATAATTAGAAAAGTAATAGTTGAGTTAAGAATGAGAATCGAGTTAGAAATAGAAATGAAATTGCTATTTCATAAGAATTTAATAAAAATTAAAAAGAATTTTTGTTAATTGAGTAAAGAATTATAATATGTTTCATAAGACAACGAGTTTGGAAAAGTGTTGTTTATAAGTCGAGAAAGATAAATTATATTGTTTGAGTTTTTATAAAAAAAGAATTCTTATTTGAATTAAGTTCTTAAATAAAAATTGAGTAAATGTTAATGTGTCTTGAAATGTGATTGAATTCGAAACAATGTGTTCGATTTATTTGGAATTTTATGCAATTAAATTAATATGCTTGAGTGAATGATATTATTTGATAATGACGTGAAAGATTGTTGAGTTATTTTGTATGTAAATCAATTGAGCTATTAAGTTGTTAATTAAATCAAGAATTGATTAAGTTTATAAAAGAAAACTCGAGTAATGGAGTTTAGATAGACGACGTTTCATAATTAAAGCGAGAAGTGCTAAGACATTGGTTAGTATTATTAACCAATTATTGAGTAGAGTTAATGGCTTAGAGACAAGAATGTGAGACCTTTAGAAAAGAATAACGTAGAAAGAAACGACTCAAGTAGAAGTCCTTCAATCGAGACCAATATCTAATATCCGTCTTCGCGTAGTATCTTATCTTCTTTATCGATGTCGAACTGTGAAGGATCAAGCCGGACGGAAAGATAAGCGAGGACAGATAGCCCTTAAACCACCTAGCTAGAACGTCGGAAGTCAGGTGGGCTTTTCTGAACCAAAACTATCGATGAATGTTATTATACTATTGAGTATTATTATGTGATTTTTAAAATGCAATTGACTTGCCGTTTTATTGAGTTTGGTATGTGTTATCATCTGTTTGTTTGAGTTATTATCATCCTGTGAAAGGCAGGAAAGCCACGTGTGGTATGTTAAATGTTGAGGTGACTGTAAGCTTTGCTTCGGTTAGGTCGGTCACAGTGTTCGAGAAGGAGGCCTACTTCTCGGCACAGTGAGAGAATATGTGACAGATGATGCATACTGTTGAGTATATATTATGTTTTGACTGCACAGTCTATTTAAAAGAAAATGTTTTTAGCATGCACAAGTAAATCGTTTTAAGTTGCTTAGTTACTTGTGATGCCTCGGCAAGGCAAGTTCAATTGATATAGCTTTAAGAGTATTTCTTCCAAATATTTTCGGCACAGGTTGACAGGATGGTGATGGCATGGACGCTTGGTGGTGTGGTGTTTTTGGTTGAGTCGAGTCGGATGTCGAACTGGCATTTGCACGTCTTCATACGTGTGAATGTTGGGAATTGAGTCAAGTTTCCGCTGCAACTCTTTTGAAATGAAAGTCTGTTGATATACACTTTAATACTTGTTTTTTATTCCGAGCAATGTGCTCGATGGTTTTAATGTTTGTTAAATCTTAATCTCGTTGACCTAAAATACTTATCCTATTCTCGTCTTAATGTAAATTATGATGCTCGGTTGTTGCTTCAATATGTCTTTAATAGTCTTATTCGAGTACTGTTGCTTTTAATTGATATTTCTCCGAGCATGTTCCCCGTATTTGAGTTGTTTGTTAGTTGGTTAAGTTGTGTTGTTGTTCGTGAGTCGTACCTCGGGAGTCGAGGTGTGACAAACTGTATGACCATTACCGAAGTCAGCAGTCAACCGCTGAAGCTAAAGAAGGAAAGACGCGTGGAAAAGATTTGCACAATATCCTGTGGAGCGTCCGTGTGCAAAAGGATCTGGAAGCCAGTTAATCACCCTCAATCCATCAAACGGAGACTGCCAATCATCAATCTGCTCAATCACGGATAAATCAAGATCAAGCTAAACATGGAAAGAATCAATCATGCCGATTCTGTCTACCAGTGGAGGGTTTCAATTGCCGTCATCTCAACTATAAAAGTCCAACAAGTGTGGCTGGCACAACGTTAGTTACCCCTACCATGCGATAATCTTCAGTCCAAAAAACACTTTTACTCTTAGTTTTTTTACAGTTTACGTATCAAACAATTTATCAGCTTTCATTTTACATTCCGTTGTGAAGAACAAATCCAAGGCAGTTTGCCTTAGGTACCTTCTTAATTCAGTATTTCGTATTTTCTGCTATTCATGTGTTTATTTATCTTCGATAGTATGTATTTCATTATGTGTGAGTAATTCTCTTGGTGAGATTTGGGTGGGGGAAATGATTACTTGTTGATATATGAAATATTCGTGAGGCATTTGTGCCATCGGTTGGATCCAGTGGTTCCGGAGAGATCTGAGCAGAGTTCATGGGCGGTCCTGACCTAACGGGTAATCTCCGTTCGGTTAGGGTTGTACCATGTCAAACAAAGGAAGGGCATGACAGACAGTAATGTTCAATATGCCCATGACCGAGTAGCTGAGCAGCACCTTCAATGGTGTTGTAGATCTGGATGGCGAGGAACGGGCAACGGGATACTGCGTCCTTCCTCGATCTTGGCTTCTCTAACAATCACCCACCAACTGTGATGAGGCATCAAGCCATGGTTATTGACCAAAGGACTCATCTTGCGCATCGTAGATATATGTTGGATGCGTTACCAGAAATGTATATCCCGCGAGTTATGTCTACTCTGTAGGTGCGAAGCCGGGAAGCTTGGAAGAGAAGGTTGGTGAGGGTCATACTTGGAAGGATCAGGTATGACTACTATCTAAGGAGGAGTGAAGCATGGCCTTGTGACCGGGGTGAAGCATGACCTTTGGACCAAGTGACTACAAGGGGTTCAACCATTCCAAGTGTGGAGTGTAAACTCTTGAAACGCCGCAATGTCTTTGGGCCACGCCTTGAGTTTATACAAAACATGGACGGATCTTCAGTATGCCCATGACCGAATAAACATATCAATAATGATCATGACCTATCCCAAATCTTACCCCTTTTATATTTGATTGTTTCCAAGTTATTTTGTGCAGATAAACTGGATTGGACCGTGACAACCAAACTTGTGCACCTGAAGAGTAAACTAGTTCCTCACTCTCCATGGGATCGACCCTAGCTTACCGCTAAGACTAACCAGTCCGGTTGTAGGCATAAGAGCATGTACTGTCCGTCTGGGGCATACACAAGTATTTTGATCGTACCACACGATGGGTGCGTGTCATTACCGGAAATGTATATCCCACGAGTTATGTCTGCTCTATAGGTGTAGAGCCGGGAAACTTGGAAGAGAAGGTTGGTGAGGGTCATACTTGGAGAGATCGGGTATGACTACTATCTAAGGAGGAGTGAAGCAGGGCCTTGTGACCGGGGTGAGGCCACGGCATTGTGACCGGGGTGAAGCGTGACCTTCAGACCAAGTAACTACAAGGGACTCAACCATCCCAAGTGTGGAATATAATCTCTTGAAACGTGTCACAGTCCCAAATCCCGAGAGACGGTAAAGCAGAGGTGCGAATAGGGGTTGGATTAAAGAAGCAGAGAAGAAGAGGGATAAATAAATAAACAGACATTTAAAATAGAATAAATACTATGAACCCGACTTGATTGTATAAAAAGAGTCGACCTTGAAGGATCGCTCGACAAGTTGTTCTAAAAAAGAAACTAAGTTCAAAGTACGGGACATAGACCAAAAGATATACATTGACACAAAAGAGTTTGGCATCGGAAAATATAGAACTAGAACACTACTGTACTTCTCTATTCACAACCTTCTACTCAACCTCCGCCGCTCCCGTCACTCAACCAGCACATTTTATAAAACATATGCAGGGATAAGTATAAACATACTTAGTGGGCACATTGCCGAAAACATATCATAAAGTATAGATTAATCAGGCATCTCAATAAATAGCGCATCGGGGTTTTTCATCAAATGCCCGTGCCTACTAAACATTTTCTTTCTCTTTTCACAATATAGCTTGGCCAAGCCTTTACAGATGTTACCTTCAAACTTGCCCAACTTTTGTTTCAACGCCGGGGAAGAGTTAACTTCTTCCGCGCACGTTCTATTCACCGTGGCGGGCTACCCCTCAACAGAGTACCACACACACCGGCTACCGTGTACACTAAACCCTGGAAAACCCTTCCGGTTAACTCAGCGGTCCGATCGATTAGTTAGACCTCTTTTGGCTAACTCAGAAAGGCACAAAAGAACACACATATAACAAAGTATTTTCATGCCATGATAATCACTTTAAAACACAGTTATAAAGCGATAAGTAAACATTTTCGAGCATCACTCATTTGATTTGTTATATAGAAAAGCCCACCTTAGGCGAATAAAGGTAGAATAATGATTAAAGTAGGATGACTCATGGTGTATGGCGGTTTTGGTGGAGGAAAGGAGAAGAAAATGTGAGGTGTCCTACTAGATATTAACATAAAGGTAGAATAATGATTAAAGTAGGATGACTCATGGTGTATGGCAGTTTAGAGTAGGATTTTTAGTCGAAAATATCTCGTTTGCGGGTCTAATACTGCGTATATAAATCGAGAAATTAATTTCCTCGACGGTTACATTTTTTACAAAATCTAATTCGACCATTAGATTGGAAATAATTTACTTAGTCGGAAAGCATAATTCGATTTCTGAAATTCGAAGAAAAGTGGGGACATGACAGTCCAAATTTAGGCCATGCCTTGAGGTTATATAAAGCATGGACGGATCTTTAGTATGCCTATGACCGAATGCAAATATCAACAATGATCATGACCTAACCCAAATTTTACCCCTTTTATATTTGATTGTTTCCAAGTTTAATTTGTGCAGATAAACAGGATTGGATCGTGACAACCAAACTTGTGCACCTGAAGAGTAAAGTAGTTCATCACTCTCCGTGGGATCGACCCTAACTTACTGCTAAGACTAACCAGTCTGGTTGTGGGCATAGTAGCGTGTACTGTCCGTCTGTGGCATACACAAGTATTTTAATTGTACCATACGACGGATGCGTGTCAAAATTGGTGTTGTTGCCGGGGAGTGACGCTTAGCAATTTTACTCTTCACACTCCATCTTCCACTTAGTGTGTAACGCAGGACAGCGAGACGCGGGGTGGTAGCCGCCATACCGTAGATCCTCTGTTAGTCGGTATGCTCTGTACCGTCTGATCTGAATCTGAAACCCGGAGGCATACTGAAGAATATGGAGAAATTATTTCTCCTATTCATTTGTATTGCATGACGGGTGGAAGAATGTCGAGCTCAAGACAATAAACAAGAGCGCTGACTGGGAGGCAACCTCGAATAAGGTCGTTGGTATGACCATTACTGCTTTGAAATTTATGTCATTTTTATTTTCTAGTATTTTGTTTTTTTTGGTGGACTAACCATGCAGATGAGAGGAGCTGGATCCTATGCATCGATGATCAAAACCCACTTGGCAAAGCAAAGTGTGTAGGTGGAGTCAGTGAAGACACGACAAGGTGGTTATGGGATTACCGCAGCAGCAGTATGACATGTGGTAAGGGTTTGCTCTGACTGGCGAGACCTTTTGTATTTTAAGTCGCCGGGAGATTCATTCGCCCACTCTTCACTACTCCATAACTGCTACACATGATCTCTAATCCGTACATGGTCAAGGCACGAACTATGGACATTTGGGATGCATTTCACCGAGTGAAGAGTCAATCTCTTGAGACCGAGCCCTCACACTCCAAACAATAAGTTCTCTCCGCTTAGTTGTAGTTTTTTATTTTCTTTTTCTTTTGAGTCTTGAGTCTTTCTACACTTTTACTCAATTTGGGATACAAGCATGTTGGTGTGACTGGTATGATAGGTTGAATGAGCTTTGAAATACATGGATTCATGATAACAATATGATCATATGGGACAAAACATACCTATGAGGCTTGAACTGAAAATTTTTATTTCTCGTGTGAGCATGTTATATCTTTATTCTCTAGAACTTGCGTTAAGATTCAAGTAATTTGTTGGTGCTTGTTCGCGTGATTAGGGCAAATTTTCTTCTCTTTAGAGCCCCAAATTTATTTTGTGCATAAATTATAATCCTTTTGCTAGCCACTATTGAGCCGAAGTTAATTCTTTCATAAACCCTTGTAATGAAATGTTTAATTGTGTGCCTTCCACACTTTACAAAAGGAAGGGAATCTATTTGTTCTAAGTGGAAAATATGAAAAATAAAAAGAAAAGAAGGAGGTCTAGAAACATACGCGAAAGATGAATTCGCTGAGAAGAGAAAGAAACAAAAAGAAAAACCCCTTATGAAATGTGAATCTGTAGAGAGGGTGAAAAATGTGATGGCAATGCTCTTACTGAGAAGTATAAGCTCGTATGCTTGTAACTGGAAAGTTGGCCACTTACCCAGAAAATTCTTACCTTATCACCGTATTCCCCATTACTACCATAAAAGACCCTTTGATGACTTTCACCAACATGTGCATAATATGATATGAATCTATACGCAAGTCCATAGAGGAATCGATAATAGCCTTGCATGAGAGTATACACTTTGCCATACACTTGAGTGGTCGAGCGTGTGAGGAAAACATTTTCTTTATAGATACTCTCTTATGTGACTGTTTGAGATTCATGTTATTTTAATGCTCATATGGGTTTGTGGATTGACCACATTGGTGGATGCATGCTTGTTTGACCAGATTTTTGTGATTGTGCATATTTTGTGTCTTGAGTCTTTATTTCTTTTCTTTCCTTTATTTTCGTCGGTGTCTTTTGTGAATCCACCTGCATACTTGGGGGCAAGTATGGTTTAAGTGTGTGGGTGTGATGCGTCTTCGACTTTGGGTCTTTTGGCCCTATTTTTCTTTTCTTTTGTGTCTGTATAAGTTGTATAGGGGAGAAAACATGTATTATGGAGAAGAAAGCTCGGAAATGGGCATATGGATGAAATATGGTCGAAATGGGCATTACTGAGACAAATTAGCCCAAGCTGTATAAAGTCAATACCCCCAGGAAGAGAGCTCAACGATGGACCACTCAGAACATCTCTGAAAAGTGACAATCCCTGAAGAATTCCACCTGGTGTGAGGCTAACCGAAGGATGCAGTCAGTACGACCATGACCGACAGCAGCAGTCAGCAACCAAAGCTAAATATGGAAATACACGTGGGTACTAGGAAAGAAAAGTCCTACCAAGTGGGATATCAATCAGATACGAGGATAAGACCAGAGATTGGAGAGAATCAAATCGTATCAAATCATATCTTAATATCTAGCAGATCAAGAGCTAAAAAAGGGATGTAAACCCTAGACTAGAGGAGATTGACGGTTGCAGCTAGGGTTTTGGTATTTTATACACGAACTCTCTTTAAAGTCCAGAAGTGTAGACGGCGAACACACTTATCACCCTCCAAGATACAATTTCGTTCTCAGCATTTTTCTTTACATTCACAGTATAAACAATTTACGTTTTCATTTTCATTCCATTGTTAAGAACAAATTCGACCTTAGGTACTTTTAATTCCAAGTATTTCGTATT